>CM053766.1:62689137-62785437 GCA_028658305.1 Pachyuromys duprasi
TGATCATTTGATGTTCTTAACACAGAGAACAATGGTCCTGTACATCCATATTCATTTTGTGCTTTGCTAATCTGCATGCTAGAGATTAGAATGGAGCCTGTGGATGTGTCCCACTCGTCTCCATTTTCAGGGAGTCATTTTCCACTTATCTAGGCACACCTTTCTATGTCTGACCAACTGTGAATTAGTTAAATAATGGTATATATATATATATATATATATATATATATATATATATATATATAACTTTTAAATGCCCAACCAATGATTTCTTAAAGATGAAATAGCTTCACTTCATTAAAATACTTAAATAAATTATACTATAAAATATAATTCAAAGAGAATACTTGCTATATGTTAAATTATCTCTTATATATAAGTGTAAAACAAATCTATCCTTATTAGAAATAACTAGAAAAGAAGAATACAAGTATTAAATGATTTTTCCCTCCTCTCTTGTCACATTAACAGCAAGTATCATTGTCATCTCATTGATTCTCCTCCATTTGAAGTGATGGCAAAAGTCTAGTCAGCTGCACAGGAAAGGGAGACTACCACAGCATCCACAGGGAAGTTATACTAACACGATTTAATGTGTTTTCCAATTGTTCTGTGGATGTGACTAGGATAGAGAGAAATTCCACATTTATTTCAGGACAAAGACCCTGTCACCTAGTTCTCCTTTGCAGTCAGTTCGGTGTTCATGTATGTATTAGCAGACTGTTATTTTGGTTGTTCAGAGAATGAATTTTGTTGGATATATGATTTGGAAGTTTTGTTTGCATTATGTCCTTAGGGGTTTTCTTTGTTTTAACAGCATGCAGCTTGACAGAAATACACTACCCAAAAAGGGACTAAGGTATATATTTCTCTCAGCACAACTGCTGCCTTTTCTGTTGTTATGTAAACTTTCTGTACTGTCTCTTTTTCTTCCCATCTGTGTACTTTGTAGCACCTGACACGGAAGATGAATTCACTCTTAATTTTTAGCTTTCTCTAGCTTTAAGAGTAGGTGATTGCTCCTTAGGAAAAGTTACCTATGAGGACAGAGGTGGTGAATCAAGCGAATCCCAGTAGGAATATCACAATCAATAAATAATAAGAACTTGTCTGAGGCAGCTAGGGTTAGGGTGTGGGAATCTGTTTTTCTCTTACTAACATAAAATTACTTCTCCAGGTTTTTCACCTTGGAGGTATATACTGGCAGAACCACAAAGCTGAAACTGGGGAGGTCACTCAGTTGGTAAAAATGCTTGGTAAGCAAGCATGAGGACTTGAGTTCAAATCCCTAACACCCACATAAAGATCTGAGCATGCCACAGGGGATTACACAGGGCCTGTAATCCCCACACTGACTGGAAACAGGAGAATAACTGGTTTGCCTAGCTTCCCACATAGCTCTGGGTTTGGTGAGACTGTAGTGACCCTATTTCATAGGAGCAAGGCAGAGGGTAATAGAGCACAATGCCCAATTTCCTCTTCTGGCCGCCACATGTGTGTATGCACACAATCCACACCCATAAAATGTAAACATTCACATGCACAAAAGGTTACAGTTTTAAAAGTAAAAAATAATTCCCCAAATCTAAATAGTCTACACATGTGGCAAGTAATGATGAAAGGTTAAAATATGTTGTAAATGGAATTAAAAAAAATATCATCACAGGGCAGGTATAGTGATTAAGGTATTATTTTACAGATGGTGTTTTACAAACTCAGTCCTAATATCTGCTTTCCATGTCTTTTTTTATTATTTGCCAGATCACTTTAAATCTGAGTTACTCTAATGTTATTTAGCAATTTCTAAATAGTTACTCAATTCAGAATAAAATAAAATGAAAAATGAATTCATGGCCAGGAACCTATCTTGCACACTTTCTTTTTTCCTGAGAAAAAGATACCAAAACAAAGAAAGAAACAAACAAACACAAAACAGCTAACAGGTATAGCACTATGAGTGTGGCAAGCTGTCTTCAAGTGGCATTTCAATCACAGAACTGAAGGAAAACTCCAGCTATCATTTTGTGTCCCATTCCCTGTGCTGTTCGGTGACTGTCACTGTGCCTCCCTTGGCTTCTGGTCTACCACGGTCTGCCATGTTGAATCAGTGTTTTCACCTTCCCGTGTCCTTCCAAACACGGTACTTTGGGGGGCCTTCTCAGTTAACTTGGCTGTCTGCTTATTGCTTATGACTTTCAAGTCCGTATCTCACAGAAGCATCATTTTCTTTTTCAAATGCCTCTATTTATTTTCCCTGTGGGATCAAGCAGATGGTACCAAATCATCTGGAGGAACTGAGCAATTGTAATTAGATCCAATCTGTGTGTGATTGCTGTTCAGTCTGAATAGTGAGCTCCTCTCGATTGTTTTCTTGTCCTGGTATTGCCTTGTCCTTGTAGATGTGCTCAAGTGCCTCAGCTGTGCTGTTTTGCAGATACACCCCATCGTCTCGGCAGGCCAACCAAGAAGAAGGCAAAGAGTGGCTACGTTCCCATTCCACTGGAGGGCTACAGGATACTGGCAGCCAATCACCCCTGGCCTCCCCTTCTGCCATGTCATCATCAGCCACGGGAAAATACCACTTTTCCAACTTGGGTAAAATATTCTAAATCATCAATTCTGTTCCACTCCTTTTACTCTCATAGGAATATTGGTGTCTTTCCATTAAAAAAAAAAAAAGAAGGAAGGAAGGATGACCCTCAACATGGTACTTATACATATAGAATAATGTCTAAATATTGTATTGCTTATTTTATGACAAATGCTTAATTGACATAATTATTATTACTAGAGTTATTATTGATTTGTGACTAAAGCTGAACTACGTAACACAGACCATTGTAAGTATCAAAAGCAGGACAAATCACAGAATAGCTGGCCTCAAACAAGTGACCCTCTCTGCTTCATCTCAATGTCCTTATCTGTATTCTCTAAAACATGTTAGATTTTGGTTGACACTGAACAAAATTAATGATCATTATATAGAAAAATAGAATATAAAAATAGATTGAAAATAACATGCAATTATATGACTGCAAGATAATTTCTCGAAACATTATTGAAATCAAAATGCTCCTTAACGTGCATAGTATGTCACTGAAGGTGGCACTCTGTGAACATTTTTAGAGGACTCTATTGAAAACTAAATGACTGCCTTATCTATTAGCATCATTTGTAGGAAATAGAGTCATTTATGTAAATATCACATAAACAGAGAAGATTGAGAAAACAATGAAACATGTCTAAATGTGTAGTTATCACTTAAAAGACCTAGTGATGTTGTAAAAAATAAATTTCTTTGACTGGAGAGGTGGTTTGAGAGCTAAGAGGCAGTACTGCTTTTCCAAAGGACCCAAATTTGGTTCCCAGCACACACATAGGTCTGACCACAAAGTTCTGTAACTCTAGGGAAATGTATTTGCCTCTAGCCTCCTCTGGGATCTGTGCACCCACTGCACATAGTTGCACGTAGACACACTCATGTACACTTTAATAATAATAATAATAAATTTTAATTGATTCATCTTCTGTCAAGTCACATATGAAGTAGTCTCATTATCTTATTTTTCGTCAGGTGAGAAAAGGTGGTTACAATAATGTCACCACACATAGTTCACAATCAAACAACTGGAATTGTTGAAAACATGCTTGTTTGGTGGTTCAGTCTCTTTGAGCTCCTATTGGCCCAGGTTAATTAATACTGTAGGGTTTTATTTTTATGGTACCTTTGACCTCTCTGGCTCTTTCAGGCTTTCCACCCCCTCTTCCACAAGATTCCCTTAGCTCTGTCTAATGTTTGGCTGTAGGTCTCTGTATCTATTTCCATCAGCTGCTGGATGAAGCCACTGAGAAGACAGGCTCCTGCCTGCAAGCATAAAGAGTTTCATTAATAGTGTCCGGGGTTGGCTCTCTCCCAGGGGGTGGGTCCCAGTGACAATCAGTCATTGATTGGACACTCCCTCAATTTCTGTTCCATCTTTATACCTGAGCATGTTGTGGGAAGGACAAATTTTTGATTGATGGTTTTGTGGGTGAGTTGATGTCCCCATCTCTCCACTGGAAGTCCTCCCTGGTTACAGGAGGTGGCTTTTTCAGGTTCTACAACCCCTGTGGCTGGGAGTCTTAGGTCATCCTCATAGGCTTCTGGAAATTTTCCTTGTAGTGGGTTTCTGGCTCATCCCAGAGATGCTCTCCCACCACAAATATCCATTCTCTCTCCCAGCTCTCTTGCCCTTCATCCTCCCCACATTTGTTCCCTCATGTTTTCCTCCCCTCCCTCTCACACAGTTTTCTCCTTCCATCCACCTCCAGTGCCTATTTTATTTGCAAAGATATTTTTTTTTGCCATGTAACGGCAAAAGATACATATCTTATTTAACTTGGTACATAATTATAAAACAGCAAAAAGTCAAACACTGGAACTTTTTAAAAATTAAAAAAAAATGTAGTGTCTTAAGAATGTAAAGTATACTGTTCAGAAAGTTGTCTCCTGTGCCAATGAGTTCAAGGCTCTTTCCCACCTTTTCTATTAACAGGTTTAGTGTATCTGGTTTTATATTAAGGTCTTTGATCCACTTAGACTTTAGTTTTGTGCAGGGTAATAAGTATGGTTCTATTTGCATTTTTCTACATGTAGACGTGTAGTTAGACCAACACCATTTGTTGAAAATTCTATCTTTTTTTCCATTGTATGGTTTTGAAAACTTTGTCAAAAATCAGGTGTCCATAAGTGTGTAGATTTATTTCTGGGTCTTCTATTGGGAAGGGATAAGGGAGCAGGCTACATTTGGGATACAAAGTGAATAAATTTTAATAAATAAAATAATTTTTAGAAAGAATATAAAGTGTAACTACAGATAATGGAACACAAACCCATCTGAAACACAAACCTAAATCACCCCAGACACTGTCCATTTCCTAAGTGCTCCCTGCATTCTATCAAGTTTTTATTAATTAATATTAATTCAATTAGATTAATATTTATGTTGATTTGCCTTTGCTCATTATTCAGAATAAAATCCTTCCATTCTATTATTCTTGGATGAAACATAACACTTTCTTAATCTTTATTGTCTGGCCTTAGGGAAGTCATTACTTATCTGAACAGATATATAAAAACTAGGTCACACTACATTATTGACATAATGAATAGGAAGACCATGTAGTACTTGAAAACATTCAAATCTGATAAACATTTTTGCTAGAAAACATATTTCACACTATGAAAAAAACAGCAGTTATGTATGTCCAAGCTTTACCTGAATTTAAGTCAGTATAATTCCAAATTAGTGGCTATAATATTCAATGTGAAGGTAAATCAAAGTGTTATCATATAAGTATAGAACTGACATTTAATTAGGGCTTCTTTACCATGAATGTCAAATACTTGTATGGAAGTGTACTTATTAAAATTAAAATGAATGTGTTAGCTGAAACCCTCGTGTCCATGGTTACATGTCTTAAATACTGATGTTTGAGATTAAAAATTAGAGATTTTATTTTACTATATGGTTTTTGAAGAGTTAAAACAAAATATAAGAGAAGAATTGTACTTCTGCTGATAACAGACCATCTCTGTAGTCCCCTGGAAACCTACTGTTTCTATTTACAGTTACCATGCAAGGAACTACATACAAACCAATAGCAATAGACTAAAAATGAATTTAGGGGTCTGAAGTTTTAATATTTCTTATATTTGAATTTTGTGATATTTATAAACATTTTACATAGTACCACATCTTTAATAGTTAAAAAGAAAAGATAGTTGAAGAAAATGTGAAGTTCTGTGTGTGTAATAACCGCAAAACTCAGGAAGTTGAATCAGGAGGAATGGTGGTGAATGTGAGAAAATGAGTGGGCTAAGGTTTGCATTGTACCTTGCCTCAGGGCCCACTGTGTAGAATCACTGACACCAATCTGTGACTGCTCAGTAGAATACATCATTGCTTTGCTGAGCTATGCACTTTCCTAGAAGAATTTTTTTTCTCCTTTTCTCAAACATCCTTCCACCAGAATACTGTTTTCCTTACTACACTCTGCAGCATATTCACAGTGAAAAATTCTGAATGAACTGGAGAATAGATTCTCATGGCAACAAACAAACAAACAAACAAACACATGATTCAACCACCCATCTATTAAATAAATTGTCATGACATTCTAAATTCACCAATAACAGAAACTAGTCTGTCTAAATCTGGACACACATTTTAGAAGTTTTCCCTTTAGATTTTTTTTTTCTGAATTTACAACCATTATCCTAGTTACATGTTCAGATTCCATACACTACATTAAATTTAGAATACATAAGATTTTCTTATTTAAAACAATATCATAACACTATTGGTTAATAGTCAGCTATAGAAGCAAGAGTATGAAATGCCTTAGAGTTATTTAAAAGTCTGACCCAGGGGCTGGGGAGGTAACTCTGTCAGTAGTGTGCACATAATTATAAACTAAATAAATACATCAACTTCATCCAGTTTCCCATTGGTTCTTGTTCTCCTACTTATCCCATATAATCTCAATAAAATCAGCAGTTTTGCTCTGTGTGTTCAACTTGGGACAAGGTTAGTCACTAAGGGATTGAACCATGTTTCTCTCCTATTCAGAGGTTCCTCTGTTACTCCTGCATTTAAGTGGACCTTAACGTTCATATATTCTCTCATTCCTTTGATCAGACTCTGAAGAGTGATATTTGGATATTTGAGCAAGTTAGATGACTCAGTGAGATTTTTTTAAGCATCAGTGAAACCACTTTACTACTTTTTTTGCAATCACTTACATGAAAAACAAAACAAAACAAAACAAAACATCTTTTTGTTTGTGTTGCTTTTCTCCACTTTAGTATTCTCCCCTGGTGGACATTCTTGGAATTAGAAATCATGTTATCTTTCTCTTCCTGTTTAACTGTAAAAGGGGCAACTATAAAATAGCTACATGAATACTATAACTGAACATTCTCAAGTGTTGTTGGTGTGTTTCCAATGAAAAATAATCAATATTTCATGTAAATTAAACTATTTCCTTTAAAGTTCACAGTAACTTTCATCTCTGTTTTAGCTTGAGTGATTAAGATGACATATTTGCAAGTATACAAACAACTTTTGCGTCATTTTGAGTAACCAAAGAGTTAGTGAATGTACATTTAAATGCTGGAATAAATGCTAAAGTGATATAGATGTAAACATGTTGGAAATCAGTTTTAAAAGAGTCCATCCATAATGTACACACTGAACAGGTTAATGCACCCCACCTCCGGACCATGACCATAAGCATTCAAGTTCTGAATGTCCTTTATAGATCTACTGGCTCTTATCAGCAACCGCAATGATTTCCAACTGCCTCTCCCTCCCTCCCTACTTACCTCTATCTTTCTTTTAGTCTCTTGCTCTCTCTTCCATTTCTCTGTCTCTCTCTACTTTTACCATTTCCTTCTTTCCTTTTATGCATTTTCTTTTTTTCCTGTTATATAATTTACATTTCGTAGTTTATTCCTCCTTAAGTTGCATTTCTTATCTGTTTATAATCACACACATATGTAATCCTGCATGTGTTTGATTACTTCCTTACACTCCATTTAACTGCAATTCACAACTATCAGAAGACTGTTCTGTCTCATGGTTTACTTAGCACTGTGAAACTTCAAGTCCTTGTAAATAGAAGGTACCCACATTCGCTGATTTCTGGTATAGGTTCCAATTTAACTTATCAGGAGAACAAATAATTATATTAAGAAGATGTGTCATGTGTCAAAAAAATACAAAAGTTTTAAAAACTCCAACTAATTCCGCATCACTGCTGTGGCTCTCCCGTGGTCTAATAGTGGTCAGCAGTCTCCTTCACAGCTTCCATGACCCTGGCCTGCTCCTGATAGAGCGATAACAAATTCAGGTTTCCTGAATGTGAGAAATGTCAATAGGACAAATTTATGATGGCTGTTTCTTGATTTTTCTGATTTAGTCTTGTGCCAAATTTCAAACTGAAGTGTTTTTTTGATGCAATTGTTTACTTAATCAGCCATATCTTCTTTTTTTTAAGTTAATGATTATCATTTGGTCTAATCCGTAGAATACTATAAAAGCCGTACGGCAGCTGACAGAATCTTATTTGAAATTCTACACTGAAGACACTTCTTTGAAATACGCTTGTCTTGACAACCTCATTCTGATATTTTCATCTTAGACCCAGCAGAAAATGACATTTTTATCATTCTCTTTCTAAGAAACTAGATACCATATGTATTTTATTTAAAGAAAATGCCTTTTATTTATCTTTATGATCTTGCGCTAATAAACTCACATCAATATAGTTCAAAATGACTACAACTCTTTGCCTGGAAACACCTAAAAAGCTCTTTTTGCAGAGATTAGATTTTTCTTTTTATATTTTGCTTTCTTTTCCATTAAGCTCTTCCCATCAACGTGATGATTATTTTCTAGAAAAGAAACCTGTAGCCTTCTGAGAGGCAATAAGTTCTTCATAATTTACCATAAAATATCATGTCATTATGTCTGTAGCACAAATAGCCAAGGTGACATATTGGTGGTGATTTCTATTGCTTTAGAAACTGGCAAGATTTTTGCCATAAAAGTGCCCAAGGGAAAGAAACATGCTTTCTGTTACTGATGTTTTTCAGGTGGAATCTTGATCTCTTTAAAACTGAGAGTTCCTAACATTCATGTTTTTTTTTTTAAGAATTGTTTTAGCCAACTGTCTTTCCTGTCCAAGTCCTAAGCCTCTGCTCCTTGCTTTCCAGTGAGTCCCACCAACCTGTCTCAGTTTAACCTTCCTGGTCCCAGCATGATGCGTTCCAACAGCATTCCTGCCCAGGACTCCTCCTTCGACCTCTATGATGATGCCCAGCTTTGTGGTAGTGCCACTTCTCTGGAGGAAAGGCCACGTGCCATCAGCCATTCAGGCTCCTTCAGAGACAGCATGGAGGAAGGTAATAACGATGGGTATGGGGGTAGATAAAAATAACATTATTTCATGTAAGTCTGAAAGGAAAACCATTTCATTATTCACAGCATAAGGATCCTTGAGGAGAAAATGAATCAGCGGGTGTAATTCTCACTTGGGGTTTGCTACAGCTTGAAGCTATTTTACTGTTTCTTTATATATTAGGAAGTATGTCAGTGTCTTTTAAAACTATAGAACAGTTTGGGATAAATCCAGTGCTTTCCTACAGATAGACACAAAGCTTTAGAGGACCTTGTCATATGTGTCACATATTAGAACAAATGTTTTAGCTGACACTTTTATTAAAGATATATAAAGATACATAAGCCAAAAAAGGATTACCTTATGAAGCTATTGTATGTTGCTAGTTCTATTCTCAGAGGATCTAAGTGCTGTTAGCTATGGTTTCATTTTAGAATTTATATTCTACCTACGATTTTCAATATAGGTCATATTTTTATTTAATAGTTATAAAATTCATACCTGACCTAATAAATCTCTTTTTTGTGTACAGTGGCACATGAATGCTCTAAATAAATCCACTCAAAAATCTCAAGAAGCTAAATACGTGCTCAAATGTACAATTTTTCTCAAGTGTGCATATTATATAAAACTCAATACCAGTTTAAGAAATCTCCCTTTATTTTAATGAATCATTTTTAATTGCCATGAAAAAAAAGCATATGACGTGAAGATCACACGTCAGTTAAGGATAAGATCAAGCTAAGTATAGAATTCCAAAGTGACTAGAGTAAAATCAAACATAAAGCCACCAGTTAACAACAGTGCATAACACAACCCCCCCCCCCAATTTGAAGCACATCAGAAGGGTAGCCTTTAGCCTTGAGTTTTTCATAGTCTGAACCCAGGAAAGTTTACTAGCAGTATGAACTCTATTCTATTCCATTCACTTTGTAGTTTTTCTCATGTGGAGAAATGCACATAAAAAAAAAAAAACAGTTCTTCCTTTTTTCTATCCCTGTTGAATCGTCTTATGTAAAATATCTTGTGACTGAATGTTAAATCCTATATCAAAACAGATGCTTGCTTCTCAGGTCATTACTGTAAATTTAATATGCTAAAATCAGTTGCCTACCTTTGCCACTGCCTTTTGAGAGACTAAGCAAAGCATTGATCTCCATGTGACAGATGACACTTGGCTGAACTACCCAACTGAGCTCCTTAGCCTGTGGATTACTGTTGTACTTATCTTTTTCATTGTGCCTCTTGACTTCTCTTTGAGAACCCAGGGTTGAATCTCATTTATGTATGATTCTCAGGATATTGCTGTCATTTATTGCATGTGTTGAGCTAATGTTTATCTAAGGGATGCATAAAAAGCAACAACAGCATTATTTCATAAGGGAAAAAGGAAGGACTTATCTGCAAATATAACTAAGCATAATTTCGCCTACCATTTGGATTTAATACAGTGTTAAGTAAAGAAGTAATGGCAGATCTTCAATTGTGATGACATTGTTTTGATCTGTATCAATGAGTCAGAATGAAATTTTCATCTTAACCTTATTCTTGAAGTAGAAATATTTTATATTACTAACAATATAAAGAATTTGATTCCCCATTTCAAATAGTGTGATCAATTCATCACAATATTGAAATATTGAATCAAATCAAGTACTTATTTTCTTGAAACTATGTAGAGAAGAATTCTGAACCTGGATCATTATGTGAAGAGAATGAAGCTCAGTAAGCAAGATATGCAAAGTCTTGTAGAAGATTTTTAGATTTCTGTTCATTATGTATGGAAATTTTCTGCAGCTTCTAATATGTATAAGCATGCTGTGGGCCTCATGAGCGCTGCTTCCATCTGTAGTTTGGTAATTCAATACTGCTAGCATGTAAAATGAGGCCTCTGCTCATTAAACAGTTGAATACTAAAATGTTTCAGGTCACCTTGTTTTCACAACCTGGTCATTTTCAGTGGTTATTTCTATCTCTAGCCACCTGTTCTTTATGTTTTCAGTAGAAGTCTGGGCTTACAAGTTGACTTCGTTACAGTAACCATGTCCTTGTTTTCTCCAGTACATGGCTCTTCACTGTCATTGGTCTCTAGCACGTCTTCGCTTTACTCTACGGTAAGTGTGCTCTGGTTTTCTGCCTGTGCCATGCATAGATGACAGAGTAAAGAGGCGTTTATATAGTACTTGTCTATAAAATAGGGCCATTCTGTGGTCCATTACATGTCTTTCAGTTGACTATTGTGCATTCATTATGATCAGTGGATAGCTATAAAACCATGCAATAAAATATCCTGGAGTGTGGCACGGAGTTCTTAAACCATGCTATGTCCCAACCTGGGTAGTGTACGCCTCTTGTCTTTCTCTCTGACCCATGACTAATAATTGTTTTGTAGCATTCTCTTCAGTTATTATTTTTAAGTTTATTTTTGGAGAACATTGTGCCCATAGGACTTTAAAGAACCATATATGTGGTTTTTGTCTTTATTTTCCTCCTAGGGGGGAAAAATACTTTCTGAAGAGTTTACTTCTTAAAATTATTTCTCAGGAGATGAATCCCAGTGTTTCAGCTAAGTGTGAGATTCTATAACTAATTATTGCAAAAATGAGAATGTTTGTCCTTGAAGGTATATCCTTCTTTTTATAATGTCTATTAGGAAATTACAAGGCAGGGAAGCTTCCTTTACAGAACTGTTAAAAGCAGGTAATGAGTCTCATCTAGCCTTAAGCTCCATGAGTAATCCTCACTTTTGTATTGGAAGAACATGAGAAGGTCACAGCGTTTGGTCTGCGTTCAGCAACTAAGCTTTAAAGACAAAAATGACTCTTCTCACACTTCATCACCATTTGTTTGTATTTATTAAATTTACAAATAACAGTTTCTATTACATATCATACGTACGCACAATATACATTCATCACCTTAAGTCCCCCCTTTCCATACGCTGCTCTCCATTGCTCCCTCTCCTCTACCTCCAAGCCCTCCTTCTACTTTTGCATATTATCTCAACTTTTTACATATTACATACAGATAGATATATAGCTTAAATAATACAGTCTTTGCTTATAGGTTAACATTGCTTATTTCCTGCTTTATATATGGCATTCAAGTTCAGACTGTCATTAGAGACATGGGTATTTTTTTTGCTTCTCATTTTAATAGTTAAAATCTCCAACACACTCATTCTAGGAAGGTGTCAGCATTAGTGTTTAGGTAAATGTACTATTTGGGGCTAATGGATTAAGAAGTTTGGAATGTAACAGTAACTTAAAAGGACATATAATAGAGATATGTTAAGACTTGGTGTTTCTCCTATTGGGCTGTTTTTTTTAGATGTGTCTTATGTATACTATTGAATTTTAGATTTCTGTATAAGAAAAAAGATTGGAGCATCTTTATAACATGGAACATGTCCAACAACTTGCCAAATGTTTATGGACTGTTCCTATAAGAGCTGACTTCCATGCCTAGGGGATATTTGCAAGCTGGAAATCACAGGCTTGTTGTCATCAACCAGATTTCTCATCTCCGGATGTTCAGGATGTGTGTTCTTGCTTTAAGATGCTCATCCACCTGTGCAATCTTGCCGAAAAATTTAAAAATTCTGATTTCTGTTTTTTGTTTGCTTGGGCTTGTTTGCTTTAAAAGGGCAGGTATAGTGTTACACGTTTAATTTCAGCACTTGAAGAGCAGAGGCAGACAAATCTTTGTGAGTTCGAGGCCAGACTGGTTTACATAGCGAGTTCTAGGACAGCTAGCTCTACATAGAGAGAGATCTGTCTCAATAATTATGATAACCATGAAAATATCCATTGACGCCAAGGTAAACCTCTCTGTATTTACAGTCCTCTGTAGGTAATGGCAAACGCTCCCAGACGAGCTGCGGCCTCTGCCGCTTTCTTTTTTCTCCCTCACTTTGAAGCTGTTTGCATCGCTGGCTGATTTCTTAATATTTATGTCTGCTAAAATAACAAAACAAAGAGTAGCCTAGAAGGCTGTGTGATTATCAATTTTAATACTTAGATTCTTTTAATTTTTATATGCATGATATTGTTGATCTTTTATATTATTGATCTCAGTAGTTGAAAATTTTTCGTTGGCAAAATAATAAATTTATACTGATCCCATTCTGTGTGTATATTCTGATTTTCGCTGATTTCATGGGAAGAAGGCCCATGCTTCATCCTTGTGCATGTCCTTCACAAACTGTTTAACCCAAGGACAATGCCAAGAAGTGATTTTTAATAATGTCCTTAAATGGCTTGAGAAATACAGAAATCTATTGATATTTTTATTTAGGCAGTTTACACTCCTTCAGTATATTAGTCTTGATTTAAAAACTTCACCAAAAATATCATATAATTAAACTCTACTATAATATCACTAATCCCATTTCTAAGCCACTGAGTGAAATAAAATATTATATTTGTCTCATTGCTCCATTTTATGTTAATAGGTATTACTGGTAAAAATAAGTATGGAAATATATGAAAGAAGGCAAGGATTAAAAAACAATAGTCTTAAAAACTCAGCTATGAGAAAAATCAGGCCATGTAATACATTAATATATAACTAGCACCTGTAACAGGGTTATTTTAATGAAAACATGATGTTATGATGATTATATTTTGGTCCATCTAAATAAAGTAGGTCTCTTTTAGAAACACATTAATTATTTATTAAGTCTTTATAATTTTAATGTCATCTGTACAAGCTTAAAGTCAGAATATGACTGGAATAAACTGATAATAAATGTACAAATTATGAGGTAGTCAAAGAAAATTATAAATAAAGCTTAATCAAGTTACTGACTTAATTTTAATAGTTTTTGTTTATATTGCAGTTCTAGACACCAAACTACATATAATAACATGAAATTACTAGATTTTTAAAAAAACAGAAATCTTCAATTAAATTCCTAAAAATGAGATGTAAAATGAACAAGATAAATGTCAACATAGCTTTGTAGAAAAAAAGTTTTTTTTTTATGGAGACAATATGTTCATAGTTAGCTCCTTGTAAATAACCCTAAAATACATCCTGACACTTTTCAAAGGTAGGAAAAAAAAAGAAACATGAAATTCAGATTAAAAGAATAAATAAAACCCAGATAGTTGTGTTATCTGCATGTGTTATTCCCATGACATTATATAAATCCTTAGCCAAGACAGGCCAAACTTTATTTTTTGTTGTATATATTATGAATATGAAAAATGGAGTTGAGAGGGGAAGTCTGGCCACTATTATTGGTAATAGAAAACAGAGAGAGGGGGGAGAAAGAGAAAGAGAAAGAGAGTTTCCCTTCTGGAAGGAAACAGCAAAGCCAATTCAGACGTTTCTGTACCAATTAATCATAACTGTCTCCAAAGCAAGAACAGGAGACGAGACTGTTTCGCAGACTTTCTCTGCAAATGGCAATGGGCAGGGTTGTTTTGTTCAGAGATATTGTGCATCCTCTAGTTCTTTCCAGATTGCTGCAGCTTCCCCAATGTAATGGTGCACATAACTCATTTGCTGGCATCATATAGCCCAGCATGCAGATAGAAAAAGACCTAGGAGTTTTCTGTACAGAAGTGTGAAACACCCTGCCATTTCGTACAGCAGTTCTCATTTCCATAAGCTATACAGCCAATGTTATTTGGCTGTCTCTTTTATTACCACCTTAAAACTAAATGCTTTGTTGTTTGGATGATGCGCCTACAAATACATTTAATAAGAGGAAATGGGAGTTAGTAGCCTCTGCTTTCTATACCGACAATACTGGCCAGACTTCCCTCTCAACTCCATTCGTCATATTCATAATATATACAAAAAAAGTAAAATTCTGCCTATGTCTTGTCTAAAGATTTATATAATGTCATGGGATCTGCGATATATATGTGTGTGTATAGCATTTTATGTTTCCATGCACCCATTAATTTAGAGTATAAGCTTATAATAACTTATGATTTTTTTATGGTCCCTGTAGGTCTTAAAAATTTTCAATGTCTTAAGGTGTGTTATATATCTATTAGCTGCAGTTTTCAATACTTTGTGTCATATATAAATATCCATTTTATTCCTGGATAATTAACATATGTTTGTCTTATTTTTTTACAGGCTGAAGAAAAGGCTCATTCAGAGGTAAAAATCTGTACCATTTTAATCTTTGAAAACCGGCCTTATTTTAGGATGAAATTTGTCTTATTGCCACTAGAGGGTGCTTGATGTACTAGCATAACTACAGGACTTCTGGTAGAAATAAATCTGTGGTCTAGGCATTGCTTCTTACAGAACGTGAAAGGAAGTCCTAGCAGCAAGCTTTCCTCTCATTTTTTTTGCCCTAATTTTAGCTCAATATCTAATAAGTTATCAATAGAGGCTGCCACTCATTCACTCATTAGTGAATCATGTATTAACATAGTAAATCCATACATCCATTTCACGGTGTTTGTCTCATGGCCTGAGAGGCACTGTTTAGGATTAATGAAGCTGTAGAATTTGACACAAAATGTCTTTTCCATACAGGTACCATAATCCCTGCCTATCTATTTGCAGTGTGAGGAGTGAGAATTACTTGTGTGTGTTTATGAAGATGCATTTCACAAACACATGCTTGCAATTACATGCAAAGTCATGATTGGAGAGAAAATTCTTCTTTACCTTTGTAAAAAACACATCCTGGCTTAGGAGTGTAGGGAGACCTTAAAATTTTATTCATAGAGGCTGAAGAGATGGATAAGTAGTTAATGTGTACTGCTGTTGCAGAAGATCTAAGCACACGTGTCTAGTGACTCACAAACACCTGTAGCTTCAGCTCTAAGGGATGTGGCACATTCACATGCACACACATGTAAACACACACAAGCACATGACTTAAAATCAAATCTTAAACTTTACTCGGAGTGCAGTACCACCTCTTCTTGTAGGTTTACGCTGTTGCAGGGAAAATAAAGGCCTTGAAAATGTCCTGTGGAGGGACTCATTCCCACTGAAAGTCATTCTATAAACTTTTAGGGAAGTGCTTCCCAACCTGTGGGTTTCAACCATTTTAGCAAACTCAATTTGTAAAAATATTTACATCACGATTCACAACACTAACAAAGTTAAAGTAATGAAGTAGTACTAAGGTAATTTTATGAGGCGCTGTCTCCACAGCATTGTGAAGGTTGAGAACCACTAGTTTAGAGTAAAATTTGTTCTAAATATGTACAAAACTCCTGGAGAGTACCGATGACACACAATTCTTTTATCTGAAACTATATATATTTTTTACATCACATAAATCTGACAAAGCTCTGAGTTTTGGTCATGAAGCCGCTGCTGGAATTTGGAAGTGCGGAAGCACTGGCTTGCCTTAATGTTACCTGTTCAATTGTCCTTCCGTCATTTATGCTGATAGGAGGTCACCAGCTTTGAAATAGTTTATAGTTTTCTGGGTTATAAGGTACAGGAAATAGAATTATATAATAAAGGCATAAGCAGAGAAAGCCTCTTTCAGCTTGCTTTGGTCTGGAAGCTAAAATATGCTTTGCTTTCTAAGACTAAATAATCCGATATTGTTATAGAAGAGTAGCACACATGTTCATTGGGAGTGAGGTGGATTTTCATTTTAAAAGTAGAAATAACAGTGAAATTGTTACTTAGTGAGATTATGTAGGGGTAGAACCCATATTGATTTTCCTCTTCTCAGAGTTGGGAAATGAACGCACAGAACCAGTGCGGGCTCTGTGTATGCCGCCACAATCTCTGCATTCATATGTGTGACTGGAAGACATTTCTTTTAAATCATCTCTCACCTCTGGCTCCTAAAACCTTTCTGCCTCCTGCTTTGCTTAGATCACTGAACCTTGAGAGGAGAAGTTTGACAAAAACAGCTATTTAGAACCAAGTGCTCAAAAGTCTTTCCATTCCCTGGATATTTTCCAGTTGTAGGTCTCGTGATAATTCTCATCTACCATCAGAAGCTTCTCTTATAAGAGTTGAGTGAAGAACTGATATATGGGTGTAGCAATCTGTCACTAAGGACCATTTTGTTGCCATGATTCTTTTGTGGACTTAGAGGACCTGGGCCCATGGTCTACATAGTCACAGTTTCTTGGCAACTTTAGCAGTGTCAGATATGGCTTCCACCTCATTGAGTGGGCCCCAAATCGAATTTTTAAAAAGTGGTTGGTTATTGCCATAAAATTTGTGCCACTATTTCATTACTGTATCTTTCAGGCACATCACTGTTATAGGTCACAAGATATGTAACTGGATCATATTCGTGATTGACTTTCTCTTATAGCACTATGACGAGAAATTATATAAATGTTTTCTACTTCTGCATTGACATAAGAATCACCCACTTTCTCACTCCTCTCAATATTGATCATTATTTCTTTCAGCCCCCTCCCACCAAAAGTATTTTGTAGAAGGGGAAAAGATATTTAATAGCCCATGTCCAAAATGTCTTTTCACATTCAGAAAGCATTTAAATTGTTCAGCTCCTAGAATGATGGACTTGTTTTTTAAGGGAAGCATCGATATAGAATATTTGTCATCTAAAGGACTGGATTCTCAGAAACACACTTACAGAAGCAATTTTCATATGTTTGTAAATGTTTTTTTTTTCATTTTAATCACTGTTTATGATTTCTGGAAACATACTAAGTACAATATGATATCAATGTGTCTATGTTATTAAAGTGAAAATCAGTAAAAAGAAAAGCCACTTAATATTTATTTTGTTGGCTTTTTTAGTGAATTGTACTATATTCATAATTACCCTTTATTGTATACTTTAGATACCTACAAAACATTTCTGCTCAGAGCTACTAGTATGTCACTGAATAAAGACATTCCTGAAAGTGCTTGCTAGAAATTATCTATTCAAATTAAAGTTCTATCGTATAAAATTGTTTGTACTGTGCATGGTGACACATTCTAATAATTCCTGCACTTCAGAACCTGAGGCAGGAGAATCAAAAGTTTGAGCATAGATTGGGCTACATGATAATATTCTGTCTCAAAGAGAAGCAAAATAAAAAAAATACATACATTTTCAAATATGGACTCATTAAGTATTTAAAGACAGATTTTGCAAATTATAAGATATTCTATACTTTTTGAAAATCTTATAAAATATAAAAAACTAAAATGCATGTGGCAAAGATCTCAGATTTTCAAAAAAGTTATGTGGCAAATCATTTACATAAAAAATCAAGAAAAGTATGTAAATGGTGTATATGAATTTTTAGATATTGTTTTATGCTTGAGTTTTTATCAAAATAAAGTTGTAGATGAACAGACTCCATAAGGACCGTAAACTATTTCATCAGTCATGCAGAACTTAGAGCAGAGACAATTGTATAATTTGATGAATAGATTCAAGCCCCAGTTATAGCAGCTAGAACTTCATTCCCTTCATCATATGCAGCATTTGAGAGCTGCAGGTGTAATAATCACCTCTCTAAGAGGAGTTGTTAGTGATTCGTGCATGGCTCCTCCACTTGCTTTCTTGTACTGAAGTCTGAGTTTTAATGGGTCATTTATATATCGTACTTTTTACCTGCACAGCAAATTCATAAGTTACGGAGAGAACTGGTTGCGTCCCAGGAGAAGGTTGCCACCCTCACGTCTCAGCTATCTGCAAATGTAAGTTGCCTTTTATTGTTGGAAGATATAAGAACAGATCCTTTTTTTAACATTTTTATTTTATAGTAATCACAGGTTATGTACTTTGTATCCCAGCTGTAGCCCCCTCCCACGTTCCCTCTCTATCTCCCCCATCCCTCCTTCATCTCCTCCTGAGGGATTGGCTTTATCAACAAAGTTTAAGTGTCCACAGTTATGCAGTGTAAGGTTCTGTAAAGTAAAACCCACATGCAATTGAAGTTTTCTGCCCACTTACTATTAAGACATAAATCCAACTGGTAAGTGACAACATGGTGAAACAAAACAAACCAAGGTTGTTTCTAATGTTAGAAAATTACATACTACAATAATGATTATAAATCTTACCAATTTTCTCGTGTCTTACTTTTGTCATTCTACATGCAGGATTTTTTCTCAAGCCAAAACATAGTAAGGGCTGTGAGGATTTGACTCTGGAAAACAAAGTGTTTGGGGTGCCTTCTTAGGCCAGTTTAGAAGAATCCACATTTGCAGGCACTAAAGCAGCTTCCATTTGTGAAAACTGCGACAACAGAGACTACCAATTTTATTAACTTTCCTATTGAATGTATTTCTATTCTCTCAGTAGGACTTGGAGTGGATGGACTATACAACACAGGAGAGCATGGGGCATCGTGCTCAGCGTAAGGAATAAGAGCTTGAGAAGCCACAGCAGGGCTTGCGGAAGCTCCTCCTAGGCTGCCATATGCCCTCTGTAGTCAGCTCACTCCTGCTATGCGGCTTTGGGTTTCTCCAGCTCTCACCACTGTTGCCTCTCTGCTCCTCCACAAACATTTTTTTCCTCCTAGACAAAGCATGTCATATCAAGATTGAACAGGTGCAGAGCCATAGTGTATGACATTGTAATAGGAATCCACAGGAAATCAGTCATTTCACTCACAGTGAATTAATTTTAGTTCTGTGGCTGAGTGGACATGTTTTATTTTTTATTTTTTAATTTTTTTTTTACAATTTATTCACTCTATATCCCAATAGTAGTCTCCTCCCTCATCTCCTCTGGTTCCACCTTCCCTCCCTTTTTCCCCCTCCAGTCCATTGAAAGGGGGAGTTCTCCTCCTCTGCCATCTGACCTGGATCCTCTTCCTTTATGTCCTGGCAAGGCCTTGCTACCAGGGGGAAATGATCAAAGACAAGGTAACTGAGTTCAAGTCAGAGATAACCCCTGTTCCTCTTACTAGGGAACCCACATGGAGACTGAGCTGCCCATGGGCTACATCTTAGGAAGGGGGGTTGTTCCTCTCTATGCATAGTCCTTGGTTGGTGCATCAGTCTCTGCAGATTCCCCTGTGTCCATATTTTTTAGCTTTGTTGGTCTCCTTGTGGTCTCCTGTTGCCTCTGGGTCCTTCTATCCCATCACTCTTCTATAAGACTCCCTGCCCTCTGCCCAAAGTTTGGCTGTAAGTCTCTGTATCTGCTTCAATCCCCTGTTGGGTGGAGCCTTTCAGAGGACCTCTATGGTAGGTTCCCATCCTGCTGAAATTATGTTTTAACTCCAGGGGAATAATATTTACTTGAGATAGATTATTATTGTTCATGAAGCTTGTTAGGAGATGTCCAATAATAAGAACAGATCTTTTGAACCTTGCTAGAAAATAGCATTTTTATCCAGTGTTGTTATCTAAGTTTAAATATTAAATAAATGGTTCTGAGGCAATTGTCAATTTTATGCTATTATATCTACAGTACTGTAAAACTACTGAGTTTCTGAACTTGAACCCACAGGACAAGGATCAGTATAAAAGCCATAAACACATTGGATTGCATTTATATGCAATGAGGAAGTCTTACCAACATGCTCATCCATGATCACTTTTTGTTGTATGTTCGAGTTGTTGTTGTATGTTTGTCTGCTGTTGTGATACTTGGGATTGGACATGCTGGGTAAGCCTTTTACCACCTGAGCTACATCCAGTCCTAGGGGACTGGTTTGTTTGGCTGTTGTTTCATCTTTCAATTTCTATTTGTAAGTAAAGACGGGTCTTTTTATTAAAAGTCATACAGTCTTTCAGCAGAACTCCTAGCTATGTTAGGTTTTACTTATTAACTTATTCAGACTCTAAGTAAACTTTGTGTTTCGTTAAACGTGTGATCTCCACAGGGAAAACTTGTTGTATGGAAGTGTAGTAGGTATACTTCATAAGGACAGATTTTTGGTGAGCGATTTTCAGTTTAATCATTTAAGGAACATTAGTCTTTAATGTTCATCTCTGAGCTACTGTATCAGATCCTAATGCTTTCACTTGATTAACTGCCTTTTTGTGATTTACGTGTTCCATGCTAGGACTTGACATTAATAAATCTGTTTCAAGCTGTTCTACCACTGCTCAGTAGAGCAGAGTGATAAAGCAGGAAGGCATCATGTGGGCAGTATTCTCATTTGACTAGCAGAATAAAGTCCCAGTCAGGGACACAGCAGTCCTTTTCTCCTTACAGATTTGCTCTGAAAAGAGTTGCATTACCCACAAGAGATGGTATAGGAAGCTTATTCTGCTAGTGCATCTCAGAAAAGGCAGAGGTCATAATGACGAATGCTCTTCCTTGGCCTCCTCCAAGTCCCTCCAGCAAATAACAAAAAGCAAAGCAAGATCCGCACCAGCTCAGCGCTAATACAAACTATCATTTTGATGAGCCAGATCGCTCTGGACCTCTCTCCCACATATTCATACAGCTGAGGCTGGTGGTTTGTGTGCTTCTTTTCTCTGTGTGTGTTTTCTTTTGGGGCCTTGACAAGTCTTGGCCCTTGGATAATTTTAAAGTGTAAACAAAGCCCGCTCTTACTGGCATTTTTCAAAGGCACTACCAAATGAGTATGTAACAAGACAAACGGTAATTTTGCCTTTAGGAAATAAATCTTCTTTTTTTTAACTAAAAATTTCTTAGCTACAATATTTTCTGAGCACATGCTCCATTTCTTTGCTTGTATTTTTATATATAATACAGCTGTTTATCTTGCTTTATTCTCAATTTCCTGTGGACAATCTACCTGTTAATGGTGAAAACAGTGTTGAGAAATTCTGTATGGTACCAAAGAAATACAGTTTTCCTTAGCCGGGATACAACTGAATGACCTGTGATTAAAAAAAAAAAAGAATAGAACTCACATCAACTCTGCTTCTCAAATGCATATCCTTAAATACATAATGCATTATATACATTTACATATATAATGAACTGTTATTTCATTCTATGTCAATATATGCAATGTAGTCATTGTGTATAATGCCATTTCATCTTGCTGTTAAAAAAATCACAGTCATTTTCTTTGTGTGTATCACATTATATAGTGTAATTCCATGACCATTATGAAAAATAGCTCTTCCTATCTAGCAGTTAGGCTTCCCTGTTTTACTGCCTAGCCTGTCTTCCTCTAACATAACACAGCACTAATCTCATATTAATACATTCTACTCTATTTTGAAAAATATGAGCTGCTAAAAAGAGTTACAATCTAGTAAACTCTGCTACCACCCTGAAAATCATATTTTTAAGAGTCACAAGGTTTCACATACAATATAATAAAAATAATCATTGATGAAAAAATTGTCCTTCTTTACCTTTTTATTCTTCTGTAATTCTTTGTATTTAGTGAGAAATTTAACTTTCATTGCTTCTGAAGTAATAAAGTTAATGTGATAAACCAATCCAAGGAGCCATAAATATAAAATGATAGCTTTCTAATAAAATTTTAACATACTTTCCATTGAAAATTTTCCATTTGAAAATTGTCAAATTTATATTTAACAACCAATTATTAGGCCTTTGTGAAAAATTAATACACAGCAAGTTTACAAAGATTAGAAATTTTTATTTGTCTTAGCTATGCTTTCTATTGCCTCAATGAAACACCAAAAAGGAAGTTGGGGAGTAAAAGAGTTTATTTGGTTTGCACTTCCATTTTGCTGTTCATGTTCAAAGGAAATCAGGACAGTAACTCAAACAGGGCAGGACCCTGGAGACAGGAGGTGATAGAGAAGCCATGGAGTGCTGCTTACTGGGTTGCTTCCCGTAGCTTGTTCAGCCTGCTTTCTTATTAAACCCAGGACTATCTGCTTAGGAATGACACCACCCACAATGGATGGAGCTCCTCCAATCAACTGCTAATTGAGAAAATGCCCTAAAGATCTGCTATCACCCAGATCTGATGGAGGAAGTTTCCTAATTGAGGTTCCCTCCTTTCAGATGACACTAGCCAGCACAATATTCTAATGTTAAATGGTTTATCATTTTTGGTGAGATAAGATATAGATATAGTTTATGCATATAATCTATTCTTTATAATCCTAATATTTTCATATTTTAAATTCTTAGTAAGTTGACTAAATATATACAAATTACAATTTTCTTCAATTGGTCCTACAACCCAATAATTAACAATTGCTTTCTCTACCTTTTGAGAAGTAAAATATCACAGTGTTCAGGATTATTTTATGTGTCAAATAAGAAACCTTTCCTTCCAGAGTGTTCCCTACTGGGGCTGGGGCAAGCTCAGCTTTAGGACTTGGTGCCTTATTTATGGGTATAGTGGTATCATTTTAAAAGACAAAACTGTAATCAGTACCTCATGGGCAGATTGCAAATTCAAAGAGAGGAATGGTTTACTTCAAAAGTATTATTAAAAAGAAGAAAAAAGTCATGAAGATTATATGCTGATACCTGGTGACTTTGTAAAATTGCTCAAATTAAATTGCTTGAGAATGCAACTTAAATGTGGGAAGTATCAATAAAGCAGCTAATATAGGAGTGACCTAATGGTTAGCACAGGAAAGCAAAGGTCCCAGTAACTGAGTAAAAGAATAAAAAAGTATTCATGAAGGGTTGAAGTTTGAACAGTGTTCTCTGCAAATTATTTTCCCCACTGTCATATCAGTGAAAAACAGCTCATGATAAGCCTCAGGAGCAAAGTTGCCTGTGCTAATTATGAAATAAGCCATCAGAGTATGGATCCTTATGGGAGATTTTGTTAGTCATTTGATAGGAAGTGCCTCAGCCTTTCAGCTCTGCTACAGAAAAAAAAAAGTATTAGGGTCCAAACATACCCTTTCTTCAGGGAAAAAAAATATATATATATGTGTGTGTGTGTGTGTGTGTATGCATATATATATATATGCATATATAAAGCTTTTGCCAAAATTGACCAGATTCTACCCAGATAGGCTTTTCATATGTTGATCTTAGAAAATAGCCAATCTTTAGATCTCTTTAGGACCACAATAAATTATATCATTCTGAAATAGTACACCCAGCGTTGTTCCTGAAGTCATGGGAATGAGCGGACCACCTCTTTATGCTTAGTAATTGTACCTCACACCGCTGAATAATGATGTATCAGCAGGAAATGGCCTCGTATGCAGCTCTCCCAGGAAGTGGTCCCAAACATAAGTGTGATGGTCATATGTTACAGTATGTGTAATTCTCTAAAATTTAAAATAAAATCTGTATACCTAAAGAAGCTAAGCAAGAAGGAGGACTCTGGGTAAGATGATCAATCCTCACTCAGAAAGGCAAAAATGGACATCTGAAGAGGGAGAAAACAGGAAACAGGACAGGAGCTTACCACAGAGGGAATCTGAAAGATTCTACCCAGCAGAGTATCAAAGCAGACACTGAGACTCATAGCCAAACATTTGGCAAAGTGCAGGGAATCTTATGAAAGAAGGGGGAGATAGAAAGACCTGGGGGGGACAGGAGTTCCACAAGGAGAACAACAGAACTAAAATTTCTGTGCACAGGGGTCTTTTCAGAGACTGATACTCCAACCAAGGACCATGCATGGAGATAACCTAGAACCCCTGCACAGATGTAGCCCATGGCAGCTCAGTGTCCAAGTGGTTTCCCTAGTAATGGGAACAGGGACATGAACTCAGTGGCTGGCTCTTTGATCACCTCCCCCTGAAGGGGGAGCATCCTTACCAGACCACAGAGGAAGACAATACAGCCAGTCCTGAAAAGACCTGATAGGTTAGCATCAGAAGGAAGGGAATGAAGACCTCCCCTATCAGTGGACTTGGAGAGGGACATGCAAGGAGCTGAGGGAGGGAGGATGGGATTGGGAGGGATGAGGAAAGGGGCCACAGCTGGGATACAAAGTGAAAAAAACTGTAAAAATAGATAGATAGATAGATTGATTGATAGATAGATGATAGATAGATAGATAGATAGATAGGTAGATAGATAGATAAAACTCTAAAGCCATCAAAGCTTACTGTTAAATTTGACCATACGATTATTTATTTCTGCCTGGCCTAGCTCTACTTCTTTAAGGGAATCAAAAGTAGGGAGAAAGGCCCTTTTATTATCAGAGATTTGAAAGTGAAGACAACTCTTTGCCATTATGTTCTTTGCAAGTAGAAAAAGAGGAAAGATAATGTTCTAACTGTCAGCAGATGTCTGACACTTGAAGGAGAATGTCCACACAATAGAAGAGCTAACAATATCTTCAAAGGTCATCACAGAAGTCGAAAAATGAGGAACATTTGTCCATTGACTATTTCAGTGACCTCCTTTTGGGCCTTCTTTCTAAAAACTTGGCAGCTGGGAAATCTGTATGGTATTTTGGGTGTCAGATCGCTGCGTGATGTGCAAGTCAGAAGGTGTTGTTATTTGCAAAATACCATCCCCTTTTGGAAGGCGAGTTCACATTAAATGTCAAAAGACTGAAGCAGTGATTTTAGGAAACCAAAGTTTTAAAGTGGAAAATGAAGATATGTGTTAAAGGGGCATCACCACCAAGAACTAACTGTGAAAGTCACAGTGCTTAGTTGGAACACCTAAAATTAAACATTTTGTAAAACCAAGAGGCTTTATCTTATCTATAAGAGATTCTGACATTTTAACTATCTTTCTTCTGTTTTGTTCACAGGCTCACCTTGTAGCAGCTTTTGAAAAGAGTTTAGGAAATATGACTGGCCGGTTGCAAAGTCTAACCATGACAGCGGAACAAAAGGTATGTCCAGAATTGCCACTGAGGCTTGAATGGAAGTGGTACACTTCAGAGAACCCTACACAACAGCTAGGTCTTACTGTCTAAAAAGCAATACTAAAGGGCATCCCTTCATTGCTAAACTGAAATGATGAGAAAATAGTACCGTTTCCGGTTTTAATTTAAAGATGTGACCAGACTGTTCATATTGGAACTCACAGGCAAAAATGCACACAAAGTTCTGCCATATAGGCCTGATTATTTATTTCTAACTGTTAAACAATGCTAAGAAGAAGCTTTCTATAGGAGAATTCAAGAATTCTCAATTTGTTATATAGTTAACAAGAAATGTACTTTAGGAGAATTTTCACAACTGAAAAATAAGCAAAATGTTATGGGTTGCATCACATGCATTGAGACAATCCAGCACTGTTACCTTCCTGAATGATTCCTTTTTCCTTATAAAAAATATGAAAGAGGAGGAGACAGAAAGACTGAGGGGTCAGGAGCTCCACAAGGACAGCAACAGAACCAAAAATCTGGGCACAGGGGTCTTTTCTGAGACTGATACTCCAACCAAGGACCATGCTTAGAGATAAACTAGAACCCCTGCACAGAGGTTAGCCCATGGCAGCTCAGTGTCCAAGTGGGTTCCCTAGTAAGGGGAACAGGGGCTGTCTCTGACATGAACTCAGTAGCTGGCTCTTTAATCACTACCTCCTGAGGGGGGAGCAGCATTGCCAGGCCGCAGACAAAGACAATACAGCCAGTCCTGAGGAGACCTGATAGGCTAGGGTCATATGGAAGGGGAGGAGGTCCTTCCCTATTAGTGGACTAGGGGAGGGGCATGGGAGGAGATGAGGGAGGGAGGATGACATAGGGAGAGGACAAGGGAAGGAACTACAGCTGGAATAAAAAGTGAATGAACTGTAATTAATAAAAAACAATTCTCAGAAAGAGTTGATCCACTTGGGAAAAGAAAAATTCTAAAGGGGCTGGGAGCTTGTTGGTTAAATATTTCACCAGGCAAAGGTGAAGTTTAGAGTAAACATCCCTCAGAACCCAAAGTAAAAGCCAAATGGGCATGAGGCCCTACTCAAAATACTGCAAAACTTATAAAACTGTAGGCAATTAGGCTGGGAACAAACAGGTAATTCTAAAAGTATGTTGAATAGGCTGACTAGGTCCAGTTCCTCAAGAAACCATAAATTCAAAAGGCAATGAGCAGTCAAGAAAGATAACCACTATCAACTTCAAACTGCACTCATGTTTGTACACATGCGTACGTACACATTATACGCACAAGTGTGTGCACACCTGTACAGACATGAACACCAGGCACAAATGGATGTGTGAAGGTGAATGAAGAAAGAACATATAGTAATTCATACCTTATGTTAGGTATATTCTGGAAATGATGGTTAGCATTCATTGTGATATCTTGAAGAAATCAAAATGAATAATCACTCTTGACAATCCCTTCATATGTCCTGCAACTCTTTTATATTTGTGTAAGTAAAATTTTCCATAGAATGATATAAGATACACAAGTATGTTAACATCATATCTCGGGATAATCTATAAATATTATGAATATAATTCTTTATTATAAGAACTTTTGTCATTTTGTACATAGTATTCTTAAAATAGCATCACCAAAATAATTTAAATTGCCCAGAAGTATCATGATGAATTGCCTTTAATACTTTTATCTACACAGTTATCCTTCTGTTCAGAACTATACAGAGACACAAATGTTGGTAGCTATTTATGCACCTTGATTTTATGAACTGGCATTTTCTTTTGAAGAGTTCTATAAAATTATTTGTGTAATACAGTGACAGAAACTGATTGAAACCAGCAGATGAACGTATAAAACAAGGTTCTTGAACCACATGGCCCAGCCACAAATCCCTAGGCTGAACCAGCTTTCAAAGGAACTGAGGAACAAAGGGAGATTTCTTGGTGGGTTTTGTTTCATTGTCTGACCAAAGAATGTAATTTAAATCTAACAGACTAACATTTTGGCCAGGGATTTAAGGATAAACGTATCACAAGGGTTCTTAAATTGAGGTCAGGAAATAACAAAAGACAAAATGCATCGTTCACTTAGACATTTTTCTAAAAGCTGAGGGCGTAACATTTAATCATATTTCAGGAAAGGGATTTCTTCAGGGAACTAAGATAAAAAGGGTATATTGCTCTCTGGTGATCCAACAATCCTTAGAAAAAGACTCAAAAAAGAGCTCTGTTATTAATCTCAGTTCCTATAGTTCCAAGGTTCATTTGCTTATTTAGTCATTCACCAAATTTATATTGAACTTCAGTAGGATCAGAGGAAAGAATATGGATTAAAATCGGTAGATGGATTATTTACCTATCTCTATCTGTATCTAAAGATATATATAGATATATGTATATATATATATATATATATGCTAGAATAAAAAACTCCAGAAAGACCATGTATATTTCTCATAAGTTGGGCTATGAATAGTATTTTTTTCTGATTTTTTTCATTGCTTTTAAATAAAATACTCATACATAAAAATGCTCATGTAGGCATAAGATCTGCATTGGTTATGATATGTGTGTGTGTTTATAAATACATAAAATCTAACTGAAATTTTTATTCTGATGTGTAACAGATGATGATAAAAAAGTAAAACATCAGAGTCAGCATAATATTAAATGCCACTAAACAAACTCCAATTGAGAGTGAGATCATTGAAAAACAAGAATGGAAGTTCTACATGAAGAACCAAAGGCCAAGATGGCTACATGTTCTTGGTCACACACTTAAGAAGTAGAGAAACAAAACAGTTATCCAAACCATGTTCTAGTTTCACAGGGTGCTTTTAGAAATCATATGTTATTTCTATGTAGATATGTTATTTCAATTTATTCACCAAAATAACTCCCTTGAATAGTATCCAAATATTTTTTCTTGCTTTCAGATATGAAATAACTCTGATTCTTTTTGCCAAAATGTTTATGCCAGAATACTGTTCTTATGTATGTGTAGTCCAGAAAGCTGAAAAGGTATGCATGAATAACTCAGAAGGCAGAGAACTATAGCTCCATTAGAGATATAGTCCTACAAAGCCACGGACATTTTCAGAGGGTTCAAACAAGGCTATTTTAGCTCCTCAGGTTACGAAGGGTGAAAAAGACTTATTCAGGGGAAATACTTGGGAGTATTTCATGAAGGCAAAACAGACTAAGCATTGGTAGCCAAAAGGATAATGGAGGTGTCATTGTGAAATCTTGTTCAAGTTTGCTAATATGATGCACACTAATATTTAGGAATTTAAAGTTCAAGAGATGCTCAAATTAGTTGCCTGTAGACATTGAGCTCATACAAAAGGAACACGAGTCCTAAAATATGCTAGACTAGTCTCGTTAAAAAGTTTTTGAGGAATTGAAAACCATCTTCCAAGAATGATGAGTTTCACGTATGCTAACTGTAAAGCCATTCTTACCTCTGTGAAGAATGTAGGTGAACATGAACTTAAATCTTGGAAAAGAGCACATTCAACACCAAATGTTGGGATATAGCATAGAAAACGAAAAATAGTTTGCTTTGTGTTTACATATTTTATGTTCAGAAGTTTCCCATCTAGAAGTGTTTACAAAAACATATTTCTAGAGTCAGACAATATACCTTTTAATGCTTTACAGCACAAGATGAATATGAATCTTTAATTTTAAAAATATGGAAACATTAGGTAAAGCACTTTTATTTGAATGTTTTAAAAAGGTAGTAAGTTTTCAAGGCAAATGCATAGAAGGCTGGGGAGAGAGAACCATTTTTAAGGATCCCACAGCTAACCGGTGTGAGATTAACAGAGTCACATTATAGGAATTAAAGACAAATTTAGTGTAAAATTGAAGAGCCTTGACTAGCAGGTTCAGTTGTTTCACAAGATTTGTTGTCAAGCTTGTAGAAGTTATAATGGAACTTAATTAATGAGAAAATTTGAAAGCAGTCAAGTACAATGGGAAAATTAGGTTGAAAAAAAACCCAAAAGGATAGTATCAAGGAAACATTTGATTATTTTGTTTTGAAGCATTTCTGGTATAATCCTTATAACTTGCTTAGCCTGAAAGACATATGGCAACTACCCAAAGAGATGTGGAACTCATCAAGATGTCTTTATAGACTAAAGCTAGAAAATACAGAAAAGTAGACTTTTTAAATTTAACTTTATTTTTTATAATTTATTCAATTTACATCCTGATTATAGCACCCTCCTCTCAGTCCTACCCTCCCTCCCTCTTTCCCCTTATTCCCCTATGCCATTTCTCAGAAAGGGAGAGTCCTCCTTCTCTACCATCTGATTTCAACCTATCAAGTCTCATTAGGACTGGCTGCATTCTCTTCCTCTGTGGCTGGCAAGTCTGCACCCCATCCAAGGGAACTGATCAATGAGTAGGAGTAGGGGAATACACAGACCCAAAGTGGACAGGAGCCTCATAAGACCAACAACGCCAACAAATCTGGGCCCCTGGAGGCCTTCAGAGACTGAATTATCAATCAAAGACCATGCACGAGGAGGACCTAGAAATATAGGCTCGCTCTTACATGGTTGACAGGAGTCAGAGTTTCATTTCTTGAATTTACTATAGGAATTGAGGAGAGACAAAAGATCTGATTTCTTAATTCTCAAAAACCGTTGTGGAATTAGACCTGCTTTCTCTTGTGTGTCTGAAGAGAGGAGAGGAGCTCTGAATGATTACATTGCATGGCAGTCTAACCAGTTATTTATATGCCATAAATATTTCTTCTCACAGTGCTTTCATGAAGGCTTAGTAGTGACTCTCCACACTTAAGGATTTTCTGTTGACCACAATAGAACAGAGACTATCTGAAGATATTTCAGATTATTTGATGATTTTGTAGTCAGCTATCTCTGGAACTCATTATTTATCATAGTCCTTACACAAACTTCTCACCATGAGGCAATCAATCAATTTCTTTCAAAAGGAATATAAGTATAGATTTGAAGGCAGCATTGTGCTTTCAATGCATTACCAAAATATTAGAAAGATACAGCCTTAAAATTAATGTAAACAACTAACTCTAATGACACAAAATAGTAAAGACTAGAATAATACTGGGGAATTTCTATATCCTATTTAAATATTTAAAATGGTTTATGTTTATTTCTTCTCTACTACTGAGAAAGAAGGGGACTCCTCACTTCCTTGTTAACCAATGAAGAGAGTTCTATTTACTTAAACATGCACAGACTTTCTATCTATAACAGGCTGCCAAGGGTTTGATGTTTTTATGTAGCACTGTTGCTCCCTAGTTGAAAAACATTCTATTATGCAACTAAAGATGTGAGCTCTAAAGCTGAAGTTTTGTTCTTCAGAGAAGAAATACATCCATTGAGTGTAGACCAGAACTTTTCATAAAATCACTCCAATATTTACTGAGTCATAAATCAACCAAAAAGAATGATTTCTCAACAACTAAATAAGATATTAAACTGAATAATATAAAAGAGACCTGTTCTAATTTTTTTTCTGACAGGAAAAATGTTCGCCAAAATAAGGATATTTCACTTTGGCCTACAAGGGAAAGAATATTTGGCAAAAGATAAAAGTCATATGCAATTCTCAGAAAGGTCATAGTTGTACCTTGAGTGACAAAATGAGAGTGGGTTTTATTAACAGAACTCTTTGCAGATGTGGAGAATAATAAATATAGATTTGAACAGATTGTGTCAAACCATGTGAAACTTAGCTATCAGTTTAAATAAAGTCCTACAGAATATCTTACCGGCAGTTATTTATGCTTAGAAAACTCTCCCAAAGAACTACCAACTACCAAGCTAGATTTATAAACAGATAGGAGTTGTCACAAATTGTATAGTAGAGGTATTTCTTAAACAGTTATTCTTCACTTGGTTTTACTAAGCCACAACAAACAACAATCTGCTGATATCTGTCATTTTCAAAGTAAAACTTTTTTAACATTTTTAAATAAATTTTACAAAGTAATAATTTTTCTCTAGTATATCAAGCATGCAGAGCTCTGTGGATACTTCACTCTTAACCACTTTTATGAGAGTAATTTTTTTAATAGGAAAAAATGGACATGGTGGTGTACATCATTAATCCTGGCACTCTGGATCAGAGGCAGGGAAATTTCTGTGAGTCAAAAGCCAGATTGATATATAGAGATAGTTCCAGAAAAGCTGTAGTTACATAGAGAAATCCTATTTCAAAAAAAAAAAGTTTCTAGAAGGACTTCTCTAGAAGAGATTAAAGTTTTCACACTTAAATAACTCAGATGGCTCAAAATTAAACTCAATTACCAGACAGTTGCATAAGATCTTATTTCTATTTCTTCTTGTAAAGCCAGAGCCAAATATTTTAGCAGATTTTTAAATCTGCAACATAAGCATCATTGATTCTAAGCCCAAGGATGAAAGTCTGACTTTAATTAAAATTTAACACTCACCTAAGCACTGGTTATAAAATTAATTTTTAAATTATGTGAATCCATTTCCAGTAAATACTTTATCTCTCAGGAGTTTCAAGTGGAAACATTAAGTTTTACTAAAATTGCTTGTGCTAATTGGGCAAGGGACACAGCATAGAAGTTGGGGAGACTAAGTAATTATGATGAACTGGGTTGCAAATTGTCTGCAATGTGATGTTTCCTCTACGAGAAATGAATACTTAAAGTGAGCTATTTGAAAAATCTATATATAAATTTAGCAGTCTCCTAATTTTCATTATGAGGTTTTTATTTTTAAATTGGTTAAAGTCCACAGAGCTTATTTTAAAATCTAACCAGTGTCCATCAGGAATACGTAAGAGAGTCAAGAAAACAGACAGATAAAATACAGCATGATGCTGATTCCTGTAATCCCATTGCTTGGGAGGCTGAAGCATTGTATTGTTGCCTGGGCAACAGAGTAAAACTTTCTCAGAAAAAAAAAAAAAGGAAAGAGGAGAGAAAAAAAATGTGAGGCATCACAAATGTATCTGTTCTATTTTCCTCTATCATTTCCAGCCATTGCAGTGTCAACCTAAGATTAGAATCATTATTGGACATTCCAATGTATGAAGCAACAAAATTTTCTGCAGTTAAATTGCTTGGCTTTATTGTAGGAGACACCGAGAATAGGCTCTGACATTCTCTATAATTTAATGTAAAAGGACTTTGCATTACATGTGTTTCTATTCACTGATGCATGAAAAAATTATCAGAATCCTAAGGCGACTTTAATATGCCATCTGACCACACTAAGGTGACATTTTAAAGAACTGAGTTTGGGATGACTGTCAAGCTTTACACTTGAATACGGAGAATCAATTTCTATGGTACAAAGCATTTCAGACAAAATCTAAAATAGGGGCTTACACAGGACAGTAAATCCAACATAATGTAATACTGAAATACTGATATTTAATATCTATTGTTAGCATTGGTAATGTTAAAATGAGTGATTATCTTGATTTGCTTTGAAGGAATCAGCTGCATGCCTCCCTTTGAAAGGATTATGAGCTATTGATATTATTTTTATAGGATAGGATTCTTAAAATTTCTACAGCAGCTAACAAAAATTTCAATACAATTTGACAAGGTCGGCCAACTATACAACTCCTTTAGGAGTTTAGGGATACAGAATATCAAACCATTTGACAGTAAACTATGAGCAAAACCCTTTTATTCTTTCTAGATATTAAAACTTTCAAACTCTACTCATTCCACAGGAATCTGAACTTATAGAACTACGGGAAACCATTGAAATGCTGAAGGCCCAGAACTCTGCTGCCCAGGCTGCCATTCAGGGTGCTCTGAATGGCCCAGACCACCCGCCCAAAGGTATACTTAAAACTGTGTCTTGTATCATCCCATGCAGTAGACATCGGTTTTATGCACTGGAAACAGTGAAGATTCACATATTCAGGATACTGCCTTGTATGGTAAATAGAGTTAATTTGTTTAGAATTCTAAAGTTTGTGAGCATTAGCTTTCATCACGAAGTGATTTTTAAATTATGAACCTATATACTGTCATACAAGCTTTTTTTTTTTCTCCTTGATCTAGTTGATTGAATCTAGCAGGTTGAGGGTTGGTTAATATGTGCATATCTGACTTCAGCCGATTCAAGCCTAGCAATAAAATATGCTAATCAAGATCCAGTATACACTGGGAGTGAAGTCTGTTGGATAAAATCAGTGAGAAGGTACATTTCCTGAGTAGGAGTTTTAAAGTAACCAACAACCAGATGAAAGGTCATCACTACCATGCTTCTGTGATTCTTTGCTCCATCCCAATCCCTTGGTATGCCATGGAAGGAATGCTCATTGTTTTTAAGTTCTGTTTTCTTTATATATGTTTTATATTTTTTATGTCCTGATTCATCAGTGGGTTCAAGTGCATTAAATTTTTCCCTTCAATTTAAAATCCTGTCCTAAATCCTGGATGTCTTATCATCTATTCTCTCATTTCCAGACAAGTTTTACACACTTCAATTACTAATCACCCTTCAATCCACTGGATGATGTTCCTGTTCCCACCCTTCCTACAAAATTATTCTGTCCAGAACCAACAGTAACTTATAAGATACTTAATTCATAAAATATTTAAATTTCATGTATCAGAAAGGATAATAGATTCTATTATTGATGTTCAAACTCTCACAACTGAAATGCTAATTTTTTCTAATGTTGTCATATATTCATATATCATGTTGTCATACATTTTTCTTTATGAAGCATGTTTTTAATCATTATAACATTTCATACATATGTATCATTATGTCTTGTTCTTATTTCCCCCACATACTGTTTTGTTCTGTTACCCTTCCTTTCCTCTTTCTTGTCCCCCACCTTTCTGGAAATTGTCCCATCTTCTGCTTTCACAACCCATATTTTCTATTAATCTCCCTTGTTCTCCTCACACCCTTGTGTTGGCTTTTTTATCCCTCTTACAATCATGATTTGCTTTCATGTCCTACATACACATTTAAATTTAAATCTATATTTGCATGAAAGATAATATGGTATTTGTCTTTTGAGCTTGTCTTATTTATTTTAGTATATTAATCTCCAGTTCTATCCATTTTCCTATAAATGTAATGATTTTGTTTTTCTTTACACCTAAGTTAAATTCCATTCATTGGCCACATGTTCCAGAATGTCTTTACTTATTGTCTGTTGATGAAAAAATCTAAACTAGCTTGAATATCAGGATATTGCTACATAATCATGGCTGTGCAAATGTCTTTATGGCATGATGACTTAGAATCAGGCATATACCTAGGAGTGGTATAGCTGGATTATATGATAGTTCTAGTTTCTTTTTTATTTTTATTTTTTTACTTTTACTTTTTTTGTAATTTATTTATTTTTATATTAATCACAGGTTATGTACTTTGTATCCCAGCCATAGCCCCCTCCCTCATTTCCTCCCACTCTCCCCATCCCTCCCTCATCTCCTCCCTTGCTCCCTCCAAGTCCACTGATAGGGGAGGACCTCCTCCCCTTCCATCTGACCCTTGCTTATCATGTCTCTTCAGGGTTGGCTGCAATGTCCTCTTCTGGGGTCTAGCTAGGCTGCTCCTCCCTCGGAGTGGGGGTGGGTGGGCGAAGAGCCAGCCATTGACGTCATGACAGAAATAGTCCCTGTTCCCCTTACTAGGGTACCCAGTTGGATACTAAGCTACCATGGGCCACATCCAAGCAGGGGTTCTAGGTTATATCCATACATGGTCCTTGGTTGGAGAAACAGTCTCATAAAAGACCCCTGTGCCCTGATCTATTTGGTCTTTGTGGAGCTCTTGTCCTTGCCAAGTCTTACTAACTTCCCCTTCTTTCATATGATTCCCTGCACTCGGCCGAAGGCTTGGTTGTGAGTTTTAATATCTGCTTTGATATATTGCTAGTTAGAGTCTTTGAGAGGCCCTATGTGTTAGGCTCCTGTCCTGTTGCTTGTTTTCTCCTACATTCAATGTCCATCCCATTTGGTACTTTTACACAATGGAATACTACTCAGCAATTAAAACTGAGGAAATCATGAAATTCTCAGGCAAATGGTGGGACCTGGAAACGATCATCCTGAGTGAGGTATCCCAAAAGCAGAAAGAAACACATGGTATATACTCACTTATATAGACCTATAGGATAGGATGGACATGCTGAAATCTATACACTTAGGGAACATAAGCAAGAAGGAGGACCCAGGGTGGGATGATCAATCCTCGCTTAGATAGTTCTAGTTTCTATAGGAAACTTCCATACTCATTTCCATAGTAACCGTAGTAGTTACTATAGACTAATTATACCTTCCCATCACCTTTGCCAGCATCTGCTATTGGTGATCTTGTTGCTAGTTTTTCTGACTAGAATTGGGTGGAATTGCAAAGCATTTTATTTTGTTTCCTGATGCCTAACGATGTTGAACTTTATCATATATTGATTGGCTATTTTTACTTTTTCCTTTGAGAATTTTCCACTTCATTTCTTAGCCTGCTTATTGATTAGGTGACTTCTATTTTGGTTTTTAACATTTAAAATTTTTCTGTATTATCCTTTATTATATGAGTGTTTTGCCTATCTGTGTGATGCATGTGTGCCTATTCTCCTCAGGAACCAGAAGAGGGAATTGGGTCCTATGGGACTGGATGTTAGCTGCCACGTGGATGCTGGGAATCAAACCTGGGTCCACTGAAAGAACAGCCAGGGATCTTAACAACCCAGTTGTCTCTCATGCCTGAGGTTTAATTTTTGAAGTTTTGTGTACATTCTCCAAGTTTGTTTCCTGTTAGAAGCATAGTTGTAATAAACACCCCCTCCCCCATTCTGTAGGCTGTCTTTACTTTGGCTGGTGGTTTGCTTTTTTAGACAGAAGCTGTTAAACAACATCTGGTTCCATGTGCCAATTGCTGGAATTATTTCCTGAGCTATTCTGATGTTTCTAATCTTTCTAAATTCCTTTTAACATTTTTGTTGTTGTTGTTAAGTATCCATTCATTCTTCTCTCTCTATTTATAATTATTGGTATCCTAAATTCTTCTCCATTGTGATTCTGAACCTTACGGTTTTATATGTTCTATCAAATATTCTGTGAACTCATCTACTATTCTAGCTACAATTATTGCTTTTACTAAGAACTGTCTAATATGCCTTGAAACTAAGCTCATGTCCTTATGTCAAGAGAGAAATCTAGTAAGATATCTTTGGGCTTATTTTTGACACATGAACCTCAACTTGTCGTCTTTCCACTCACATTTTCTCTCTTTCAGCATCCTTTGCCTCTGAAATAGTATTACCACCTTTTTTTTTTTTACAATGAGATATGATGCATGTCAATCATGAGCACTACTCTCCTAAATCAATATATCTGCAGGTTTTATTGACTACATGCTTTCAATCATTTGCGTGTTCACTTTTCTCTGACTCCATCACCATCTACCACCTGTCCCCTGAACTCTAATCGCAGACTTCTATATAGACTTTACATTTCATAATTTCTTCCTACTTTTGGACTGGGGATATAGCTCAGTCAGAGTGCCTGTCTCTCATGCACAGGACTCTAATTCTACTCCCCAGTTCCACACATGAGAAACCTTTTACAGTCTATACCAGTGGATCTCCATCTTCCTGATGCTAAGACCCTTTAATACAGTTCTTCGTGCTGTGGTGAGCTTCAATCATAAAACAATTTTCATTGCTACTTTGTAACTCTAATTGTGCTACTGTTATGAATTGTAATGTAAAATATCTGTGTTTTCTGATGGTCTTTGGGGGTTGTGACCAACACATTAAGAACTGCTGGTCTATACCATTATTCATATCACAACCAGAGAAGTGTAAAGACATGTACTACCCAGGGTAGTACGTTGTCTACTTTGAGAAATGCAAACTATTGAATATGATGCAGTCTCTCTTTACCAGTTTAACTTGCTCAACAAATACTCTATGATTAGCAGTTATGTTTCAGACTCTGCTTTTAACTTCATCCCTTGCTTTTGTATTGTCTTGTGCATTCCATATTGAAACTTGTCTTTCTCCTGACTTTCTTATAACAGCCTGCTTACTTCTAATATTCTCCTAATTGTTATAAAACAGAATGTGTTGGAAAACTAAAATTTAGCCAGAGCCGGCCTCCTGGTCTCCTAAACTAGAAGAAGTCCCCTGTGCTATAATCCTGGAAATAGTATTCATATTTACATTCATCCCTTAAATCTATCTTTCTTAAATTATGCTAGAAACTCTCTTTGTCTTGTGACTCTGGTGTCACCTTATATGGACTTATATGGCTTACCCAAAGTTTACAGAGAATAATAACAAAATCAAATATTATATAGTTGAATTTAAATTTACAAAAAATAAAGATATGGGGTTGTACTTACTCTGAAAGACAGACTCATTTTCTTGAGCTACTTCTGTTAAGAATTCAGCAACTTTTCATGTGGGGGAGTTGATTTATATGCTGCATGGGAAATTACTGCATATTTAAGGCTTATCTCAGAGCTATAATAAAGCAGCTTATGTTCTAAGTCTTCATGTCGTAAATAGGTCCAGAAGGGATTTAAAAAGGCTTAATCCTTTCCCTAATACAACACAAGTCACTGAAGTGAAACTTTCTGGAAGGATTCCTTTTATCTTAGGCAACAGGTAGCTTAATGTATCTGCTGGAATTCAAATTCAGGGATTTCTTTGCTTGGAAGTGTAGGGTAATAAGTTATTTTTAAATTCATGCATAAGTATTAAAATATTAAAATGCTATGTTTTAAAATCTACCAAAATGGAACAGTTGACTATATAGAATGAATTATATTTCTAAAATATTGAAACAGCATTTGATTCTGTGAATGTGAACACGGTGTTTGTATTTTATTGACAGCTGATGTTGCATGGTGAAGTGGCCAGTTGTGTAAACCATGCAGTTTCCCACTGGTTTTCAGGTGACGAAATTGAGATACTGTCTTTGAAATTTTTAACAATAGTGTTCTCTACATTTTGACATCTGGCCTTCAGATAGATATGTACGGTGAAGCAACACTGTTTTAAACAAACAAAACTAGATAAATCCCACCTGTCAACCTGTTCTTGTTCATCTCTAAATTTATACTATACTTATTACTTGTCTGAGTCTGATAGATACACCTACCACAAAAGATACGGATTTGTTTATAAATATATTTAAATTTTTGTACTTGGTATTCTATTGTGTCTTAAATATAAAAATAGAAATGAATAAGCAGACAACTAATCAATTAGTTTACAATATATTTGAATTAGAGAAATACAAGTATATACATATTTATATATGTGACCATTTATAAATATATTTTAAAACTATAGCAAATATGTTAAAATACTGAAAATTAAAAGTATGGAATTTTTTTCTTTTCTTTACCCAAATATAGTATAGGGGTGTTTCCTTAACACACACACACACACACACACACACACATATATATATATATATATATATATATATAATATATATATCCAAAAGTATATGTATATATATATATATATGTGTGTGTGTGTGTGTATGTAAAATCTTGGTTAACAGTAAACATTTTTTAGAATAGTGGTAGATGACTATGTTTATGTTGAATAAACAATTAGAATGAATCTGCTTGACCCCATGTTTTCCTTATCTCCTATATACTGTGTGTGTACTGGATCTAGACAATAATATAAAAATAAATAAATACTAGATAACAGTTTTCTCCTTTAAGCATTCTGTTAATGAAGAACGGATAGAAATTATTGTATGTGGTCACTCGTGTAGTTGAATATGCATACTCTGATCGCTCTAAGATCATCAACAGGATAAAGAATTAGGAGGCAGCAGGGCAGCAGAGGCAGGAAAGGGTTTTTCACTGTGTCAGCATTTAAGAGAAGATTCAAAAAATTAAATCTAAAGTCATTTAAGGAAGAACATTCCCAGAAGGCCCTCAAGCACAGATAAGAAGATAGGTCGTCTTTATGAATTTCATGCAAGAAAAGTAAGGAGACAAGAGTAAATGCATAGAACCTTCATGAAGGCATAAGTACTGAGCAGTTTGCTAAGGAAGTAAGTACTACTGAGGAACCAGAATATTTTTTTGTTCTCATGAAAATTAGAATTCACTGCGGAGTTTAGAAGAAGGGAACAATGGTGAATTTTTTCCTTTAAAAAGAGCTCTCTAACTCCTGTTTGAAGCATGGTTTGAAAGTGAGTAAATTGATAGATGTTCTTGCAGCACAGCAGGTGAGTGGTAATGGCTTCTTCAGCTGGGCAGAGGTGATGCAGGGCATGGACAGTGGAAAATGAATGAGGGCTAAATGCAGGCCCTATACAACTGTGTCTCCAGAAGAGAATTGGAACATGATTTATTAATTCTGAATATAAGAAGGACTCTAGAACCCATTAGCACTGCTCTGTCCTTTGTGAAAGCTACTAGGGGAAAAGTAGCAAAAGCTAGACCTTGTTAACAAAAGCTTATGGTCAGCGACAGCAAAAATTAAAATAGGAAGATTATCCTGTTGTCTCACATTGAAGGATGCCATCCTCCTGTACTGTCAAATGAGAACATTACACATGAATGTATTGATCTGAGGTTCAGATTGGCAATATTTTAGGCATTTTAAAACAATCAGTGTTTTTATCATTATTGTTAAAAAATATTAGGATAAGTTAAACTCCAAGGATTCTGAAAAATATAGTGCTACTTTACCCTCCTATAAAAGTTGTCAATATGATTACATTGTCAGAAATACTAAGGTACTGGTATGTGTATATATGATGATGAAGATTATGAAGATATTTGTTTATTTTTATGTATATTCCTCTGCACACATGCACTTGTTTCCACTATGCTCACAAAACAGTCATTTGCAGTTCACTTTTTCTGCTCTTCTTATTCTTTATTAAATTAATAACTAGATCAAGCTTTATTTTATGCTGTTATTTCTATGAAAATTTTTAAATGCTATATAATAATTTTTTACATCTCACAAATTGCACTGAAATGTATATTGTTGGGATAATCTGCATTGAGGCAAATTAAATATACTACTACTAATATCCTCAAGTAATTTTTACTTCGTCAATTTTCTTAGTGTCCCACTGACAATAATCAGTTTGTTGCAAGTAGATAAAATTTCAATTTACATTTTAATTCTAGTAGCTCTAATTGCTAAAAGTTAATTGCTTGGAATTAGCAGATGACCTTGAAAATATTTAATATCAAATGCTGTTCTTTTCCAAATGTCTTCCCTAAGTTGAAATACATACATCCTAGAACTATTACACAGCCGTGTAGTAGATACATGAATCAATGTCACGCCACCATTGGTCACACCACTATTTTTCATTTGTGTGACCATGTAAAGATTATATTTAGTAGTTAAATACATTTTATTATTTTAACAATATAATTAAGTACTTCAGGAGCATGCTAAAAATTGCTTTTGGTATTACTATTTTATATTGTACAGGAACCAGGGATGTGTTTATAAGAATTGTAATACTGTTATCTGATTAATTTACCAACAGCCTATTTTAGCTTTCTCTTACATGGGAGTTAAGTACACACACTCACAAGAAAGACAGTTTTATCCAGTTAGGAGTCTGTGGGAGGTTTCTCCTCACCCCTTCTTTTACCTTGGTCAAGTTATATAACTTCTTTGCGGTTCATGTTCCTCACTTGCAAGATGATGCCCTTGAGTGATTTGCAAGGATTATTTTGGCACTAATCTGGTATGAGTCCATGAAGTGGAAAGTTAACAAATTTGGCTCTAGTAACTTTATTCAGAGCATAAATATTAAGAAGACAGAATTCATTCTTGTGAATTTTCATTTGCTCCATAGAACTAATCATTAGAAACAAATTATTTTGGAAATGCCGTCTGATTTAGGTATCGGTAACAATCATGAGCTGAGCCATTCCATTTTGGACTAAACTCAAAACTCTTCAAACCACTGTTGCCATGGGTCCACTAGAGAGTATCATTGACTCTTGATGTATAAGACTCAGTTAATTAGAACAAACATGGTTATACTTCATTAAATGCATCAGACCAAACTTGTACTGGACTGAGCTTTAGAGACCTTGCTCAACTTAAAAGCCACATACCCTATACCTCTAGATCGAGACCTCGAGTGAACTTGACACCCTTTGTCTGTTCTAGATCTCCGCATTAGAAGACAGCATTCCTCTGAAAGCGTTTCTAGCATCAACAGCGCCACAAGCCATTCCAGCATTGGCAGCGGAAACGATGCAGACTCCAAGAAGAAGAAAAAGAAAAACTGGGTAAGGCATCCTCTCTCATCAACTTCAGCACGTGTGGTGGCTTGGGGACTAAGCTTTTTGTCTTTGTGTGTGTGGCGAGGGGAGGGGGGGGCTTTAGAAATCTCCAGCAGTTGACAAAGCCCCATTCAGAGACCAACAGCCCACCTCCTTTACTTCTCTGAAGACTGGGGGGCCTGGTGCCGAAGAGCCTACATGTTGGAACCTGGGCTGAGAGTGGGGCCTTACTATCATGATGGAGAGGAGGAGGAGGATTTTGATTAGGATGAAGATGGTAAAAATGGTGATGAGAGAGAGAAAGGAAAATTAGAACTAGTGAAGAGAAAGAAGAAATTTGATACCTAAGCCTTCCCCAAGACCTGGATTCTACAGTACACAGAGAATAAAGCACCAGCCCATAAGAAATCAACTAAATTAGTTTCTATTGATATATATATATATACATATATATATATATACATATATGGGGGGTTGTGTGTATATATACTTATATACCCAACAGAGCATAGTAGAAATGCAGAAATGCCTTAAATTTAATCACCCACTATAAAGCAAGAGTGGGGCAATAAAGAACCGAATTTCTATTAATACCTTGAGACAAAATTTAGCATTCTCATAAGTTTTGATTAAACTCAAAACTAGTTGAGACTTTTACTGGTGCTTCCTGTAAATAATGCAAACAAATATCTTTTTGTTTTAAAAAAATGTTTATGCAGGTAATATTTTAAAATACTGATGAGCCTTCATTCCCTTGATTTGTAATTCCACACTCTTTCATGTTTCTGCAAGGTGAACTCTAGAGGAAGTGAGGTGAATATAAACCATGGACATTTGGCATGCATCTATACAAAAGACCCTACCTTGGCATGAATGCTATTCATTTTGGCAGCAGGCTTTTATACCTTTTAAAAACAGATTACCTTGTATGTCTTTTCTTTGTGCCTTTTCATTTTAATCTCAAAATTTTAAGAGAAGTAAAACCACTTTCTGAATAGAGCTGTAGGGGATACCAATTCTCCTTCTGAATAGTCTTGGAATTGAAAATTTGAATAGAAAAATATCACAATTAATGAAGTGTTAGGTGAATTTGGTTTCATTTTGCTTTTTAAGTTTGTACTGTCAGCAGGATATAACTTGATTGTGCCGCTGAAGTGGCCATTTAAAACAAATTGCCTTGAAGAGAGAAGCCTTGGGAACAGAGATCCCTTCAAGGTACTTAGTTTTAAATGAGTGCTCTGACAGCCATGCCCTTGACCTCCTTGCACTATTTTAAAAGCCTTCTATGTTTGCGCTGTGCTGGATTAATATAAGAACAAAAGGGAAACAGAGCACAGTATTGATGTTTTAGGGATACTGTGCTGCCATTGTTAATACTCTGCTTCTGTATACTTACCCCAGGCAGTGGCTAGGACGGCACCTGCAAACTAACGCCCCAAAGCCAATCCCTCCAAGTTCAGATGGACAAAAACATAACATCTCTCCTCCTTTCAGCTGAGAAGTTCTTTCAAGCAAGCCTTTGGAAAGAAAAAGTCCACCAAGCCGCCTTCCTCACATTCGGATATTGAAGAGCTGACAGATTCATCCCTACCAGCATCCCCCAAGCTACCCCACAATGCTGGCGAGTGTGGTTCCACATCCATGAAGCCTTCTCAGTCCGCATCAGCGTAAGTTCATCCCTTTGTAGAATTTTGACCTACTTTTGACAATTGACGTCAGCTCAGGCCCGTGGTTATGCCCTAAATCCAGTCACGTTCACTGTCACAAATGCAGCATCTGTCTCTACCAATCATTTCAATTCTTGTAAGGAATGGTGGACAACATTTGCTTCTCTCATATTTTCTGTTAGTATCTGGTGGTGTTTTTTTTTTTGTTTTTGGTTTATTTTCTTTTTGCTCTCATTCTACACTTTTATAAATCATTTTTTTACTTGCATTTATCCATGTGTCTGTCTAACTGTGCATACGTGCAGGTCACCCCTTGTCTGGCCACCCAAGAAACGAAAAAATGGGCCTGTGATCTACAAGCATAGATCCCGGTAAAATGGTGTGTTGCATGAAACTGTAAAAACAGAGGTTCTAACTTAGCCATGTTTCCTTTTTTTTTTCTTTTCTTTTCTAAAATCCTTTGCATGTGTTACAGCCTTGGATATTCCTTTTTTTTTTTCAACTAAACATTAGGTTCTCAAAACCAACCTAAAATCCAGTTGTCTTCGATTATATTAGATAACATATTTCTAAAGCACCCCAAATTTTGATGATATAAGAAACAGTATATATAAAGTAATTGATGAAATTATGTCATATGTTTAATAAGGTATCTAATGCACATTTTTCTTGTATGAGCAGTGACAATGACTATCCTAGCAAACAATATCACATGAAATGATTACATTTCATGACTTATGTAAGGCAAAAACATACCATGCCATTTTGTGATCAACTCCCTAAGTCTTCAGATTTTAAATGAAAAACTTCTTAGTTAATGTAAAGAAATCTCTTGACAGATTGTGTCTAACACAGCTATCCATAAAAGGCAAATAAAGCAATAAGGATATACTGTATCTGACCTTCAGACAGCTTCCCGCTAGGTTGCTAGCATGGATTGAAATTGGTGGCTTAGCTTCATTAGCTGTAATCTCCTAAGTCTTCAGGGTCCAACAGGAAGTTTACGTAACATTCATCCATTATTTAAATGTCCCAAATTAATCTCTGTAATTTATTTTCCACAGTATTTATATTGGATTTTCATGGAAACTGAATGACAGCATGGAGGCAAATAAGGTTATTATTTGCACAGTTTTATAAAAGAAGAAATCAACATTTTGAGAGTATAATGATTTGGCTTTTAAAAGGGAGAATTTCATGTTACAAATGGAAGGTTAAACCCCTTGACAAATACACAATGAGATGTAGCAATGAGTTCTCTCTGTATCAGCCACTAGGAAGTTCTGAGGATCACTTTCCACTCCATATCACCAGACTGTTTTTAAACTCCAGAAAACAGGACAAAGAGATGAAAAGTAAAATAACTGTTTTCAGTTTTAAACCTCTGAATGAGTGCTGGTAAAACTCTCTTTTTTTTCTGTAGGTTTTGCCAGGCATGAATAATTTTTGTATCTAGTGGATATCACCAAAGTTCAGCCTTTAAAAGAACCATTCCTTTTTCTAATCCTCTGGCTTCCCCTGACCTCCTCCTATTTTGTGTTTGGTTTTCCTCTAGGATCTGTGAATGCACTGAGGCTGAGGCAGAGATCATTCTGCAGCTGAAGAGTGAGCTCAGAGAAAAGGAATTGAAATTAACAGACATAAGGCTAGAGGCCCTTAGCTCTGCTCATCATCTCGACCAGATCCGGGAAGCCATGAACAGGATGCAGGTCTGTCCAGCAACTCTCACTCCTTCAGGGGACAAAATAGAGAGAGAAAAAGCCAGCCTTTTCTCATCGCCACCAGATAACAAATTCTGCTTTTAAAACCACCGTGGAAGCACATTCTATTTCATTTTCAGTCTTTGCAACTCAGCTGTTAACACCAAATGGGGGATTTGTGTGAATCCAGATTGGCAGTGGGGGCTGGGGGCAAACAGGCCACTTGTACTCAACTATTCAAGACACACATGCAAGTGAATGGATTCAGGCAGGATGTTCAGTTTTTAGAAACTACTATGATTTTTACTTCCTTAATTTCCTGCCAGTTACCTTGTGTTGGCTGTTAAAAGATTTTCTTTTGAAATCTGTTACTCACTTTTATTGAAAAGCATAATAATAATAATAATAATAATAATAATAATGAGGAAAACTAGAGATGCCCATCACAAGTTTAGGATATAGAAGTAGAAATTATTCCAAATGCTGTCTGTGGCATCAGAGCGTCTGGATTTTCAGAAGCATCTATGGTCTAAGTTCAGAAAGCTTATGTGCTCCGACTCTTTCTATTTTATGATTGTAAATTAATGATGACTTGGTTTCCTGGACCGTGAGGACAGGAAAAGTAAATGCTAAGCAGGTTTATCTACTATACCTACTGCAATAGGGGTTAACAGGAAGGTTTCCGTGGTTTGTATGTAGTACTGTGTTCTGAAAAACAAAAACTCACTTTGTTAGCTAGGATGTTGAAGAAATTTAAATCACTGTGTAATTAATTTTCCTTTGCTTGGTTTGTCACTTTGCATGAGTTCACACAAGTATAGCTCACATTTTCCTGGGAAAGTTTAATATAATTTTCCCTTTTAAAACACATTTTATTGATTCTTTGTGAATTTCACTTCATGTACCCCCAAACCCACTTATTTCCTGTCCCTCCAAATGGATAGCTTTAGGGCTGGTAAGCTTTAAGATTGCTTTCTGTTCTTCCAGAGAACCTGAGTTCAGCCCCTAGGAGTTGAGACCCACAGACTCTGAAACGGCAGCTCCATGGGATCGATTGGTCACCCTCTTCCGGATTCTGGAGGCCTTACACCCACAAGCGCAAACCCATACAAGAATAAGCACATGACTAAATTGTCTTTACAAATCAAAAAAGGGGGAACATTAGGACACATCCAGTTATATTCTTTAAAGATTTAGTTTATTTGCATTTGTCTGTGTGAATGTACACAAGCGTGTACATGCAGATGGGCCAGAAGTTCAAGTGTCCTCTCTCACTCTTTGCCTACTCTACTGAGGCAGGCTCTCTCTCTGAACTTATGGCTAGCCTAGAGGCCAGCAAGGTCCAATGAGCCCCCTGCCTCCACTCTCCATTCTACCCCATACAGAATGGGGTTACAAGTCTCCACAGTCACCCAGCTTGATACATCTATGCTGGAATCTAAAATATCCTTGATGTAATTGCTGAGCCATCTCTTCAGCAACCCTCACCCCTTATGGCAGTACCTAGAACTGAATTTAGGACCTTATAAGGCAATCACTCAAATACTGGGCTAAGTCTTTAACTTTAAAACTTCTTAAAAGTGTATTTTAACAACAGGATGAACATACAGCTTTGAGTAAAACGCTTGCTTTGTATGTGTGAGGCCCAGTGCCATAAATAATGACTTTAGTAATTGTGTTGGTTGTGTCTGTATTGGAAAATGTTGCAACTCATGCATGTGAAATGGGGAGAGGGTTCCCTTTTCTTCTTTGAAATAAAATCCTGTTTTCATAATTTATGTTTATTCGACATTTTACCATAGTCTTTAACAAGCATACATATTAAATTTGGTACAAAATTTGTGCCATCATTTTCTCAAATGTTTTTTTAATCTTTTCTTTTTTAATTTTTTATCTAATTATTTTCTTTTGCATCTTCACAACAGAATGAAATTGAAATACTGAAGGCTGAAAACGACCGGTTGAAAGCTGAGACAGGTAACACAGCTAAACCTGCCCGGCCTCCATCTGAGTCCTCAAGCACAGCCTCCTCCTCTTCCTCTCGCCAGTCCTTAGGGCTTTCACTCAACAACCTGAACATCACAGAGTCAGTTACCTCAGGTAAGGCAGTGCGCATGCATGCCTAGATCCTCATGTGCTTCTCGCTGCTTCTTAGAGACGTCTTGAGATGAGAAAACCTTACCTGTCTTCAAAATCCTCACACCAGTCCTCAGAGATAGCTAAAATTTATCCTGTAGATTCATTTATTTTGTTTATTTAGTTCAATAGCTCTGGGGAGACAGGGTCTGGCCTGTCTAGCCCATCTGACCTTGGATACACAGAGTTCCAGCTGCCTCTGCCTCCCAAATCCTGGGACTTTATTTTTGTAATTTTACAAGAACATTTTCTAATACAGAATCTTAGAGATAGAGTTTTCTTATCAGTTTTCAAAAAAGAAAAATCACAGTGAAGTACTTCCATGATTATGAATAGGATGAATAGGAATAAATATTCTCCATGATTGGTGCTCATGAATATAACAATAATAACTCCATGCTGGTTAATAGAGTTTTCGTTGTACAGAGCCAATTTCTAAGTTTGACTGCACTGTCCTTCATGATGTTGGCTAGAGAGCCTAATGCTTTCTGTAGCTCTATTAAATTTTCAACAAAGGAAAAGAGCACACTGGATTCTGTTATTGTATTCAGCATACTAATGATAGGGCAAGGGCGCAGTTCTTATTTGATTTCAAATAGAATCATATAACATAATTTCATCTCCATATCTGATGCATAATTCAATTATCAGGTATAACTCTTCCTGTGACATTCAATCATGGACTTAGAATTTCCTTTAGGAATTGTTTACGTGGAGATCTGTGGTAATTGCATGGCACAACCACCAGATGACACTGGAAACCAATAATATACATGTTCCTGGGTAACTAGACTACACTGTATAATCAAGATGCTGAACTGTTTCCCCTAAACTGTACCCAGATGCACCAGGACCTGAGGATGAGAAGGGGAGTATAAAGAAATGATATTAAATCCTGAAACTAATTGCATTTTTAGTAAATAACATCTTCAAATAAAGTACGGATATTTAAAATTCTATTTTGATGGCCTTTCATAATATAAAGGAAACACTATTAAAAAATACTTTCTATCCTTGTATATCAAGAAAAACAAGTAACACTTCTAGTCATTCAGACAAACAAGGTTTATTACCATTTAGGACTGTAGCTTATTGTTCCACGAAACAATTACAGAGAATTCACTGTATTCTTCTGGGGATTGTTGCCTCAGGTGACATGGAAAGACTCAGAGTGAGACATGCCATAGCTATCTTATTGCCAAGAGGAAAATTTTCATATTGAGCACACAGAGAAAGGAGTAATACTGTAGACAGTAAAACTTATGATCCATGTAAATTAGGTGTTTTAAAAAAAACATTCTCTTTCAATTGTCCCCCAAGTAAGTTGTTCCCACCCTATTTTACATAAGACCAAAACAAGTCTTAGGAAAGTGGCTGTGGTCCTATCTGTCAAGATAATGTACCCACAAGTAGAAGAAGTAGATTTAAGTCCAGATCTCGATGAATCACTGACTAGAGTTTTGACTTAATTTTACTTTATCTATCTATGTAAAGGCATCGTTCATTTATTTAGCTGTATGTGTTTACTTCATGTTGTCAGGAGAAATTTTGTGTTTTAATTAGTTTTAAGAGTTAATATAACATGAAGTGAATGAGAGACGTGGGGCCAGCAGTCAAGGTATATCCGTTTTGAAGGACAGCTGCCCACTCAATATCACTGCTGAAGGAAAACTATATGGTGGATGTTTTCCATAACGATTACCCAAATTGGACATTTATCTGCTATGCCATATTTTAGATTTTAATATTTAACCTCTTTAAAATCTGGTATTATAAATGCTAGTATGTTTTAGCATACTTTAGTAACTATCAGAATATTACTGAAAACAGAATTTTAGTTTTGAAACTGTTGGTGTAAAGGGTACACTAGAACAATGAGTGGTACACTTCTGTAGATATGTCATTCTTACTAAAATGCTTAATAGCAATACCTGACACTGATAGACATAAAGCAAGGCATACCTCAGTTATATCATGTACCAAATGCGGAAAAAATGGATCATTTGGCAGCTGCTGGCATCTAGCACCTTTGTGTTCATCTAATGAAAAACTGGACTGCTCTGATGTTTTTATTGTTATAATGGTGCCTGGATATTATTCAGGTATTATCTATACTTATATGTAACAGGGGAAAAATGTTTCCCCATTCAACAATGGCCCGAAACTTAGGTAAAGATCTTGGGAAGTAGAAACAAAATTTCAGATTGAAATGTGAGTCCCACCATATAATTCATCCTCTTGAAAACTGAGGCTATTTTAACCAGTTAGGCCAGCCTGGGAAACATATTCCATTGGGCAGTATTTCCATAGTAGAAGGAAGAAAAGATAGACAGGAAGCAAATCCGAGTTGCTGTTACTTTGTAGTGATTATGTGTCTTTTGAATTTTATAGATATTTTGCTAGACGACACTGGTGATACAACTGGACATAAGGATGGCCGCAGTGTGAAAATTATGGTCTCCATAAGCAAGGGCTATGGTCGAGCCAAGGTATTTCACTAATTTTATATTCCATTTAAGTTATGAATGAGGACTCTTATCAGTTTTAATGTGTTGTATAACTGAGGGTTTGTTCTTGTAGGTATCCTTTTTTTTTTTTTTTTTGCATTGGTTCTTGCTGAATATCTTATATAAGATGAAAGGACAGAGACGGTAAAAAAAGGACATCTCCATAAAAAGCTCACTAAAGCTACAAGCCAAGGTAGCTCTCCTGGGCTGTACAGGAAAAGATGTGGATCATTGTACAAACAGGAAACTGTACGATAGGAATTTCTAGATGCTAGAGAGACAGTCTACTGAAGTCAGTAGAGCAAACTCCATTAATGACACTTGTTCATGTCCCTTTTAAGCATACTCCTGCCTGATCAGGCAACGATTTAATATCTGTGCTCATATATTATCTTCAAATTAATGCTATTTGACTCTGTGTCCTAAAACTCAAAAAGAATTTTAGTTGAATTGTTACTTAGTAGCCCAAAATACATTCTTGTATTTTTAATCAAATGTAATAAAATATTTCAAAATTTAAAGATAATACTTGAGTTTTAAAACTGAAATACTACTTGTGAAAATATTGCAAGTAATAAAGCATCATAATCTTTCTGCCCGAGCTGCAGACTTTTGCCTGCTTTTCCCAAGTAGGCAAATATGGCTAATGGTCTTGGTGAAACCTAAACTACCTCTAATTGAAAAGCAGCTGATCTAAAGCAGGGTATAAGCACCCATATTCACTGCCCTATAAACATACTAGAAAAAAATTTCTCACACAGAATAACTTAAATAACAACGTGTTTCAAAATCTTTTTCCTGTACAGCCCAGGAGAGGTATCTTGGCATGCAAGGACTGTCTCAATAAAGTGACATTGTAGAGAAGGCTTTAAAAAAATCTTAAAACAACAACAACAACAACAACAAAAACAGTTCTAGAGGCAGACAACTCCGAGATCAAGCTTCTAGGCAATTTGGATATTGGTGTGGGCACTGTGGGCTGCAGATAGTCCACTTCATTTTTTTTTTAAGATTTATTATACATACAATTTTCTATCTGTACACCTGCAAGCTGGAAAACGGCACTAGACCTCATTATAGATAATTGTGAACCACCATGTGGTTGCTGGGAATTGAACTCAGGACCTCTGGAAGAGCAGCCAGTGCTCTTAACCTCTGAGCCATCTCTCCAGCACCTCTTCATTTTTTTTACATCTTTTTAATTTACTTATTTTTTATTCACTTCGCTAGTCAACTTCTTGATTGAACCTGATGGTTCCTTTCCTTAGAAGCTCTGAAAGGAAGAGATGTGCCAAAGACATTAATCTTATCCTAATGTCCTCATTTTCATGGTCTTCCGTGACCCTAGATGCCTCCCAAAGTCCACTCTGCTCATTGTCATTACAATGGAGATCAGGACTTCAACAAATTAATTGGAGGAACAAAAATATTTATCCCCTAACAGTACTAAAATGAATATCAAAACTGCTTAACTAAGAATTTCTAAAGAAAAAAATGTCAAACTCAGATCATGTGTCAATAAAAATGGTGATCACTTACACTTCTGTGTTAAATGATATAGCTAAAGAAACTGAGTGTTAGGGTCAGCTGAGTGGCTTATCTCTGATCACATTTCTTAAAGAGGTGGTAGATGCTATGTGTTATAGAATCCATGAGTTCTAAATGCTGGGCTCAATGATTACTTTACCACGCTTTAATGGCCACTAGACTACTGAAAACAGGATTGTAACATTTTCACTAATACTATGCACTGGTATCGTAATTATTATTTCACATAATTATTTCCTCCTAACAAAAAAGATATTCCAACTTGACTAGAGCTGACAAAATTCTTTGCATTTATCCTGTTCCTAGAAAAAAATTCAATAAGTAATTTAGATATGAAATCATCATTTCTACCATTAAAGTATGCTCCACAATGTGTCCTGAATGTTTCTCTTGTGGGTTCTTTGAAATTTTCTGACAAATCCAAAATCACACCTGTTTTCAAATAGGTAAATATCATGGTAGGTTACTAGTTTTTAATGATGCATTGATTTTTAAATTCAAGTTAAAAATGAAAACATGTGTGTTTGGTTTATCAAAGACAAAAATCATAAAATAACAAGAAAGTTCTAGATTTGTTTGGCAAAATCTATTCTCCCTTCTGTTTCTTCCTTCTGCACAGCCTCCCATAGGAGGAATGACTCAAATACATCACAATGAAAAGCAATTTTCTCTGATACCTGTCACCTTCTCTTTCTTCTGAACAGCTTATTTACCAGTTTCCCTTTGCCTACTGTGTCATCAAAGTGTTGTTGTTGATGATGATGATGATGATAATGTTGTTTTTCTAACTATGACTTTATTTGCTTGGTTGACTAATGCGCTGGGGTATATCTTATTTCTTATACCCCACTACATACAGTCATAAATAGCAACTACAGTAATATATTTTAGTGGGAAGTATAATGATAAAGTACTAATGCTGTTGGGTCTCTCTCTCTCTCTCTCTCTCTCTCTCTCTCTCTCTCTCTCTCTCTCTCTGTTCTCACTAAGGATCAGAAGTCTCAGGCATATTTGATAGGATCCATTGGTGTCAGTGGAAAAACTAAATGGGATGTCTTAGATGGTGTCATTAGGCGTCTCTTTAAGGTAAGCTTTTGAAGATAACGTGACATCACTTTTCATGTTTTCCCCTTAACTTTCATAGCTTGAATGTATCTGATTCCCCCATCCTACTCCATCTCAACATGGAAATATTTCTGTCTTCATATTGTTTAATATAACAGTTCTTATACACTCCATACATTTTTTTTAGTTTTTGAAATGTATTGTTTTATGTGTATGAGTGGTCTGCATATAAGTCTGTGTACCATATACATGCCTGATGTCTGTGGCAAAAAAAGAAAAAAAAATGACAACAGATCCCTTGGTCTAGAAGTTACAGGTAGTTGTTAGCAATCATCTGGGTACTGGAGGTTGTACCCAGGTCTTCTGGAAGAGTGACAGTGTTCTTAACCAAGGAGCCATCTTTCCACCCCAAACCTCTCCAGCACTGGGTATCCCAGGTGGTCTCCATCTAAGTACTAAGCAGACCCAACCCCAATCATTTTCTGAGATGAGAGGGAATCAGGTACATGAAGGGCGGTATGGCAGTAGACAAAATTGAGAATCAAAATTCTTGACAAGCGGCTTTTAGCCTCATAAATTTCTGTTTGTTACAGATGAGATGAATCTCTCTTTTGACATTTCCTTATTTATTTTTGTGTGTGTGTATGGACCATTTTAGGAATATGTGTTCAGAATTGATACATCCTCTAGTCTTGGTCTGAGCTCCGACTGTATTGCTAGCTACTGTATAGGAGATTTAATTAGATCCCATAACCTAGAAGTGCCTGAGCTGCTACCATGTGGATATCTGGTTGGAGACAATGATGTCATCACTGTGAACCTGAAAGGTAAAAAGAAAAGTGCAACTTTTACTTCTTCTGTTTGCTTTTTTGTTTTCTTTTTCACATTTTCTGTTTGTTAACGTTGCATATATTATAAATTCTATTAACCTCTGTGATAATTTTCATATGAAATCAATTCATTGGTTTATTTAGAAATCCAAATTCCTACTAAAACCATTAAAACCCCAAGAAATTAATTTTTTCAGTTCTGTAAGGTAGTTCTGAAGAGTCACCAAGACTTGTACAGGAAAAGTAACTTGATTCTAGTTTCTTTTTTTCTATCTCATCCTTTAGGGGATAGCTTTCAATGAAAATTATTGTGTTTCCAAGACTAATATATTCACAGCTATATTTTGGATAAAAATATGTGTATTCAATTAACATATACTTTTGTTTGAATATTGATACACATTCAATAAATAACGTGTGTTCAACTCCTTAGGTAGTAGAGAATGAATGTTAAGGGCCAGGGATTTATGCATGCTGCTTCCTGGGTTTGGGCTGTTGTGTCTGGTTATAGCTAATGCAACATGGGACACAGGCTTGCCTCTCTAGTTCTTTGTAGGAATGTGTTCCAGAATAAGAAGTTATCTACATGAACTTTGGGTTAATCAAGGGATTCATCAATATTTGGCTTTATGATTAAAGTAATTAGGTTAGTAAAAGGAAATAATGTTGCTCTCTTCTTAATCCTCTACCCAAACACTGCAATTTGTATTTCTTCAAAAGCTTAAATGGTTATACAGCTATGGTGCTTTTATGAGTGATAGAAGGCAGTAAGAATGGGACTACATATTGTCCCCTTATGTTTTGGCTTTTTGAGACAGGGTGTCACTATGTAGGCTCAGCTGGCCTTGAATTCACATTGTCTTTTACTAAGCCTGGCTACTCTTCATGAAGCCATTTCCCTGTTTTGCTTCTACAGAATCTTATTTATCTCCCTCTCTTCTGTAACACTGTAAATGTATCTCTAAGAGAAATTAGCACATTTATTTATTTTAAGAAATTTGAGTTTATGGTTCTCTTTCTTTGATCAGTAGTGGAAAGCAAGCTGCTGCCAGTGGATGAAAGCATGAGAAGAAGGAGACAGCTTAGGTTTTCATCATGCCTCCTTTTCAGTATGTTCTCTGTTCAAATGACAGCCAAGGCATGCAGGTTAGAAGTAGCTAGAAAATTATTTTGTACAAGCTACGTTCTAATGTCTAATAAGGCTTTATTTTGGCTTAATAAGACATTTCAAATTCTATCAAAAATCCCAATAATGCTTATTATTCTCTTTGTTTCTTCCTTCAGGGGTAGAAGAAAATAGTCTGGACAGTTTTGTTTTTGATACACTGATTCCTAAACCAATTACCCAAAGGTACTTTAACTTGCTGATGGAGCACCACAGAATCATACTCTCAGGACCAAGTGGCACTGGAAAGACCTACCTAGCAAACAAACTTGCTGAATATGTAATAACAAAATGTGGGAGGAAAAAAACAGAGGATGCAATTGCTACTTTTAATGTGGACCACAAGTCAAGTAAGGTGAGTCACAGGATACTAGGAAAACAACTGTTGTTTATCCAGAAGTGTCTTCAGCAATCAAGGCTTAAAATTACGTGCAACTTTCACTTCACACATTAAAAAAAATCTATATCATCCACTAAAATTATAATCTAGTGTATGAACAAACTTTACTTAACATATATACATAAACTGCCATTTTTAATAACAGTCACTTACCATGTACTTGAAAAGGCAATAAGATTATAAGGAATAAGATGACAGAACCTCTGTTGCTGACTTCCCTTAGACATGCATTCACAAGAATGGCAGCTATTATTCATGATGCTGTGGAAAGAAGAAGGTTAAATGAATCCACAGGCTGAGCCAGTCTGTATAAAAGTACAATATTTGGTTTAAGCATCCATAAATGAACAGAAATTAACTGGGGCATTGCAGGAATCGGGACTGATTTGGAAATAACTGTAATAGTTGCAGAAAGTTTAGTAGAGCAGCAGTTTGCTTATATCATATCTCCGGGGAAATTCTGCTTGGGAAGTTTGGGAAAGTGAGGAATGTTTCAGGGGGCTGGTGTTCTAATATGCCACACTAATCTGACCAGTGTCCATTATTACATTGGCATGCGAGGCTAAATTCTCACTGACAGTTTCTGCTGTACTTAGTGAAATAAAGAGTGCTATAGTAGGGATTAGATGATGGCTAACATGTCCATAACACTACCAGCTATGCCAGTTCTGTTTGTGAAATTCTCAGCTGCTGCTCCCTGAGTGCTCTTGGGAAAGTGCAGCTGTCATCACCATTACCTTGGTGGAGTGCCCGTGAGAGAGGGTCATACCAGAGCTTTCAAAATGGCCTACTTGAGTGATGTAAACTCGACAAGCCTTTCAGTGTGTTGGTCGATTTCTTGTCACTGTGATAAAATACATGAGATAAATTTAGAGGGGAAAAAGGGAAGATTCATTCTTTGTCACAATTCCTGAGAGCTCAGTTCATGGTCAGCTGGGTCCATTGCCATCTGTGTTGCCATTCCAGTTCTTGCTATGTAGAATTTCATGGACACAAGAGAGCTTGATGAGGAGATGGTGACTTCCTGGTAGCCACAAGTCAAAGAGAAAGGAAGGGAATTTTTCTGAATAATAGATATACCCTTTAAAGAAATGCTCTAACAATGACCCTCTTCCATAAGACCCTCTCTGTGAGTAGCCTATCCAATATCAACCCTGCATTAGATTAATCAATTAATGATATTTTTGGCCACTTGATATGATTAGTTCCTTGAAGCCTGCCAACTAACAAATAACTACATAACACCAAAGCTTTTGAGAGGACATAGGAAATCCATGTCTAAGATTTGCAAATTTGCCAGAGGTACTGTTACTCCAAAAACCCATTGGATTCTTCAAATAAATGAAATGCGTAACTAACTAGGGTAATTCATTAAGTACTGGGGGAATTAGAGACCATACTGAATACCTTTGTATCTTCATTTTGTTTTTTCAACTTTAAAATGAAAGAAATGTTAGGGTTGTGCTACGTACTCAAAGAAAATGTGTATGTGTGGGGAGGGGTGTTTTGTTTTGTTTTGTCAGTATGTGGATAAAGAGAAAAAGAGAAAACTATCAGAGGCAGAGATAAACTATCAGTAGCATCAATTCTTAAAGTATACTTATCAATTATTAGTTATATCCCTTGGTTTCCAATGAAGATTTCTTGCACAAGTACACACTTATCTCCTAACACACATATACCTTGCTTCCAAATTATCCTCACACAGTAACATACGCAATGTGCATGAGATGTCTTAAACCTTTAAATTATGGACGTTTATAGAATTCAGCATTATTCAAATTGTAGTTGTGTCACATTTTGTCATCTATACTGAAGAATGACATAAAACTCAAGGTGGAAAACTTGACTCCTCTTTAAGCTGAGTTAGAAGAAGACAATGGATCATCTGTTCCTACCTGCATATGAACCATCTCCTGTGATCCTATTTCTTTATATTTTCACAGGAAAGCCTTTTAGTCACTGTACTTTTCTTTCCAGACAAAGGATGAAAGAACTCTGAGATCTCTTGGGAATACCCTATGTTCTCTTTGGCTTTCCCTCAGTGTTGACATGCCAGAATTCTATGCAAGTTCTTTGTTTTGAAAAATAAAACAAAGAAAAGAAATAAAAAGGATTTGGAAGAGGAGACCAAAGCATTTTGATAAAGTGAAGGACCATTTTGTATATGATTGTATATGAATTAAATATTTCAACTCTAAAAGGGATACAGTTTGACAATACACAGCATAATAGGCCAATTCCTCTAACAAAATGATCTCCTTTCAAATATATATATATATATATATATATATATATATATGTGTGTGTGTGTGTGTGTATGTGTATATACATATATATTCTTTTTATTTTATTTTTTAAATATTTAATACTTGGAGAAATTTTTCATAATTATTAAATTAAACTAATTATTAATTTAACTAAATTAAATTAATAATTAATTTAAATTAAGTTATTTCTGATTACATATTTTAATATTTTTTATTTTTCAAATGAACAAGTCATTATTAATAGATCAGTTTGTATTTTGTTCCTGCTGAGTGGTCAGGGATGGGATTCTTAGGAGTATTTAAGTAAAACATGATCCTAGGAAGCAGTGTTGGGAAGGAACTCTCGAATAAACAATTACAGGACTGATAAAGAAAACACAAAATACAAAAGAAAGATGTTGATTTTTCTCCCTTAGTTTGTTACCTATGGATGAGCTGTCATTCAGGTTGTGTGCAGAATTAGTGCCAGGGAATATTTTCAAGTTGACAGAGAATCCACATTGTTTTGGGGGGATGGGAGGGTAAGTCCTGGGGGGAGAAGATGTGCGTGGGAGGATGATAGGAAGAGGGAATGAAAGTTAAGATTTGCTAGGGGTAGCAACGAGAAATATATATTTTCAAAAATAAAAGGCTAATGAGGCATGAAATAATAAGTCTTTTGCTACAAAAAAAAAAAAAAACAGCCATGTAATTGCTGTTTGTTCTAGGCTATGCTATTAGAAAACAGCAGACATGGACAGTAGTCACTTACTTAAAAAAAAAATTATCAAGCAGTAAGCCATCAAAGTGCTTCCTCATGTTTTTGGTGACTCTTCATTTTACATTCTGTTCCTCTTCCCACTCTTCAAGCCCTCCTTCAAGCTGCCAGCTGGAATATTGTGATTGAGAGCAAAGCACACAAACAATTACACTTTGTGACATTTGATATAACAGGCCCAGAAGGATGGAAATGGATTTAGTAGAGCGTATGTGGCCAGCTGAAGCCACTTGGAATGTTAGGTAGGAAAAGATCAGAAAACTGGCCTTGGCAGATTCGTTTGTAATGGATGTGATCTCCATATAACAGTAGTGCTATCCATGGTCTCAGGGTTTAGACGTGGATTCATCTCATTGCCAGGTCCATCTGGCATCCAGCTCTGCTCTATTTTGCCTAACTTGATAAAGATGGCAAATGCTTAATGCACATGCATCAGTCCCTCCACCTAAGATTTTTAATCCATAAACTGGACTGAGAAACACAAAGTGCTTTCCAAGGGGCTATAAAAGTAGCTATTTGGTCCAGTGGTGGCAGTGTACACCAGATAGAGACAGGTGGAGCTCAGGAGTTCAAGGGCACCCTGGTCTATAAAGCAAGATTCAAGACAGCCAGGGCTACACAGAGAAACCCTGTCTTAAAATAAACAAATATATCTGGGCACAGGGGTCTTATATGGGACTGTTTCTCCAACCAAGGATCATGTATGGATATAACCCAGAACCTCTGTTCAGATGGTAGCTCAGTATCCAAGTGGGTACCCTAGTAAGGGGAACAGGGACTATTTCTGACATGAACTCAATGGCAGGCTCTTTGCCCTCCCCACCCTGCAAGGGAGGAACAGCCATGCTAGGCCACAGAGGATGACTTTGCAGCCAGTCCTGAAGATACCTGATAAACCAGGGTCAGAAGAAAGGGGAGAAGGTCCTCCCCTATCAGTGGACTTGGAAAGGGGCAGGGAGTAGATAAGGGAGGGAGGGTGGAATTGGGAGGGAATGAGGGAGCGGGATACAGCTGAGATATAGTTAATAAAATGTACCTAATAATAAATAAATATAAATATATAAATATATATACATATATATAACAAAGTGTCTATTTGCACAGATGAGTGGCACATGGCTTTGATCATATTCCCAGGATTCTGCTACATACCTATTAATTGGACTGCCAGTCTGAAGTGTCTTGCTTCACTGCATATAGTATGATGATATAAAAGATTTTATATTTTCCTTTCTAAATATTCTTGCTCTCATAAATCTAATTTCTTCTTTCCTACTTCCCTGGGAAGATCTTTCTTGGTCTTTTTCACTGTTTGCCCAACTTCACCTACTGTAAATGAAAGTATTTCCAATATTCTGTCCTTCTCTCTCCCTCCTCTGCTCTTTTCCCTCGCTTCCCTCCCTTCCTCCCTCTTTTCTGCTGTCCTTCAGTGATTCTAGTGACTTCCATGTGTGCTGAGCTGGATGGTAGACAAGAATTGAACATCATTAGCTACACACATTCTCCACAATTTCAAAGTTTTCTTTCAACCTCCAAGTGTGTTCCAGTTCATCTGATCAAATTACGCGTAGAAATAACAGATGTGGCCCTGAAAGGCATCAGAGGTCCATGCTCTTTTATTCATCTCCAGCCTTCCTGCCCTCTTGAACTCCTACAGTTCTTTCTTTCTTTCCATCCTGATCATAGGCCCTTCCTCCTCTCCTCCTGTTCCCACCCTCCCTCCCACTTCCCTCTATCTTTCTGCCCCACTCCTCAGATAAGGGGAGCCTCCCTCCTCTATCAACTCAGATAAACATATCCAGTCACATCAGGCCTTAGCACATCTTTATACCCTATGGCCTAGCGAGGCAGCCCCGCCAGAGAGAAATGACTGAAAAGTAGATCACAGAGTCCTTGTTAGAGACAGTTCCCTCTCCTCTTTCTAAGGGACCCACATGTTGCCCAAGCTATCCATTGTCTGCATGTGTGTACTGGGCCCATGTCGAGTCCATGTATGGTCCTTGGTTGATGCTCCATAAATCCCTCTGGGCCCAGGTTAGTTGGATCTGTTGGTCTTCATGTGGAGTTACTGTCCCCTCTATTCTTCCCCCATTCTTCTACAAGACTCCCTATGCTCCACCCAATGTTTGGCTTTGATTATCAGCATCTATTTCAATCTGCTATTGGGTGGAGCCTCTCAGAGGACAGGTATGCTAGTCTCCTATCTGTAAGCATGGCAAGGTATCATTAACAGTGCCGAGTTAGCTCTCTCCCACTTAGTGGGTCTCAGGTTGGGCCAGGCTTTGGTTGGACATTCCCTCAATCTTTGCTCTATCTTTATCCCTGCATATATTGTAGACAAGGTAAATTTTGGGTTGAAGTTTTTGTGGGTGGGTTAGTGTTCCTCTTCCTCTAGTAGGAGTCCAGTATAGTTAGAGGGTGACCTCCTCCGTCTCCACAGCCCCTGCTAATAAGAATGTCAGCTAGAGTAACCTTCATATGCTCCCAGGAGCCTAACCTGTCCTAAGTCTCCAGCTTTTCTCAGAGCTTCCCCGCCCACAGTTCCTCTCCTCTTTGCAAGCCCTCTGTCCTCCTGCTCCCTCTCCACAGTCTAGTGCACACCTTCATTTCTCCCTGTGCTCATGCTTCAACCCTGTTCCACCCTCTAACAATTTCTGCTATCTATTCTAGTTCCAGTTTTGAGTGGTATTTAAGTATCTTCCCTTGAGTCCCCCTTGTTACTTATCTTTTTTGGATCTATGGATTGTAGTGTATTTATCCTGTACTATACAGCTAATATCTGCTTATGAGTACATACCATGTGTGTCTTTCTGGGTCTGGGTTACCTCACTCAGAATGATCTTTTCTAGTTCCATTCATTTGCCTGAAAATTTCATCATTTTCTTGTTTTTAATCGATGCATAGTATTACATTATGTAAATGTAGCAATTTCTTTCTCTATTCTTCAGTTGAGGGATATCTGGGTGGTTTCCAGTTTTTGGCTGATACAAATAAAGCTGCAATAAACATAGTTGAGCAAATGTCCTTGTTATATGGTGGAGCATCTTTTGCATATATGCCCAGGAGTGGTATAGCACTACTCAAGAGGTAGTGCTAGTCCCAGTTTTCTGAGAAAGTGCCAGATTGATTTTCAAAGTTGTACAAATTTGCGCTCCCACCAGCAATTGCTTGACTCAAAGTTCCCTTAAAATTTCCCTTTGTTCTTTTGCCGGCCCTATCCATCCACATCACAGAAAATAGAAAATCTCTTCAGAATTAAAATCTGGCTCAGTTATAATCCTCCAGTGTTTCTATTGTTTTCTGTATTCAATCTAAAATATCACACTTTCTTGTTCAGAAAGACAGGCTTCAGCAGTCTCAGTGTTCTCTTAGCTGATCTCTTTTTTGTGTGTTGTACTTTCTGCACTGCCTCATTTGCATCTCATGAATATTACATGTGTCTATTTGGTCAACAGGAGATGTTGCATGATATTACCTGTCATTGTAGGGTATAAACTTCTGTTTAAGTTATTTGCCTCCATTTTTCTTTCACAAAGCTCATTCTTCGTACTTGTCTTTGCGGACACCATATTTTCATATTTCTTAATTTGCCCATTCCTGTTTTTCTATGTGGAAAGCTCTTCTCCCATTTTTAAACATCAAAATATTCCCTAACCATAAAACAATAGTTATAGTGCCAAGTACTTCTACTATTTAAGTCTTGTGAGTAATATTTACATGTTATAAAACAAAATATATGAAAATAATAATTATTATTAATTTAAAATAATATTCTTATTTAGTTATATATGTACTGCCTAACTTCTATGTAGATAATAAAGTTTAATACTTTGATTATTATTAATCATTGTACATTTCTTTTGATAAATAAATTACTCTTTCCTACAGACAAAAGACAAGCAAACAAAGGTATCAATGGTCCATAGGTCCCCACTTTTCTGTGTGATACATTTCAATTCTGTCTCCATGAATCCAGTGTTGTTTATTCTTTCCCTTCCATTTCACATACCACAACTATGTACTGTGTCTCATTACAATAGAATCCTTATTTCCCAAATATGTCTTGCAGTTGCACGTTCTAACTTTTATTTTTTTCTTCTTAATATTTTAAACATTTTGACTCATTATATTCTGTTCTTTAAACCTATGACATACTTCATTTAACTTTCAGTGCCCCATTTTTAATTTGATTGCTTGATTTGTTGCTGTTTAACTTCTTGAGTTGTTTATATATTCTGAATATTAGGCCTCTGTCAAATACAGGGTTGGTGAAGATCTTCTCCCAATCTGTAGGTAGTCGTTTTGTTCTGATGAATGTCCTTTGCTTTACTAAAATCTGTACATCTAAAGAAGCTAAGCAAAAAGGAGGACCCCGAGTTAGATGATCAATCCTCATTCAGAAAGGCAAATGAGATGGACATCAGAAGAGGGAGAAAACAGGGAAGAGGACAGGAGCCTATCACAGAGGGCCTCTGAAAGACTCTACCCAGCAGGGTATCAAAGAGGATGTTGAGACTCATAACCAAACTTTGGACAGAGTGCAGGGAATCTGATGAAAGAAGGGGGAGATAAAAAGACCTGGAGGGGACAGGAGTTCCACAAGGAGAGCAGCAAATCCAAAAAATATGGGCCCAGGGCTTTTATCTGAGACTGATATTCCAACCCAGGACTATGCATGGAGATAACCTAGAACCCCCCTGCACAGATGTAGCTCATGACAGCTCAGTGTCCAAGTGGGATCCATAGTAAGAGGAACAGGGACTGTCTCTGACATGAACTCAGTGGCTGGCTCTTTGATCACCACTCCCTGGGGGGGGTGCGTGCAGCCTTACCAGCCCACAGAGGAAAACAATGCAGCCACTCCTGATGAGACCTGATAGAGTAGGGTCAGATGGAAGGGGAGGAGGACCTCCCCTATCAGTGGACTAGAGGAGAGGTATGGGAAGAGAAGAGGGAAGGAGGGTGGGGTTGGGAGGGGATGAGGGAGGCTACAGCTGGGATACAAAGTGAACAAACTGTAATAAATTAAAAAAAATTTTTTTAAAGATTCATCTCAAATGTCACCCCCCCCCCATCCCATGAGCCCATCAGAAAACTTGAATGAATATTACTCACTGCCTCTGCTGTGTCCTGGATTTACTTTATCCACACTGCTGTTAGTTTTCTGATTTAACTTCACAGACAGAGTAAGGAAACATGTAGTGTGTATGATGCGTGTGTTTACCTGACTGCAAGAAATTGGGATCATGGAACTCTTTTAACCCTGAGAAGGTTTACAAATTGAAAATGGCATTATAAATATGCAAATAGTATGTAAATGTTCTTACTGATTAGGATAATTCTAAGCAACCTAATTTTGTTCCTGACCTACCCATCTGTGAGACCCATCAATCAGAGGACTGGTTATCATATTTAGGTTCAGAGTTTTTAGACAAGAATAATGCATGGAAAATAAAAAGAAGCTCAAGGAATGCCAAAACCAATATCAGGTGATCCCTTGAAGTGTAAGAAATGCTTTCTCTGTTGAAAATTGCAGCAGTCACCTGCTGATTATAAATAAATACTTATCTACTTTGTATTTTAGTACCGGGACTCTGCTGTTAGATAAAACTCATCTAAGTAATTTGAGTTGAAATGTTGAAATGTATTAGGAACCTAAAAAATGTCATTTTGGCTTTAGTCTATAATTAAGATAACTTTGGTAAAGTATACTTTATTGAAATATCAAAAACCATAAGGTGTCTTGGTAATTATAGCTTACTAAGAGAGTTCCTATCTAGAACTCATATGGCTCTCCCTCTGAAAAGGACCTATGGAAACACACCTGTGATTTCAGTTTCAGATAGCCTGTGGAAATAGTCTGCCTGCTTTCTTGCCCCTCTTCTCTTTAAAAAATGTAAGTCTCTCAGTTTTAAATGTGCTTTGTGCTTCATTTCCTTGAAAATTTCTCATGAGTATTAATGAAAAGAACATTAATGGAGGACACGGTATGCTATTCCTAAAAACGGGAATTGCTTTCATGTGCTGGATACTCATCTCTCATCTATTCTGTGTCTTCGAGGAATTGCAGCAGTATCTTGCCAAGCTGGCTGAGCAGTGCAGCGCTGACAATAATGGCGTAGAGCTCCCTGTTGTCATAATTCTGGACAATCTTCACCATGTGGGCTCCTTGAGCGACATCTTCAATGGTTTTCTCAATTGTAAATACAACAAATGGTAAGCTCTTAAAAATTGAAATGATCAGCTATCGAAACTGTGATGCCAATTACTTCTTTGTACCTTTCTATGTTTTAAGACTTATAATGGATACCATTAGTGTAATAACTTCTCGTAGTATCCTATATGTCCTGTGTGTGTACACGCTTTAGAATGCCTATTCACAACTATGTCTCTGGAAAAATTCTTAGCTTTGTTTGTTTTGTTTTGTTGCTTGTTTTTGTTTTGAGGCTCTCATTATGTTAACAAAGTTAGCCCCAACTCCATAGTGATTCCCCTGCCTCTGCCTCCCCACACCACTGCACTTGGTCTTCTTCGGGAACTTTTATGAAAGCATTAAATCTTATTTGATGATATTATGTTCCATAGAACTCTAGAATGCCAGTAGGAATGGTAGGATGGTGGGACACTTTGAATAGGGTATGTAATAACGAGAAGGAGATTTTAAAGCTCTCTTTACTTGTGTTCAGTCCCTACCAGCTTTTCTCTAGAGGTGAAGTTAATTCACTCAGATACAGCTCCCTCCTATAATATAATACTTTAGTATCTGAAGTGATGGGACAGGTTAAATCAAGGCACAAGACAGTGAAACTCACATGTTTCTTGGAGTGTGGTCTCTAGAGAAAAACATATGGAATACAACAGTATAAATGGCATTAACCATAAGAGTATTGGTAGTCTTTGCTAGTGACAAACTACTATAAATTGACCAATGCAAAGTAAAGGTTAAAGGAGAAATCAAATCATGTTATTAAGAACCTTAAAGGAGGCTAGAGAGATGCTATGAGCACTAGTTTGTTTTACAGAAGACCTGGATTTCATTCCCAGTACCTAAAAAATTCTCACAATGGTCTATAACTCCAGTTCCAGAAGATCTGGCACCCTCTTCTGACCTCCCTGAGCTTCAGGCACACATGTACTGCACAGACACACATGAGAACAAACATTCATACACATAAAATAAAGCACAGGAGCTACAAGATAGTATAAGCGTGGTATGGTTTTGTATGCCTTTAATCCCAGAGTGTTAGAAGCAGAGGCAGTCATATTTCTGAGCTTGACACCAGCCAGGGGTACATAGTTAAATACTACCTCAAAAAAAAAAAGTTAGAATAGACAAGACCATTGTGATCATTCTGTCCAGTCTCCTTTTTTAATTTTTTTAAATAAATTAAGGTTCACATGGGAAAAGGAAAAAATAAAGCGTTGCCTCAGTGTTAGATCAAGTGTTAGATCTCAACTCCCAAAAGAAATTGCATTCCCATTATTTTTGTCACTTTCTAATTTAACATTATACAATTTCTCTCTTAAAGCCTACTGTTAAAGTTGAATAGCGTTTCTTTTCTTGATTGTTTTTCTGAGACACCTTTAATCACTTTTCCCTCTAGCACATCTAAATGCCCCATTCTCCATTTTTCCTAGTCCTTATATTATTGGAACAATGAATCAGGGAGTCTCTTCATCACCAAATTTAGAACTACACCACAATTTCAGGTAAGAACTTGAAGGAACGTGTGTTTCCACGTGCATGTGTGTGCTTGTGTATTTGTGTGTAAGTGTGTGTGTGCGTGCTCTTGTGTGCACGTGACATTGTTTCTTTCTAATCAGATTCGTGGCTTGATGGTTGTTTTTCCATTTGGTTGCTGACAGTCCTTCCCACAGCGACCTGTTTTGTGAGGATAATTCTCACTTCTCCTGGCTCCCTTTTTAAAGCAGACGGTTCTGCGATCTTTAAGCTGTAATCAAAGTGTCTCCTTTTTCTGCTCACTACTTCCCTGGCTAAAATAGAGCATGCTGCTTCTAAGTGAAGACTGTGAAGAGAGCTCCTATTTCAGGATCTACGGTTCTTCTTCAAATCCTCTCTCAGCCTGTTTGCACCCACTCACACTCAAGAACAGAGAGCTTCTTGGAGATTTGCTGTATTATAACTCAAATGATAATAGATCTTCTAAATGCTCACAGCATCAAATTGTGGTCACTGGCTAATATGAGAACATAAGTGCTTTATACTGCAATGAAAATAAATTTTAAGTTTTAGAAAAAAATCTTTTTTTTTTTTTTGTAGGTGGGTATTATGTGCGAACCACACAGAACCAGTGAAAGGCTTTTTAGGCAGGTTTCTTCGAAGGAAACTGATAGAGATGGAAATTGAAAGGAATATACGCAATAATGACCTAGTCAAAATTATAGATTGGATTCCCAAGACGTGGCATCACCTCAATAGCTTTTTGGAAACGCATAGTTCTTCTGATGTCACCATTGGTGAGTTCCCAAATTAAAATATTCCATTTTTCCAGACCCTGAGAGCACTGGGTAGAGGTGACCAGTTTGAATGGAGAAATAGCAAGAAAGGCAGTGTTATCAGAGCTTCCAAAGATTAAGGAGTTCTTCTCTAAAGCTGTCTTTTTCTTAGTGTTATGTCTATAATTATTTCCATTGTATCTGACAATTATGGACAGTAAAATTAAGTTTGAAATAGGAAAGCATCTAAAAATCGCCTTACCAGTTAAAAGAAAAAGTACCCAGAGTCATGTTTTATTCTAAGAAATATAACTCACATATTTCTATGAGTCCATTCGAATGTGACTATGAGGAAAGATTTTGGTTAGAAATAATGGACTGCTTATGAATAATTTTTGTGTTTCAAATTTTTCTTCAAAAGATAAAATGAGGTTCCTCTCTTTTGTGGGCACAACGGTGTTTGTTTTGCTGTTCCTTTCTATGTTGCATGTGCCTTTCCCACTCTCACCAAATCATCAAAAAGAGCCTCGGCTGCAGGCAAACATTCTCCCTTCAGCTCAGTGTCTACACTGATTCCAAATTCTGGAAGCAATGGCATTTCATAATCAGCAGTTCATTTCTGTGCAACTGAACGTCATTCACATGGTTTGTAAAAAAGAACTGGATCATGCCCTTCACTATTTTTCCTCATTCTGTGTTGTGTCTTCAATTAAGATTTCATTGTTAGGAAAAATGAGAGACCTGGAGACTCAGTCTTCTAGGAACATGTTTTCAGGATGATCGAGACAGGAATTTTCTACGAACATGTGTGTTATATTTATCACAAGGTTTCTAAACGTGTGTTTATACTGGTAAATATAATGCTTCTGAAACATTTTATCATTTGTATCTTGTCAGGTCCTCGGCTTTTCCTTCCTTGCCCCATGGACGTGGAAGGTTCTAGGGTGTGGTTCATGGATCTTTGGAATTATTCCTTGGTACCTTATGTTCTGGAGGCAGTGAGGGAAGGCCTTCAGGTAGAGTACTTAATTTGTATCTTTGTGTAGAAAGATAAAGTAATAAATAAATAAATGAAGAAGAGAAAGAAAGAAAACTAAATGCTTACTCTTTTAAAAATAAAACCATTTATTTATTTGGCTATTTATGTGGAAAACTAAATAAGGGACAATAAATGTGCAGTAGTATGTCTGTTAGAACAAATCTGTTATATATGCCTGTGCAAACAGGGGTTCTCCTAGTACTATGCATTGAAGGCCAACATTGTGCCAATGGGGATTTAAAATGTCCTTAGTAAACAGATATTTAATTACACAGTTATAATCTTAGAGTACAGACTATGAAAAACATTTTGCATTTTATGAATTTTCAAAAAACCATTGTGCTGCCTACAATGTAAGCTGGTTTTTCAAATTTCATGTATTCAAAAACTTTTATTATTATTTATGAAAATTCAGTAGATAATTAGCATTTTTACATAACATTTAGGTGAATTATTTGCTCTCCAGATACAGTTTTCATATTAATAAACTTTTATCCACATCTTTATATGTAGATTCTTATTTTATATTTGCTGGCTAACAAATAAAAAGCAACAGAAACTTTAGAAACCTCAAATCTTCTAAAGTTAAGCACATAAACTGCTTAACTCCTTTAGATTTAATTTTTAGGAATAGATTTATTATTATTATTAGTTACATTTTATTAACTCTGTATCCCAGCTGTATCCCGCTCCCTCAATCCCTCCCAATCCCACTCTCCCTCCCTCATCTCCTCCCTAACCCTTTCCAATAGATTTTTTATATTAAAGTAATAATATTTGTAAAACTCTTCCCTGAACATTATAATTGTGTAAAGCTTGCGTTTGGGTGAGAGTCATAATCATTTGAGTAATCTTAATCACGCAATCAAAAGTAATATATCTCAAGTTTCTTGCTCTAGCTCCTGATATTTGGTCCTGGGTTAGTGTTACCTTATAGGTGTAGGGGATCAAGTTGGGATCCAGCACATGGAATAAGGGAGAAGGATACCTTCTTAATAGATGGACAGTTCTGGTTGAAGTTGAAACCTTTGCCATCTGAAATAATTTAGATAATAGGAATCCTGGAGAGATCCAGCTGTGACCTCTGAATCAGGAAAGGTCATATGCTGTGCCCTTGAATCTACTAGGGTCAAAAGACCTTAACTTGAAGGAAGAAGTGAGAAAATGAATCTGGGTCTCTCCATTTGGAGGGATAGAAAAGGAAAGTCGTTTTTGGATGAAGACTAATGTTTACTGGAGAGCCATATGGGGATGTTCTCTGCCACATGTTCCGGTTGGAGAGGATGCAGCTGACACACTCAATTTTCTGAGTTTTTTTTTCCTTCTGGTGATTCCATCATTCTTGAAATGTCAACAATCAAATCAGCTCTTTCTGGGTGTTTAGATGTCTCCTCTTATGATACTCACTTTTTTGCCTCCTGTACTCTTGCTCTACTCTCTGATTTTTTTTTGTTAATGAGTGGCATCAGTTGTTGATATACCATCAAGTCCTTTTTAGGTCAATTAGAGACTTAAAATATTAAAAAAAAATAAAACAACTTTCTTGTTTTAGATTTACTTATTATTTTTACTTTATGAGTATTAGCATTTTGCCTAAATGTATGTATGTGCACCTCATGCATGTCTTGTGCCCTTAGCGGACAGAAGAAGTATGAGCTACCCTGGACCTGGAGTTAGGATAGTCTGAAAGCTGCCTTGCCAGGGATGGGTGTTGAATCTGGCTCCTTTACGAGAATAGCCAGTGCTCATAACTGCTGAGCCATCCCTCAAACCCCTAAATACAAACTTCCTAAGAACTGTCCTTGTTTTTTCTTTTAATTAGTTGTACACATATCTGTATTTTGTACCCTGTATTAAGCAATTTTTAGCTGAGACAAAACTTTCTGCTCCAAAATGAGAGCTATTTAAAGAGAGAGAGAGAGCACGATGAACAAAACATCTTCAGATTGCTGCCTCTGACCCTATCTACAAGAGAAATATTGGGATCTAGATAATTTTTGTATTACCAAGGATTCAAGCTTTAATATTATTTCTGGAGAAACCTAAAAGAATTTCACAGACTTGTACTCACAATGCCTTTATTTTTCTTTTTTCTCACTGAGCCACTAAAAAGCCCTGCCATCACCAGACAAACCACACAGTGTCCTCTGAGGTCATGTCACTCAAGCGCTTGGTAACCAGATGGTAGCACAGGCCACAGTGGAGAAGAAAGTACACTGTTACCTCCTCGAAAGGGTCACATTTCCCTTCCTGTTCTCTAGGCTCCTTTACAAAAAAAAAATCTCACCAGTCTCTCTCCCTGCCTTCCTCTCTTCGGTTTGATTTCATCTTTGTTTGTAACTTAGAAACTCCTAGATTCATCTTCTCCTTTGCATTCTGCTTGTGCTACTTTACCGGGTCTCTTTTATATCTTTCTTACTGTGTTCCTTGTCTTCCCGTCTTATAGAATCCATACCTGAGTTTTCGTTTCCCCCCTTTTCTTGGTGTTCTTACTTATAAACATATACAGCCCTCCAACAAGAAGCAGTGGAATTATGAGGGGGCAGGGCTATTAGAGGAAAATGGTTATCACAGTATGGTGAATGAAAAAAAAAGTACATTTCAGTAGCTCCTTTATTGTAAAAACAGATTTTGTTTTTCATATCTCTCCAAAATTTAGCTTTTGTTTATCAATGTTAAAATTTTTGTTTGTTTGTTTGTTTCCCCTGAATTTGTAAAGTTATTAGTAAAAAAAAATGTGTGCAATAATGTCTGTATTTCTTTATAATACTCCTCCTTCAGGCTTTTTCTTCTATTGGATAGAATTTTGAAGTAGTAAGTTAGCTATGTAGATGTACATATGTTTAATATCTGGAAAACTCTCCTGAAATGTGCACAGGAACTGAATGTAAAAATAGCCACTTAATTAGTAGTCGCATTCTTTTCACCTGATAGAAATGATATTTGTGTTCGGTGAACTTTCAGATGTATGGGAAACGTGCACCCTGGGAAGACCCCTCCAAGTGGGTCCTTGACACATACCCATGGAGCTCTGCGTCCCTGCCTCAGGAGGGCCCAGCGTTGCTACAACTGCGGCCAGAAGATGTCGGGTACGAGGGCTGCACATCCACGAAGGAAGCCACAACATCAAAGCACATTCCCCAGACTGATTCAGAAGGGGACCCCTTGGTGAGGATGCCTCATCATTCCTCTGTTATATTAATGTCAGTACGTAATCATTAGCACTTAGCTTTCAGTATCAAAACCAGCTACTGTAGGTAAAGCATGGAACCAGCCTGATGAGGATAAGCATTTAAAAGTTACTTTTAGAATAGTTTGCCTGGTTGAAATTCAGAAAACAAAACAAAACAAAAACCTGAAACAAAACAAAACAAAAAAAACTTGTTTATCTAAAGATGGGGAAAAAGTAAGAAACGCTAAAACTGAGTCAAACCTATAATTTATGCTTAGTTATATATTAAATTGTGTTGATATTTAAATAGTCAGCATTTATAATATCATGACAATCCAGTAGCTATTTAAGAGAAAACTAAGTGTGTCCATAAATAAAAATATAACCATTTGCACACAGACAAAAAAACCTGTTTACTTTATATGAACTAGCATAATTAAATAGTTAGTGTTCTATTGTTTTAAGTAGGGAAGGATAAATTTTTTGTTTGTTTTTAGAATTTATTTATTTTTACTTGTGCTGCTGTTTTGCCTGAATTTATGTCTGTGTGAGGGTTTCAGGTCTCCTGAATTAGGGTTACAGACAGTTGTGAGCTGCCATGCGGGTGCTGGGAATTGAACCCAGGTCCTCTAGAAGAACAGCCAGTAACCTTAACCACTGAGCCATCTCTGTGGCAATCAAAAGAGCAGCACTCCTACCATTTTCTTCATTGTACTAGTACATATAATTTTAGTTTTAGAAGCACTACAATAGTTTGAGTAAGTGTTTAGACCCCTAAGATTATAAAACTATTAAGTACGTATTGTGATTAGGACCACTTTTTTTTATTGTGATTAAGACCACTTTTAAGTGTATCTGCTTTGTACTCTTATACTATTTTGCTAGTGATATCCTCAAGGAGAAATGATTACCTTGCTTCCTCAGTGGCAGAAGGTATCATTTAAAACTAAACCTTGGTTCAGATATATTCTGTTGCGGACATATATATGCTGTCTCTGTCTTTGTTTCTGTATAATTGTATAACCACTAATGGAAAGAAAAAAAATATATTACAATCTAATCTAAATTAGAAATCCAGTAGGGAAATTACTATCATAAGGAGCATGGTTTTTGAATCTTAACAAAGATGTATGTTCTGGTATACTTAACATTACTTCAAAATTAAAATGCATGCTCATCATCAATTGTTAATGTTGGCACATGCGTGCTGGGTGCCTGTATAAACTGCATAAGATGCAGGAGCCTGGTGGTCAAAATTGTGAGTACATTAGGATAATTCATAGCAATTTGCGCTGCGGATGGAAGCAAAGATTGGCGTTTTTCATGTGGCGGAATGTAGAGCTTCTAAAAACTAAGGAAATATCACACAGAAGACTGCAAAGCAGTGTAGTGAAAATGATGAGTTAGAGGCCAAATATCAGTTTGTTGGAAGAATTAAAACTACAGACTTAGATCATGTTGAGCCGTTTTATTTTTATAGGTAGTTAAAACTTTATCAAAGAAACAGTGGAAAGCCAGTGGGTAGTTTTGACTAGTGTTTATCTGCTTCTATTTGTAGCTGCTTGAGATCTTTCTAATAACAGAACAGAGGATGGAGGGGGAGCATGGGGCTGGGGTAACCAGCAGACCTTCCACTCCTAAGTGAGACACAGTAATGAACATAGTAATAGGCATTATCTTGGCTGTGAGTATACAGAGGGTGTGGGGGACGCCGGGGTGAATGATGTACAGAGGAGCCAGGTTGATCACGTGATAGCTCAGTCATCTGTAGACCCACGGTCATTTTATAATGTCCTCTGATTTCAGTATATAAAACAACAGAGTGAATATCGTTGTGTGTGTTTAATACAGATCTCAGACGGGGAACTTACGCTAACTGAAGCTAATGTATTGCACCATTCTGTGTTATTTGTTTTACTTTATGTATATGGGTATTAGGCCTGCATGTATATGTGTGCATCACATGTGTGCCTGGTGCCTACTGGAGTCAGAGGATATTCTAAGTTCTTTATTTTAAGTCAGGAGGGTACTCAGGCACAGTTCTCTTTTATAAATCACCTTCAATTAAATGTTTGTGTTTCGGGTATTATCACAAACTGCTCTCATCTCGTATCCTTGGGTAGGTGGTTTAATACCTTCTGGAAGTTAAGGCTCAAATGCTGTTGAAAAAAAAATGCCCTGCAAATTTTCAAAATGATTTCAAAATACTCAATAACCATAGCCTCTCTGTCAAAGTGACATTCCTGCTGGAATTGATGACTACCAGTTCATTATTTATCTCACAAGCACTTGTTGAACACACCTTTTTATACTGACACACAAATATCCATAGCCGGATGGAAGACCAAGAAACCTTGTTTAGATATCCCTTCTCTATTTCTCTGAGTTGAAAGAAAAAGGAGAACTTTGATCACTGCAGCAAATACCATGGTATTTGCCACTAAGCAATAGAAAGTTTATTACTGTGAGAAACCCTCAATAAGAAAACAAGCCCCTGACCCTCCTGAAGACAGGTGCCAATTACCCCGTGCCTCCTGAAATGGTTGAGCCATCGATTTGCCTAGGCTGCTTTTCAACATTCTATTTCTTCCTGCTCCTGTCTCTAATAGTGGAACTGCAGATCTATTGAAATCCAAGCCTTTTCTTTTATAATACATTGGAGAGCTCTCTTTCTCCCTGGGTGCTCTCATGCACAAGTCCTCTCTGCTGGAACAAACGCTGTGCTTCTCCTGAGAAGCTGAGAAGCTGGAGACAGCTGCCATTGTTCCAGAAGTTGGCTTTTGTTCTCAGTGATGTATCAATCATATTTCATCCAGAGCCTCGGTGACAACAAACACTTGACAGTGATTCTTTCCTTCTCCCTCTTCAAATGCTCATGGTCCACTTCCTCCAGTTACCCCCTCTTGAGGTCAGCTCGTGGGCAACAGATGGTGTGCTGTGTGCAGCAGCTGGCTTCATTCCACTCCATCCCCTGTCTCCCTGCTTCTCTCGAGGGACGGACAGTGCTTGCAAGCGTATGTGTGTGTGTGTGTGTGTGTGTGAATATTCACAACTTTCACTTACCATTCAGCGTTGCCTGCTTTTCCCAGCCAAAATGCTGGGAAGCTTGGCTTGCCCTCCAGTAAGCAACCCAGATGTCCAGCTGTGATAGAGTTTCTTTTCCAGTTTCCCTGCTGGAGCAGTATTCATTCACAGCCCCAAATAAAAGAGTTATCTTACGGCCCTATGTTGTTCTTCTGGTGTAGAGGCACAGTCGTGTTTGAGAGAAACAATTCAGGAGCCAGGTCCGTGAGCGAAAACCATAACTGTTGTGTGCATTTCATTTGGACGGGGTGAGAGGAGACAGTTCTCTGAGATGGCTCAGGGCCCTGCTCATTCTGGGGCTGGCTGACTTAATGCATGATTGCTCACCAGGATGTCTCTTTTTCTTCCTTCAGATGAATATGCTAATGAAACTCCAAGAAGCAGCCAATTACTCGGGCACACAGAGCTGCGACAGTGATAGCATCAGCCACCGTGAAGACATTTTGGATTCATCCATTGAATCCACCCTCTAAAGGGTGAAAGAGTTAGGCAAAGGACTATGTTTTTAAAAGGGTGTTTTAAAACACAGGTATTATCACTAAACCACTGCCAGTATGAAAGTCCCCTGTCCAGGGCGCTGACCCAGAGCCGTGGTTTCCAAGGAGGCAGCAGAGTTAAGCTGGAACCGCCAAGATGCTAAGGTGAAAAGGGAGCTTAAGTTTATTGTATTCCTAGGCATTTTTATAAGCACGGAGTTAGCAAGGGCTCCATTACGCGACTGGAAAGGACCCTAAAGACAGGGCAGCTGAGTAGATTGCACATGGGGTAGCGAGACTGGACTTTGTTTTCTTCCTCTTTCAAAGTTTACAATGCAGGTCTACTTTTTTTTTCCTCTTTTTTTCTTTGTTGTGCCTCTTTTTTGTTTGTTTGTTTTTGTTTTAGTTTCCTCTGAGGGGCCACCCTCCTCAGGCAGGGCTCACTTTTCTGATCCATGAGACCTCCTTGTGCCACACGGTGCTGGTGACAGGGCTCCTATAGTGTTTGTGTCACATGCTCACTCCATTGCAGAAGGAATCCATGAGGCCAGTCCTCCAAAAGCACAAAGGGAGTTGTGCAAACACCAGAAAAAATACAAAATATGAATAAAAACAAAACTACTGTGGCAAACGGGAAGGGCCGCCTTCCTTCTAACTGTCCCGCTCTCCTGAAGTGCGCTGCCCTCTTCTTAGTGTGTGAGTCATGGGTTTTATAAGGTTGTTTTTACCACAGTGGTCTTTTCAAACCACCTGCCCACTCCCCGAACCAGAGTTTTATATCAATTATTAGTCAACACTGACAAAAGGCTTTCTTAGGGCTTTATTTGTTCGAGCCTTTTCAGTGAAAGAAGGAACATTTTCTATGGTGCTGTCTCACTGCCTTAAACCAGATCCCTCCAACGGTTTTAACAGTTGGTTTCGATCCTAAACCATTGGTAATTCCCACTGTCTCTTCATTTACAGCCAAGCAGCACACCAGTCAATACAGCAGCCTCACTTCTAGATATAATTTTTTATTTTATTTTTCTTGAAGAAATGGATAGGAGAAAGAGAAGTATTTTTTATCTGATAACTAAAGAGATTTCTTTGGCTATCCTGAAAATAATTTGAGAACCATAGAACCCCTCTTTGACCATCACCTAAAAGCAGAGACACGGGGCTTCATTCCACCTAGTTCTAAATGAAAGCATTTCAGAAGATGGGAGATTTCTAATTCGGATCCAGTTGAACTACAAGAACTGGATTCAGCATGAGCACAACTATTTGGCTTTCTTCCTCTCGTCTTCATCCTTCAAAAAAAAGTTAGTTTTGACGCATGTTGTTTTGATTGCTATTGTACATGAGACATTCAGCATTAAAGAACACTGATGCAGTCAGTCACTGTGGAAGAGGAAGCATTTATACTGTACGGGAAGGTTAGATTTGCACAGTCTACTGGGTAGGTATTGTAAATAATGACTTTTTTTTTCAAAACTTGCACAAAATCAAAACAAACACAAACAAAATTGTATTTTATCCTGTTGGTGTTAAGAGGTTGTTTCACTTGCTGAAATTTCCTGTATGTTGCAAACAAATGCAGAATGCAAACCTTCAAAGCTGTCATTATCTGGTGCGTTCGTCCTGTACTTACAAGTTGTTGTGACGATGCAGGAGCCATCAGTGCTAGAGTGAGCATGCTTCAGAACTGTACATGAGGCCGGTACATTTTTGGATGAGTAGCTGTCTGAAAGTACATCACTTGTGGCAGGCTAAAAAGACAGTGTGTGAAAACTGATAGGTCACTGGTGAAGTTACACCACCCACAGAGGACAGTTCAAAGCTTATGAAACCTAAGGTCAATGCCATGATGCAGACGTAGCTCTGTGCGCCTTTTAGGACATGTTATTGGTGCTACTCTCTGTGACCACCAACTCTATGGGTTGGTTTCTGTAGAACAAAATTAACAGCATGAAGTATCTGTGCAGGTTTCAGAGCGTCAGTAAGTAGATAGGTCCTTACACGGTGCTATTGCCCGGAGAGATATCAGACTGAATTTTGTGCACATAGAATTGCCACCCTGACTTTGGAGCCTCAACTCTGGATCAAATCTATTGTGCAACACCGAAGGATATAGCTGGATGAGTGACTAGTCGCCCTTGTATGATATGTGACCTGAGAATATTGCTAATCTTCCCCTGCCATTTCCAGAAACACGGTCCAAACATGAGCATAAACAGAACTTCCTGCAATACATCCCAGTAGGTACGCCTAGTTTACAACTTAAACTAGTTTGTGAAACATTTGTCTGTATACATTTTATATTTTGTACATTTTTGATGTAACATATCATGTAAATAGGAAGAAGCAGTGAAAGAAATCATCTGAAAAGTTTTGTAGTCTTTGTAAAGCCCCAACAATGAGTACTTGGTGTCAATGGACCTAACTGGATGATGTATTTTCTATTGGTTTATTGTTCCTCTAGCTTGTAAACCAGCTTGCATATATTTTTTTGCAAATGTGCACCCTGTATCTGTCTAAATTATTACTTTACCATTAAAGTGGAATTATTTATTGACAACAAGGTGTGGTGTCTATGTATGGGGAAATTTTGAATAATTATGTGCAGGGATATGTGAAGCTTTAAAATGTTTCTTCACTATTAATATGCCATCATTAGGGATCTGTGTCAATCTATATTTTATAAGCATCTGAGGAAGGGCTCCAAGGCTTTTAAGTAAATAAAAGTAAATTAACTAAATGCAGTATATATGTAGCGCCTAGAGTGAAAGTTATTTATTCAGTGAATATTTTTGAAAATTCTGCCTGATGACAAAATACATTTAATATAAAAATAAAATGTCAATATTCACTGAGTTAAATCAACTCATTATGTGTTTCTTTGTTTTTATTCCATTAAGTTCTCTTTTGACCTTTTAATCTTAGTATGATTTTAAAACAAAAGTAATTGTGTGTATGTCTGTGTGTGTTTGAGTCTGTGTGTTTGTAAAAAGAGTGGGAGGCTGAGAGAGGGACAAAGACAAAGAGGCAGAGAGAGTTTATAGAATACAAAGAAACTTCCTTTAAAATTTTAATTTCTTGAGGTTAGGGATTTAGCTCAGTGGTAGAGCGCTTGCCTAGCAAGCTCAAGGCACTGGGTTCGGTCCTCAGCTCTCTGGAAGAAAAAAAAAAAAGGACAAAATAATAAATTTTTAATTTCTTTCCAAATAGTTTAGAGATTTTTTTTTAATTCTAGTTGTAGCATGTATTTTGGAATGCATACTGGTTTTTCACTTTAAATGCTGAAAAGTACTTGAATTGCTATTCCTGAATTATAATCAGTGTCTTTATTTCTACATTCAGTTGAGACATACGGAAAACTTGTACAGTTTCTCTCATTCAGACTGTTGATGAATTAATCCAGTGCTGGGATGGGGGTTGTCCTGTGCTGGAGCACTTGCCTTGCGTGAGGGAGGCACTGCATTTTAATATTATTTTTACTGAAAGGGAAAAAACAAAACCTGAATATGACTCTTTTAAATGAAACATCAGGCTGTACAAGTGGGAATCCCAACAGCACCATTCTTCTCCTGTGTCTACTGAATCTCCTCAAGCCAAATTTTCTCACTATAAAAGGATGAGGAAAGTACCCACCTCTCAGAGGTCACTGCAAAACTCAAATCTTATTAAGTCAAACTGCAACGGGCAGTGCCTAGCTCTCTTATTGTCACCAAAATTAATATGAAATAGTTATCTCCCCATTTTCAATATTCTTAAAATCAAGTAATCCAATTAAAAAAATGGGGAACAGAGCTAAACAGAAAACTCTCCATAGAGGAATAACGAATGGCAGAGAAACACTTAAAGAAATGCTCAACATCATTAGCCATCAGGGAAATGCAACTCAGAATGACCCTGAGATTTCACCTTACACCCAATCAGAAAGGCCAAAATCAAAACCTCAAGTGATAACACATGCTGGAGAGGTTGTGGAGAAAGGCGAACCCTCCTCCACTGCTGGTGAGAATGTAAACTGGTACAACCACTATGGAAATCAATCTGGTGCTTCCTCAGACAACTAGGAATAGTGCTTCCTCAAGATCCAGCTATACCACTCCTAGGCATATATCCAAAAGAGGCTCAAGTACACAATAAGGACATTTGCTCAACCATGTTTGTAGCAGCTTTATATATAATAGCCAGAAGCTGGAAACAATCCAGATACCTCTCAACTGAGGAATGGATACAAAAATTGTGGTACTTTTACACAATGGAATACTACTCAGCAACTGAAAAAACAAGGAAATCATGAAATTTGCAGGTAAATGATGGGAACTGGAAAGGATCATCCTGAGTGAGCTATCTCAAAAGCAGAAAGACATACATGGCATATACTCACTGATATAGACATATAAAATAGGATAAAACTACTAAAATCTGTACACCTAAAGAAACTAATCAAGAGGGAAGACTCTGGTTAAAATGCTCAATCCCCAGCCAAAAGGCAAAGCAGATTGACATCAGAAGAAAAAAACAGGAAACAAGCTAGGAGCCTCTCACAGGGCCCTCTGAAAGGCTCTGCCCTGCAGAATATCGAAGCAGATGCTGAGATTTATGGTCAACTGTTGGGCAGAGTGCATGGAATCTTATGAAAGATGTGGAGAATAGTAAGATAGGGAGAGGACAGAAGCTCCACAAGGAGAGCAACAGAACCAAAAAATCTGAGCACAAGGGTCTTTCCTGAGACTGATACCATGCATGGAGAAAACCTAGAACCCCTGCACAGATGTAGCCCATGGCAGTTCAGTGGGTTCCATAGTAATGGGAACAGGGACTGCCTCTGACATGAACAGATTGGCCTGCTCTTTGATCACCTCCCTCTGAGGGGGAAGCAGCCTTCCCAGGCCACAGAGGAAGACAATGTAGCCACTCCTGATGAGACCTAATAGACTAGGATCAGAAGGAAGGATCTCCCCTATCAGTGGACTTGGGGAGGGGCATGTGTGGAGAAGGGGTAGGGAAGGTGGGATTGGAAGGGGAGGGGGGGGGTTTGGGGGGATACAAAGAGAATAAAGTGTAATTAATAAAAATTTTAAAAAATATATTTGTTACTTTTTAAAGATTTTTGTTTTGTTTCAGATGCTAGAAACTGAATATAGGAAATCATGTACCATGAGCGCTTGATCCGTTACTAAACTATATTCCCAATTGGATATTATTTTAAGACTATATTATAAACTTAGTTATCCCATGTATAAAATGGAATTAGTGATTGTGCTCTTTCATAAGATTTGTTAAGAGTACTGAAGAATAGACCTTGAAGTACTCAAAACAATGTCTTCCATTCAGGAAACATTCAATGTTAATTGTCATATTAACATTATCATAAATTAAAACATCAATAATAAAGCTATTATTGGGCTTCCATTTATAAATATATTCAGTGTAGTATGAAGACTGCTACTAAAAGTTTATCTTGCCAGGATCTGAATGAACGCCTCAGTAATCACTTCAGATGGACCACAGTTGTCCCCTGTGCCCAGATCAGTCGAAAAACAACTGCCCACAATTCCAATTCTTGATCTAACTGATGGTCTCTGGTCTATGCAATCATAAGCACCTACATGATACACATAATCTCACATGGATACACAGACATACACATAAACACTAAATAACTCTTTTGAAAGGAATGGGAGGGTGGGAGGGAATGAGAGAGGGGACTACTCCTGGGATTCAAAGTACCTAACCTGTGATTGAGATAAAAATAATTATATTTAAAAAAAAAGAAAAAAAAGAGTATCTTGTTCAATCACTCATCCAAAAAAAATAGTAGTCTTACATATTTACCTATAAGATTGTCTTGAAAACCAAATATTTTAAATGCAGAAAGCTCTGACAAAGTAACTGGTACATCTAAATACTAGCCAGTGTTATATATTATATTATTATCATCACTATTATTATTTATTCAATGAAAGTTTGTTATACACCTAACATATGTTATATACCTAACATAACTTCTTCTGGAATCAGATGCATTGAGATGTAACCCATTTTTCCACAGCAAAAATGATGCGACAAAAAATCATTAAGATCTCTCTTCCAGCCTGCAGAGACAGATACTCTAACAGAACTAGACCCCCTGTTCAAATGAAACCCATTGGGTTCTCAGCTTCTAAGTGGGTTCCCTAGTAATGGGTACAGGGGCTGCCTCTGACATAAACTCAGTGGCTGGCTCTTTGATCACCTCCCCCTGGGGCGGGGGTAGCCTTGTCAGGCCTCAGAGGAAGATGATACAGCCAGTCCTGATGAGATCTGATAGACTAGATACAAGGGGAGGAGGACCTCTCCTATCAGGGAACTAGGTAAAGGGCATAGGGGGAGAAGAGGGAGGGTGAGTGGGACTGGGGGGAGGTGAGGAAGGGGGCTGCAGTGGGGATACAAAGTGAATAAATTATAATAAACATATAAATAAAATTTAATTTAAAAAAGATCTCCCTTCCATATGAAGTATCCGTTATTGGGGTAATTTTATTGGTGACTGTGTGTTAAACTGGAATTATTGTCAGCTTACTAACAATAGCGCTAGAATTCACCTGAAACTTATAGTTTGGCTTTGGTATATTTGAAACGAAATTACTTCTCATGTTTATGGCTTAGTTGACAGGTATAATTCTGTTGAAAAGCACTGCTGCAGAAGTCTGAAGACATTTACAAAATGTGATATTGTCCACCATCTCTTATATACACAAATAGCTATTGTTCTTCACTTTATTGATTTGGCCCATCCCTCAGTTTCTTTTATTACCATGGTTACCATTTTGGTTTTGGTTGCTATGACAATAACCCAATGTAGATTACATGTCTAATATCCACTTTTAAGTGAATGTATACCAAACGTGTTTTTCTCCTTCTGGGATACCACACTCAGGATGATCTTTTCTAGTTCCCACCATTTGCCTGCAAATTTTATGATTTCCTCATTTTTAATTGCTAAGTAGTATTCCATTCTGTAAATGTACCACAATTTCTATATCCATTCCTCAGTTTAGGGACATCTGGGTTGTTTCCAGATTCTGGCTATTACGAATATAGTTGCTACAAACAGACCTGCACACCTAAAGAAGCTAAGCAAGAAGGAGGACCCTGGATAAAATGCTCAGTCCTCATTCAGAAAGGCAAAGGGGATAGATCTCGGAAGATGGAGTAAACAGGGAACAGGACAGGAGCATACCACAGAGGGCCCCTGAAAGACTCTGTAATGCCCAGATCACACGACCCCAAAAGACCACCAGGAATCGAATATGTTGCAAAACACACGAGGGTTTATTTGACACAAGCTTGAACCGGGGTCTCAAGATCCCTGTGGAAACAGATGTATGCAGCTGCCAGGTCTGGGGGAACAGGGTTTTTAAAGGGAAAAAGGTGCAAGTGGGAAGTTTCCAAGCCTTGGCATTACATGATTGGGTAAGGGGCACTGACTTTTGACATGATTGGTCTACTTTAGGTGCCAAGACCATAATCGATCTTGGCCTGGCCATCTGGGGGATACCTGATCACAAGCAAAGCTTGGAAAGTCCTGTTAGGGAGGGGGGAAATTAATACATCTTTTGTTTTTTCTTAGAAGCAGGGCTATGTGACATTGGTCACCAGCTAGGGGCTCGCTGGGTGGTTTGCCAGGCAATGGTATCTCTCATGGCACACCCAGTTACTTTTCTGCAGCAGGGCGGGTCTGTCACAACTTGCCCGCTTCTTTATCTAAACTTGTACCCAGGACCACAGTCATGTTGCCCCAGGAATTAAATTGCAAAAGGACCTCTCACTTTACCCAACAGGGTATTAAAGCAGATGCTAAGACTCATAACCAAACTTTGGGCAGAGAACAGGGAATCTTATGAAAGAAGGAGGAGATAAAAACACTGGGAGGGAACAGGAGTTCAAGGAGAGCAACAGAACCAAGAAACCTCGGCACAGGGGTCTTTTCTGAGACTAATACTCCAACCAAGGATCATTCATGGAGATAACCTAGAACCCCTGCACAGATGTAGCCCATGGCAGCGCAGTCTCCAAGTGGGTTCTCCAATAATGGAAACAGAGGCTGTCTCTGACATGAACTCAATGGCTGGCTCTTTGATCACCTCTCCCTGAGGGGGTGCAGCCTTACCAGGCCACAGAAGAAGACAATACAGACAGTCTTGATGAGACCTGATAGGCTAGGGTCAGATGGAAGGGGAGAAAGACCTCCCTTATCAGAGGACCGGAGAAGGGGCATGGTAGAAGAGGGAGGGAGGGCGGGATTGGGAGGGTTGAGGGAGGGTGCTACAGCTGAGATACAAAGTAGAATAAATTGTATTAAATAAAAAATTTAAAAATAAAAATTAAAAAATTTGAAAAACAATAACCCAATGTAGAATCTAAACCCACTGATTTAACCAAGGACAATAATGTTCTAGACAGTATAACTATGTAAGGATGTGTCAGTGATCTACTGTAATATTCCATATGATGAAATTTTTAGAAGGTAAAGACGAAGGATGCTTTCCTAATAAGCATATTTAGAAAATGTAGATAAATCCAAAACACAAGATTTTTTATTTAAAGATTTTTGAACCATTAACTGTCAAGTAGAAAAGTGAGTGACTGATCCTATAGGATGAATATTAATCTTAAACCTCATTAAATCATTAATAAAAGTTTCTTAATGTATTATAATTTATTCAAAAAAGGAAATCACAAATTGCATCATGCATGACATTTTGTCTGTGCCATATTTGCAGTGGTACTCACATGGCCTTTCCTTCTGCCTTTACCAAGCCCCTGAGATTATAGATGTGTGCCACTATGTCCAGGTTAGAGCACTTCCCCCCCCCCCAGGAAATATCCTTCTTTCCACTCTCTATACATTTTTCTATGCCATGTCAAACCTGTAATTTCTTAGATGAACCTTTCTCATCTCTCAAACTAGGTCAAAGGTCTGAATCATTCACTTCTCCAGAACTGGTATGTGAATGTGCAGGGTGGAGGCAGAGAGAGAGAGAGAGACCCACTTATGATATTGCACTCACAAGGCCTAGAATATATTCATTCTCAATAGTAATGTTCTGCATGAAAGTAGCTTTTGAGAATGGAGATATCAATTGAACTTGCCGCATGTTAAATGGAAGAGTGTCCACCTTTGGGAATGGTGCTTCCTAGGAGGACAGACTACTAACAGGAATGCTGATTGGTTACCAGAGAAGGAAGCAGATAACCTAAGGACTTCTTGTGCCCTGCAGACATATTGTGTTGCCTCATATTCAGGCTGGGGAACACTTAGATGCTATCATCCGGATGGTCCCAGTTATGTTTTCTGCTTCTTCTGATCTTCAACTCTACTTCAGTTGCCTTAGTTATATATAAGGCAATTTAAATAGATGAGGTTTTTTTTTTAACAAAGAAGACACACCAAGCAGTTGGTAATGAAATGTTAGAAGGCAGGTGGCAACTGAAAATACCAAAATAAAAATCCCTAGCCTAGAAAGGAGGAGTGAAGATTTAATTGCACTTTGGGATGATTCCCCACAAGAAACAATCTTGACTGAGTAGAGAAGACTAAGAATAAAACTGGAAGGATGTAGCACTCATCTTTAGAGTTCATTTGGGATTTTCACCCCAATTACTTTTTTTAATTTTACTCATATGTTTCATGCATTTAATGTAGCATTTGTCAAAGAGCATGTAACCGAGGAACTATTGAAATTATCTCTGTTGTAGCCATATTGTATGATTGTGTTGGGGATGAGATTTTATTTCCTAAAATGGTGATAGATAATAAAGAGCAGCCAATGTTATGGCCATTCTTTATAAACAATATGTATCTATCCAGTGTCCCCCAATGGACAGTAGAATGTTTACAGACCTACTCATATCCTAACCAAAAACAGCTGTGTGTGCTTATCAGAAAATTTAGTAGCTTTGTTATTCAATTTGTGATAATCCTAAGAACATTTTGCATAAGTTACTTTATGAAGTGTAGAACCCTGGGCCAAATTCCATTTAGAGAGTATAGTGAACTGGTCATTTGGTAAGAATTAATAAACCTTTGGAGGTGGGTTCCCAGACAAGGGGACCTGCTAGTAAATTTTATTTGCTTTCCCTGATTTATTTCTTGTAGTGCATTGGACTGGGTAGTCCCTTTAATCCTGATGGGATTAAAGACTTAGTGATGGAGCATTGCTAAACAGAAATCTGATTGTGACTGAGCTTAAGAGGTTTAAAACAAGAACTATAAAGAAGCAAATTTAGCTTCCTGCAGTTATAATATCACTTTTACATCATGGCTACTGTATAGAAGCCAGAACTTCTTAGTATCTCTGGCTTTACAAGGAAAGGAAATTCATCTACTCTCTTTATTTGAAATGCTTTATCTAACTCAGATTTAAACAGTACTTTCAAGAGAAATGCAAGAGCCATATAAGCAATTATAGATTTTCTCATGACCACATTAAGAAAAGTAATTACTAACATACCCAACATATTACTTCAATGAATAACAAAACTAAATGTTTTAAATCATATATTTTACATGTATTGCATCCTTTATTATTTATGTGATTTTTTAAAAAATCCACAAAATTCAGGTACTATATGCTTACAAGTTAGATGTCAAACTTCAATCAGAATAATTTGGTCTATATTTAGATTTTTAAGGATTAAAATAAATTGTACAAACATATTGAAAGTCGGTATCAGGGCCTTGAGAGATGGCTGAGAGGTTAAGAGCACTGGCTGCTCTTCCAAAAGTCTTTAGTTCAATTCCCAGAAACCACATGGTGGCTCACAACCATCTATAATAAGATCTGATGCCCTCTTCTGGACATTAAGTGTGCATACAGACAGAACATTGTACACATAATAAACAGATAAATCTTTTTTTTAAAAAAGTCGGTATCAGTTTTGAATTTAAATATTAGTAATCACTACAAAAATAAAACTAAACATTGTGTTCCTAGACTGTAATAGTCTCAAGTGCTAAAAAGTTTCATGGTTAGTAGTGAATAGGACACCAGTGTTCCAGCCACATTTGATCACACAGAAGCAGATGCTAGGGGCTTTCAGCTGAAATGAGCGAAGTGCTCGATTCAGAGACCTTTACTGTACAGACCAGGCTCCTCATAGGACATTGTACATTGTTTCTATTTGAAAAAGCAATTAGACTCACTGTAGTGATAATTTCCCTCTACAATTTGGCTACTATGCAGAGGCCACACTTCTTATGTCTAAAATTTTGATAATGTCTTAGTTTCTGCTTTCTGTTGCCCTGCCACAAAAGCACTTAAGTAAGAAATTGTTTGTTCTGGCTCACAGCTCAAGAGTACAGTCTGTCATGATGATGAAGTCAAAGTAGCAAGAACTGGGAGAAACTGGACATGTCACGTCCAGTCAGAAAAAGAGGAGCATGAATGGATGCTACCACTGAGTTCCCTCTCTCTATTTTCACATTCAGGAGCCCAGGCAGGGAATAGTGCCACCCATGGTGGTCGGTTCTTCTCACATCAATTAACAGGATCAAGACAATCCACCATTTCCTTGGTAATTCTAGATCTGCTAAGTTGAAAATTAACACTATCAATTACAGGTAACATCCACCCATGTCTGTCTTTTCTAATATTTTTTCTACCATGTTGTACAAAACTATGAATTTTATCAGGAAGTTAATGTTACTACCCTTTCTTAAAATTCTGTATCAACCTGTTTGTCAAATCTCACATATATCTAACTTATTGCTTATCTATCATCTCTGTTTTGCCATCTCTATATCTTGTCAATATGTCTTTATAGCAATGACAGAACAAAAATTTCTTCCTCTCTAACTTCATTGGGGTAACTATAAAAATTACTATGAACTATATCTTTTTACATAACAAATATTTATTTTTCATGCTTCTTGAGGATGGCTAGCCCAGGATTAAAGAGCTGGAAGAGTCTGTGTGTGCTGGGCTCCTTTCTCATAGACAGCTTCTTGCTTCATTCTTGTGTGACTGGAGGTGAAAAGGCCGTCTAGGATATATCTTTTACAGAGTGACTCATTCTGTTGAGTAAGGCTTTACTTCATGAGCTGATCACCTAATACCAGCCACCCTCCTGATCCATTCAAATTAAGAGGCTAGGAGTTCAGTTTATGTGTTTTATGGAGACGCAAAGGTCATTCTATAGCACCTTGCTCCTGTATTTGGGTAGTAGCAGAGCTTTCCTTACTTTTAAAAAAAAATCATGTCAGATTATATAGATTTTTTTTTAAGACCAACAAAAATCTTGGAACCCCAAAGGCATTTTAAAAAACAGTATGGCTCCCCAAACAAGATCAGAATCTTTTTGAGAGACTGGGGATACTAGAATAAGTAAGAAAAATCTACAAACACACTTAAACTATGGATGTAGATAAAAATATGACAGAGGAAACAGACTAAAGCAATGCGTTCACTGACGGGCATAAAATTTCCCTCTGACTTCTCTACCTTTTGTGCTTGTGCTCATTGTTTCTCCAACAGCCTTCTGCTTGCTAATCTGACTCCCTCCTAGTGAGAATTGTGAAAATATTTTCAAAATGAAATGCCTTTCCCCTCTATATGAGTGTCTTGCTTTACTCATGAATGTTCAGTGGTTATTTTCAACATCAAAAAAATGTCTTTACCAGTTATACTTTCTTCTTAATTGTATAGACTTATGGATTTATGTGATGGCTCCATACTTTATTTATATTTTTTCCTTAACATCTGAAAGCATGAATGTAGTTTATCTGCAGAAGCTATAGGACTGGCTATAGGGAAAACTGTATGTATGCAGTTCCTTTTTAATGCAACACAGCTATTAGCCATTTTTTCTGATGTTCCCTTTAGCTGTTTGTTTTCCTTGGCAGCAACTGAGAATTTTATTAACTAGCTTGAGTAAAAGATACTTTTCATGCTCAGTAATTTCCCAGAAATTTGAAAGCATTAATATCACCATTACATAAAAGTATTAAGACTTAGGTAAAAATGATTTAATTTTACCACCAAAATTAGAATTGGCATTGATTTTGTTTTAATTGTCAATTTGAAAATAATATGTCTATATTCCATTAACATGGAAAATAATGGCAGAAAGTTCTGTGTGGCCAGCTGGTGTCCTCCCTATGACAGTGGACTCCCTCCTTCCTCCTGGAGGACACTGTGGATTTGCAGTCTGCTCTAGAAATTTTCTTCTCATAAAATGAATAGCAAAGGATATGTAAGACCTCCAGAGAACTAGAAAATAGATCATGTGCAAACAGATGAAAACATTTCTCCAGCCAAGCAAATATTGATATGGCTTGAATCAGACATACAGTTGCTATGTGCCCATTAGTTTCAAAGAAAGGTCAAGTCACAGATCTCAGCAACATCTGTAAGGCATGGATAAAAGGGATAAATAAAAATCAAGGCTGAAGGCAGCTTTACGCCGTTGCCTTTTATTGAGAAATTAAACAGTGTTAATTTAAAGGTGAAATCATAGATGAAAGAAAAAATATATAACTCATAATTTATAATGTGCTATGATGCTTTAAAAGCAAAGTGAGTATTAGAACAAAGTTTTAGACATTTTTCTATTAGATAACTTATTCTACTAAATAATTCATATAGAATATGATAAACCTAAGAAAAAATTGATAGAATCTCAAAACAAATACTACTGTGAAAAGATCAGTGGATTAGTTAAATGCATGCCTCATTTGATCTATATAAAATACAACTGAAAGTAACACCTTGGTAGCTATGTTTTCACATAAGCGGCAGTATTTCAAAATAGATTTTAGTAATCATGTGTGAATATCAAAGTAAGACATTTGTTTGATTTATTGATATATATCTTATAATCTTAAGTTTATGAATAGTTTAATTTAAAGACAAATTAATTGCTAACAAAGGGTAAACTCTTTATGGTTGCAAGGAAAAGCGATCTCACCATAGAAAATGCCAGTGAAGAACTCACAGTCTATTTCTGTCCCAAAAGTAATAGATGATGGACTGGGAAGTCCACAAATGAGTGGTAAAACCAGGGGCGTCTCATAGTCCAAACATTTTGCATTTGTAAACTTCTTCCTGGAAAGACCATTAGCTCAGGGCTAGGGTTTGACATGTCTCCAAATTTCCATGTATTTGGAGCTTAATCCACAAATTCACATATTGGTGGTATTTGGTGTTCAGACGTTTTTGGGATTGTAGAATCAAGAAGGCTTTGCCCTAATCCATGGTTTAATCTGTTCTTAGATTAATGGATTATTGTGTTATTAAGAATGGCTTTGTTGTTTTTTTTAAAAGTTCTCCACTTGATACTTCCTACCACATTTTCTGCAGCAGGCAAACCCGCACTAGATGCCAGCACATGCTTTAGAAATCAGAAACAATTAACCTAAACACATCTTCTTTAAGAAAGCACCCATTCATGGGTGCTCTGTTACAGCAGTAGAAAATGAGTGCCGGGTTTTCTCAGCTTTTCTCTCAAGCTGCAGCCTACTCTTGAAAGCTCTACTTTTCTGCAGCAGTAGTACTCTTTTCTGTGTAAAGAGTATGGCACCTTACTGGTCACAAGGGAAGGAAATCATTTGTGTTTAGTTCCAGTTCATTGGCTCCAAGATGCCATTGCAAGCATCAGAAAGAGGGAGAAAGACCCACAGCCTCTGCTTCTCCACCAGCAAGTGAATCCAGGTATGTCTGCTGTGTCTGCTATATGGTGATAGAAGAGGGTAATTAGTGCCATTTTGAAAGGAACCTATGCCTATTCACTTCTTCACTGTAACAAGATTAAAAAACAGACAGCAGTGGTAAGAAAATTGGAGATAATTAGATAATTTGTCCTTTGGATCGTTTTTTTTCCTCAGCATTCTATTTATATGACACTGGCTTGAACATAATAGATGTTCAATTAATGATGCCAACGACATGAGAAGAGACTTGTGAGAACTTCTGGAATTGATGATTACTTATTAATCATCTTTAATTTTTAAACTTACATTAGCCAATATGTGCTATTTTCAGGACTGAGTTCGGGTTGAAAGAAATTTATTCCTTAAGTTGCCAGAAGGAATCTTACAAATTTTGTTTACCAAAAGGAGAATGTTGTCTTATGAGTATTTGGAATTTGACTTACCTTTACTGTAAGCTTGTCCATCTTGGAGACTTGGGCTTGCAAATACTTTCCATTTGTTGAAAGAATTTGAAGGGTGCATCCTTGGTCCTGAAGAGATGGGGAAGATTTGTAGAATGTGCAACAGAGTTTGAAAGGAATAACTACCCTTGACTCATTTTAAATGGAAAAAAATCTACAATGAGGGAAAAGTGCTATTCTTGGTTTACCTCTATTTCAAACTACCAGATACCATGACATTTCCATAAGCCAATTAATTAATATTTATTGTTGCTGTTTTTCACATCATCATCTTCTGTCTTTACCCATCACATCTTTGTAATTTTGTTTGTAATTTTAAGTGTATTTGTGTATTCGGTAAAACAAAGAAACACAATTGAAACACTTAAAACTGCTGCTCGGTGGAGCACTTGATACAGATGAGATCTGTGAAGATGGCAGCATACTTAGGAGACTACCACATACAGTTGCAAGCTGAAGCCTGATTGCCTGGTGTTTGTAAGGATTGCAACAAAATTTTAAATACATTGAATGGATTATTCCATTAGCTTTCTATTAGTGAGCCAAAACATAACCATACTCATTTATTAGTGCACAGTTCTGCAAGGCATGTATCAGGCCGGCACCCTTGAGTTTGTTATGGGCAGTCTCACAAGCTTGCAATGAAATTTTCCTCTGGGATTAGAACTTACTTGAAGCCTCTGGAGGAAATGCTCATTGCAGTGGTTTGCAGCATTGGTGGGATTGAAGTTTCCATTTCCTTCCTGAATATCATCTTGGCATCCCTCTCCTATCCTGGTCAGAGGCTACATTCTTTATGGTTCCCTACATTTTCAGTGCCTGGAGATTTGATGAAACTGTTTTCCTTGTACAATGAAAATTCCATTCTCTGATACAATGTGATTAAATCAAACTTACCGAATCACCTGCTTTCTGTATAAGGTATTAGATATCATTTTCTTTTACTCTTACAACCCTGCCAACCATAGGTGCCAATGCTTCAACATTAGAATAGTTCATACAGATATTCAGGGTGGCCTTTTCCTTTAAAAACAACAGTCTCCGGACTCAGCCTAGATCATACCATTCCCAACTAATTACATCTCAGAGGTGGAGAGATTTTATAATCCAACTCCCTGCTCACTCTTAGCATATTCCTTTCCAGATTCCCTATTCAAGAATTCCAGGTTTCTACCATGGCAGTAAACAACGTTGAAACACCTTTCTGATAGAGCGCACATTCTCACCTCTTCAGTCCCAAATTTCCCCAGAAAATGAATCTTCTCAAAGAAAGCTGTGCTTCACCGATAATGAGGCAATCTTGTGCTAAGCATTGGTACTCCTCCTGCCTCTCAAGGCTGAATCTTATAACAACACTTCACTATACTTAGTCATTCTGAACATGTCCTGTTTGGTGTCTGATAAGTGAATAATATCGCAGAAATTAAATGCTACCACCGAGTTAGCCCATGCAAATGACACAAACGTACTCTCAGTGGACAAATGTGTTCCGCGTAATCATGCCAGCACCAGAAAATAGAATCTGTCATAAAAAAAATAAATTATCTGAGACTCAGACCATGCTCGCTGAGCTCGGAACTAAATTTCCTTTGCCTTGTTCTTCAGTTGAAAGCCTAAATAAGCACTTATAAAACAGGCTGAAGGATCACATTGTTCATCCACGCTGGGCTCTGCAGCCTCCGAATTCAGATGTATGAGCCCATGGCAGGCGTGATGTGGTACTGCTCTTTGTATACTTTCTTTTCTATGAGCCCCCAACTCACCCCGTGTATTTTTTCAGATTCAGAATCGAGAAAGAGACGAAAGTAGAAATGATATACAGATTGAGGTGGAAATGATAGACATGAAGATACAGAGATGAAAGAGAGAGCTACAAAGAGGGAGGGGGCTTTGATTGGAGGACAGGCATTGTCCAACAAAGAGCATACTTTATAAGCGCTCTGAGGTTATAGATGATTGGCGCCATGGAAGTCCATGTAAGCCACTGTGAGCGAGCTTGTTGGGCATTTTACTGTCAGAATAAGGTGTTAGGGAATTGTCCTATAGTGAAGAGGAAATGGCTTCATTTAGGATAGTAGAGGATTAATATACCAAAAGCATAGCCTTTAGAACCAGTCTATATGGGTTCAAATCCTACCAATTATAATCTTGAGATTTATGTAACTATCAGATGTTTCATTGTAACTTAATCTTCAATCAATATTATAAAGAAATAAGGTGGTTAGGAATGAATGTTAAGTTATGAACCTTCTTGAATAATATTAGCAAATTTATAAAAATGTATGGAGAGTGCCCAGGTCCTTTTGTTCTTTTGCCCTTTGGTGACCGGAGGACACAAATGAGAACACCTTCTCTGAAAGTGGCAATAATATGGTGTCAGCAGAGAACAATACTGGCTGCTTGATCCTAGACTTTTCACCTCCAGAACTATAAAATGTGACCTGAACCCACAGAAATAAAGGTTCTGAATGGCGAGGTGTAGAGGAGGAGGTCCCGCTATGAGATATAAAGATGGTTAGCTAGAACCGGCTGGTCTTAGGACAAGAAAGTTTATTGAGAACATCATCTCATATACTGTTTGGAGGGGAGGAAGGGCCAAGGTCAATAGAGAACTAAATCAGGCAGTGTTGGCAAAGGAAGCATGGCATGCCTCAGACACAGTTGCCTCAGGACTGATAACCACAGCCCTCCCAGGGAAAAAGCCAACTTTCCAGGAACCAAAACCATGAACAGCCCAGGCCCCTACCTCAGACTGGACCTTGCCAAGTCTGTCGATGCAAGGACACAAAATTAACATGCTCTTTAACCTTTCATGGGTGCCTCTGAGAAAGTCTTCACTTGCTCTACCTCCCTACAGAAATGCACACCTCAATTGTTTACACACTGCCAGTCTCTAGAACTTTGTTTTTTTTTTCAATTTATAAACATATTTATTTGTTGAACTTCAGAAGAAACAGTCCTTGTAAAATTTTGTATGCTTTAGATGCTAACTTCTGGCATTGCCCATCACAGTTCAGCATTATGTGTTAGCCTAGTAACAGAATACGCATAAGAATCTCTGAGTAGAGGCGTTTGTACAATCATGGAAGCTTCCTGTTTGATGTAAAGTACAACAAAAAATGTGTTTTTCAGAATAGTTTTATTTATTTACAGTTTATTGTATATTTCTTATTGAAATTTGGTTTTTATGCTCACATTTAAATATGCTGTAACTTTCTCTTATCAACTAGATTCACAAAAATACTGAGAGACCATGTTTTTCTCAACTTTGTTATAGTAGCATAAAAGCACTTTTCCCTGTTATCAGTTCAGATGACTTTAGGCCAGTTATTTCTAAACCCTGTTTTCTTACCATCTTGTCATTATGAAATGACGAGAATGGTAGGGATGGCTTAATGTGTTCCTATTCCATTAGACTAGTGCCTAATGCAACTGAGCAATAAATGTTAGCCATGCTACTGCAACAATCATGCCCAGTGCTGGCACTAGACTTCCTAAAACGTAAAATATGCAACCTTAGTAAAAGTTGCTGATAGATAGTAAAAATCATTTTTAAAAAATCTTTTTAAACGAGTGGGTTAGAGTCATCAGATTTCTAGGAATAAGGCACAATTCATCTGCCTCAGTTTCTCTGACCGTGATTCTGACCTGTGGTTCTCAACTTCCCTCCTGCTGGGACTTTTTCATACAGTTCCTCATGTTGTGGTGACCCCTTACCATAAAATTATTTTGTTGCTACTTCATAACTGTACCTTTGGTACTGTTATGGACCACAAAGTTAATATCTGATATGCAGGATATCTAATATGCAAGCCCTGTGAAAGGGTCATCTGACCCCATGGAGGTCGAGATCCCACAGGTTGAGAACCATGATTTTATATCAAATTTATTTCATCCTGTATTCCTTGGTGCTTGTGTTTAGTCATGGTTCCATGCCTTCTTACAGTGCTCCAGCTCCAATTGTAATTTCTCAACTTGTGTCTATTAAAGTCCTGAAAAGGTAAGTATTATTGTTTACTCTTAAATGTAGATCTCTATCTGGGTTGTCTTCTGTCTGGCCATTTCTTGGATTCTTGTCCAGATTGTAAGTGGCTGGCTATGTCAAACAGCAGTTTGTGACCTAGATGGTTGTGTTCGCAGTAGTAAAGAAGAAACTCAAATACCAACCTCCTTTTCTCCTTCATGAACTCTAAAGAAGGTAAACTGGCATGTCCTTTTGCTGTCTCTTTTCCTCTTCAGAGCTTTGGGCTAGAGTGAATTCCTTCCACAGCAGAGGGCCCATGAGGAAGGTGCTGGAGATCTCCTTGCATTGCCTAGCACGTCCACTAGGTGGCCAAGCCTACACATTTGCAGACGAATGAGAATGTAAGTACTTTGATGATGCTTTTCATTAGCTCTGTGCCACTTCTAGCTGCTTGTGGAGAACTGGCTTCTGCAGAGAGAAAGGCTTTTGATGAATGTGGTAGAATTATATTAGGTAATCTGTACATCTTTTATTATGTTGATTGTGTCCTGGCTTTTGTTTGAACCGGACAGAAATTTAAAAGGTCTGAAAGTCTCCCTCAGAATATGCATGTAATTTTTGCCAACAGCTCACAGAGCTAGATCAACCCTTTCTGAAGAAAACAGCTGAGCCTTAGGACCTGCAATTTAATCCAGTGTCCTCTTTTTCCTGTGTCATACATTGTCTTTTAAAATGTCACTCCTTGTTTTATAGGAACAAAAGAAAAAAGCAAAATGCTCTTAGCGACTGTCAATCTGAGCTCAAGTGCACTTACCCTGGACTTTCCCCCTTACAATCTGCAAACATTTGTCATCTTTTCTTGCTGTCATTTTCAATGTATCTCCCCCACTTTCCTTCCTTCTTTACCTTGCTTGGTTTCTCTTTAATTACACTTAGCTGTACCTATTCTATCCTTAGCCTATTAAGAAGTCTCTCCAGGTTTTTCTTCTTGAATGTTTTAACATGATTACTATCTTCACGATGTATTTGTTCAAAATCAAAACAGGTTCAGCCTTCCTGTATGGAAGAAAGAAACACAGAGAAAGTGACTGTTTTCACTCTGTTATTTTATGAAGCTCTCAGAATAAATGAGATCTCTTTGAAGCATAATATGTTTGCCACAGAAACTATTTTATGACAGGGAAGTAGCTTATCAGATTGTGGACATTTAGTTCTGTATAAAACCTATTTGCATCACCTTCCCTGTCAAATGCTCGCCTGTACCAGAGTTAGACACTGAGCGGACACAAAAAAGAAATGAGACCTTCCTGTATTTTATATAGACTGTCTTATTTCAGTTATTTTTTAATGATACTTAATGTGTATTTGTGTCAACATTTATAACATCAGCAGAAATGCAATGGATTGGATTAAGACATGTAGCACATTGCTTTTACTTCTGTTAAAATCTGTTATTAAAATAGTAACATTAGCTGTCAGTGGCCTGATGGGCACAGTTGTACCATGGTTGGTTTTGTATAAGTCTTTCATATCCCTCGAAATACAAGTAAATAAAAGTATGACTCTGTACAGGGTTGAGTCTTTGGGTCATGAGAGATGACCTAAAGTGACATATGTTAGCTGTGAATATGTCAATTAGTAAAAGTTGGGTTGGTGATGTCTCTCTGTCAGTAAAGAGTTTACCTTGCAAGCCTGTTTAAAATAGAAAAAAACTCTAGAGATCCAAGATGGCTGCCAGGAGAGGACAACCGTGTCTGAGGAGTAGGACAGCAGAAACAACACAGCGATCAGGAGACTGAACTCTGGGATCTAAAACACCAGCATTTATGATTGCCAGGTGAGCGGAACTCCTATGGCGAGGAAATCAAGTGGGAAAATCCTAGGGACACCCAGATATTCCCCGGAAAAATCTCTGGGTGACCGGCGGCGCACAGCTCTGATCTGAACAAGCAGCCGCGCTGGGCGCCCGGAGCCCCAATACCAGACTGGGTCTCACAGCCTCTTGGCCAGACGGAAGAGGAACAGCATACCATTTTGACTGACCTGCATACTGCGGGTCCGCCAATAACCACCTCAGTCCCTGTGTGAGTCCATGGGAGAGTCAGAGAAAGACCCGGCAGGCATACAGCAGGCGCACACCAATTGCTTCCACCAGAAACCACTTCAGTCCCTGTGTGCACGTGTGGGTACACGAACCAGACTGAGAGGGCCTAGGAGACCGTTTTGACTGGCCTGCACACTGCGGGGCGTACACTGCTCAGGCCCACCAGCGACCACCTCAGTCAGTGTGTGTGTGTGTGTGTGTGTGTGTGTGTGTGTCCACAGGACAGTCTGGGAAAGACCGGGGTTCTGCTTCTACTGGCAGCATTCAGCAGGTGCACACCAATCGCTTCCTCCGGAAACACCTCAGACTAGGAGGGCCTAGGAGACAGTTTTAACCGGCTTGCACTCATGAGTCTGTCAGCCACCACCTCAGTCCCTGTGTGTGTCAACTGGCCAGTCTGAGAAGACCGTGGGCACTATTTCAGACAGGCCTGCATACAGCAGATGCACACTGCTCAGCAACGCCTGCAACCAATCCAGAACCACTGTGTGTGCCCCAAATATCATCTCAGACAGTGGTGCACAGCCCCTGGCCCAGAGGGGGTGCCAGGTCTCCAGTCCAGGGGAGAGCCCTTAGCAGCAAGCCCAGGGCAGAGCACAGTGCCCCCAGCTGACATCTCAAAACAGAACACTCAGCATCAAACACAGAGTGAGGAGCAAATCCTCCAGACCAGAAGGGTGACCAGCCTGCAGTGCTCACAGCTTCTAGCACAGAGCACGAAGCCGGGCACACAGAGCCTACAACAGAGTTCAACTGAGACAACACACACACTAACAAACCACCTGAACTCCCTGATCTTCTTGAAGAATACTCCTGACACAAGAGATTGACACTTTCAGCCTGAAGTTCAGCCTTAAAGCACAAACAGCTCCTTGATTATATATAAACAAATTCCCAGAAATCGACGAAAGAACTCACCCAAAAAAAAAAATCAGGACACCATGGCCCCACCAGAAACACCCATAAGCAGTGGAGATATTAATTCAGGGGAGACACAGGAAAATTATCTTAAAGCGTTGATTAT
>CM053766.1:62785937-62808331 GCA_028658305.1 Pachyuromys duprasi
ATTGTTCCACAAAATAGAGACAAAAAGAGTGTTGCCCAACTCATTTTATGAGGCCACCAGTTACCCTGACCCCAAAATACATAAAGATTCAACAAAAAAAACAGAATTACAGACCAATTTCCCTTACAGACACAGATGCAAAAATACTCTACAAAATACTTGCAAAATGATACCAGAACACATCAAAGCACCATTCATCATGATCGAGTAGGATTTATCCCAGAGATACAGGAATGGTTCAAAATAAGAAAATCAATAAATATAATCTACCATATAAACAAACTGAAAAAAAACCCTAATGATTATCTCATTAAATGCAAAAAAGACCTTTGACAATATCCAATATGTCTTTGTAATAAAAGTCCTGGAGAGAGTGGGGATACATGCGGCATATGTAAACATATTAAGGGCAATTTACAGAAAGCCTATGGCCAACATAAAATTGAATGGAGAGAAACAAGCAATTTCGCTAAAATCAGAGACAAGTCAAGGTTGTCCATTCTTTCCATGTCTGTTCAATGAGTTTTAGCTAGAGCAATAAGACAACTAAAGGAGATCAAGTGAAAAAGTAAGATGTCAAAATACTATTATTTGCAGATGATATGATAGTATATGAAAGTGACCCTAATACTTCCACCAGGAAACTCCTATAGCTGATAAACACTCTCAGCAAAGTAGCTAGATACAAGATTAACTAAAAAAAATCAGTAGCTTTCCTATCTACAAATGACAATTGGACTCATAAAGAAATCAGTGAAACAACACATCTTTTATAACAGCCTCAAATAACATAAAATATTTTGGGATAAATATAACCAAGAAAGTGAAAGACATGTATGACAAGAACTTCAAGTCTCTGAAGAAAGAAATTGAAGAATATATCAGAAGATGGAAAAATCTCCCACTCTAATGCATTGGTAGGATTAACATAGAAAAATGCCCATCCTCCCAAAAGCAATCTATAGATTTAATGCAATTCCCACCAAAATTCCTACATGATTTTTTACAGACATTGCAGGGACAATTTTCAACTTTATATAGAAAAAACAAAAATCCCAGAATAACTAAAACAATCTTGAAAATGAAAAGAAATTCTGGAGGTCTCAACATTTCCAATTTCAAGTTGTATTACATATATAGCTAAAGTTATAAAACATCATTTTACTGGCAGAAAAACAAACACATTGGTCAATGGAATCCAATTGAAGACCTAGACATAAATCCACATACCCATGAACACCTCAGTTTTGATAAATTATCCAGAAATACACACTGTAAAATAGATAGCATCATCAAAAAATTGTGCTTGTCAAGCTGAATGTCTACATGTAAATGAATGATAATAGATTCATACTTATCACCCTTCACAAAACTCAAGTCTAAGTTGATTAAAGACCTCAACATAAAACCAGATACACTGAACCTGATAAAAGGGAAAGTGGAGAATATCCTTAAATATGTTGGTATAAGAGATGGATTTCTGAACAGAACATCCGTAGCATAGGTATTAAGATTAAGGATTAATAAATGGGACCTCGTGAAACTGAAAACTTCTGTAAAGCAAAGGACACTGTCAAAGAATAAAGAAATTTTTATTTTACATTTATTTATTTACATTATTTACATTTTCCATTTTACATAATGGAGAAATATTTTAGCCAATTCCACATCCAATAGAGGACTGACATCTAAAATATATAAAGACCTGAAGGAACTAGATATAAAAAACCCAAATAATACAATTAAAATGGAATACAGATCTAAATAAGAATTATCAATATAAGATATTTAAATAGCTGAGAAACACTTAAAGAAATATTCAACATTCCTAGCCATCAGGGAAATCCAAATCAAAAGTACTTTTGTTATTTCATCTTATACCTGTCACAATGCAGAGGATGTGGAGAAAAAGGAATACTCCTCCATTGCTGGTGGGAGTGCAGACTTGTACAGTCACTTTCAAAATCAATATGATAATTTCTCAGAAAATTGGGAATTGATCTACATCAAGACCCAGCTATACCATTCTTGGGCATATACCCAAAGGATGTTTAGTCTACCACAAGGACACTCAACCATGTTCATTGTGGCTTTATTCATTACAGCCAGTGACTGCAAATGAATTAGATGTCCCTCAACAGAAAATTTCAAAAAATGTGGTGCCTTTATATAATGGGGTATTACAGCTATTTTTTTTAAAAAGATGGGAAATTAGCAGTCAAATTGATGGAACTAAAAAATTAATCAACCAGACTGAGGTAACTCAGACCTAGAAAAATATTGGTATATATTTACTTATGAGTGGATATTAGTTGTTAAGTAAATGATAACCAAACTATAATCCCCAAACCCAGAAAATTAATTAAAAAGGAGTTTAGGAGTGGGAGGTTAGGATCTCCCTGGGAGAGATAAATAGAATAGATTTTACGTGAGGATTGACAGTGGATGAGGACAAGATCCGAGGACTCTGTTGGAAGAAGATTGAGAGGAGGAAGAGATTGCAGAAAGAGGTGGTTGGAACTGGGGACACTCAGGGTCATGGTGTGCTACACTGGTGCAGTGGAAACTTCCTGGAATCTATGAAGGTGATCCTAAGGAGGACTCCTAGTAATGGAGAATACAGAGTTTGAGCTGACTATCTCTTGCTGCCAGATGAGGCTTCCAGTGGCAGAACTGGGTTGAATTTGGTTGAGCTGTTGATCAAGGGGGTACCATGAAAATTTCCAAACAACCCAGGCTGTTGTTAAGATAAAGGGTTACTCTCAGCAAACAGATGATAGGACTCCACAGTCAAAGGACAATACTCATACAACTTATTGAATATGGAGAAATTGAGTTGGTGTCTACTTGGAGCCTTCACCCCTGTGTTCTAGTCTCTTTGGTGTAGGAAGGTATGTTTCAGACTACCAAAGAGAAACATCAACATGAACCCAATCACAAAATCTTTGATCTACAATCTGTCCTGACTGAAAAATATGATAGGGCAATGGTGGCACAGAACTTTTGGGAGTAGCCAACCAATGTCTTGTTTGATTTAAGACCCACTTCATGAGAGAGAACCCACACTATCCAACATTGTTTAGCTAACCAAGAACTAGAGACTAAATCACCCAGAGATCTAGAGTGAAGCCAAACAGTAGTGATCTAAAAACAAACAAACAAAACCAAAACCAAACCAAACAAACAAAAACCTAAAATAATAAAAGAACTCTTGTTGGGTTGCTGAGTCCAACTTCAATATGATAGATTTTCCTTCAACTTTTTATATTTTATTTTGCTGTGTTTGGTTGCTATTTCTTAGAAGCCAGTTTTTTTTTTCTAATGAGAGAAAGGGGATGAATATGGGAGTGACATTGGGAAGAACTAGAGGGGAAGAGTAGAGGGGAAACTATAATCAGGATAAACTGTATGAGAAAGAGTGGGGAATGGAGGGGTTGGAGTGAAGGAAGGCAGAAGCATAAGGAACCCCAATAAAACAGATGTAAAAAACAGTGCCTACGCTCAGCCTCCAGGTTAGAGTCTCTATTGATATTGTCATTGTTCAGATCTTGTTTATGCAGCCACTACCTTTTAATCAAAAGTGTATAAAATAAAAGCTAAAATTATGATGTGGACATTTCATTGGTTATGAATGCTTTTTACAATATGAAACTTAATTTTAAAAATTAAGAAGATATTTCTGAACAGCTGATAAAATAAATAGATCTTAGAATAAACATCATGATCAAATATGAAAATGTTAGAAGCTCAAGGTTCAATGACATCTCCTCTCGCCTTGTTATAGGCCAGCTTTGAGTACTTGAGACTTTGTCTTAAAAGGAAGGAAAGATGGAAGGAAAGAAGGAAGGAAAGAAGGAAGGAAGGAAGGAAGGAAGGAAGGAAAGAAGGAAGGAAAAATATGACTCTAAGATACCCACTAAACTACACAATTTCCCCACACAACAAATTCTACATATGTATACTCAGTTTGAAGAATCGTAAATATTGTCAAATCTAGTATCTAAATCAAACCCCTCTGCTAAAAACCTGTATTTTTATACTAAGAAAAATAAATTTATGCATGGCTCACAGCTGGAAAAGGTAATGTCTCTGGAACTGTTCTAATTTTTTCCCCCAAATTATACTATTGTAAGGGATTCCTCATCAGTGATGTATTCCTTACTACTACTGGCTTATGGTTTGTAATGCTCAGCAACTTAGTACAGCACAATCTGATGTCTGTGTGAAAAAGGTGTCTATGTAATGCTAGGAGAAAACATAGGCTAAAACTAAGAAAGAAGCAGACCAGCCATAATATTTTTATATTGCTCTTAGGTATTTGCCTATGTCATGAAATGATATTTTTATTTATTTTGTTCATTTCTGTAGACATGATCTCACTCTGTCTCAGGGATGTCCTGGAGCTCATTACACAGCCCAGGGTGACTTCAAAGTCAAGCTTACCCCTGTCTCAGCCTCCTGAGTTCTGGGATCACAAGGCATGATTCACTATGCCTGGATCAGCAAAAATCATATAAAAGAATGAAATAGTTTTTTAGATGTGTCTTACATACTGACAACCACAGTTTCAATTATATATATATAATTATATATATTATATATGTATGTATATATACTGTATATATATATATATACTATATATATACAGTCACAATTTTATTATAATCTTGATGGTAGATACATCATGTTATCTATACTTCTATGAGCATGCCTCAGATCTACTACAAATATCCCCAAGTAGTTTTACAGAGACTGGGAAGAAAGGTGGAAATTGAAAGAAGAAATAAATGATGAGCTCTTAGTTTTATAAATAAAACAAGGATACACTCATTTCCATATTAATTTATGATTCTACATGCCATATACTATGGTAGATGCTGAACCTACAAGGGGGCAGGGGCAGAAAAGAGAAAACCAGTGCCAAATGGTTTTTCCAATCTGGGAATGGAGACTTATTGGTGATTTATGCTGTTCTGAATAATAATAAAAAATTATAACCAAGTCTTAAAGTGGTGTTTTGTAACCACATGGGATAAGTCATATCAGGCTAACTATTTGAAAGCCAACATCATTTTTTTTTCCTTTGAAGGGTCTTTTTTCTAAGCCCAATGGCCAAGAGAAATACTAATTTCAGAAAGTCTATGCCTGCATACAAATTAGGTTTTACCAGTTCAAAGGGAAGTTTGCCTCTGCAGTGTTCACATACTCTGAGTTTGCTGATCTTTTCTTTGATCTTGATGTTTAGGACACAGATGTAGATGATAGTTTATTTTATGCAAGAATACTAGTATAAAACATATTAGTATGCTAAATTTTCTAGCAATAGTATAAAAATCTATTTCTTTCCAATTCATATAACCTGCTATGAATTTTTAAGTATATCCTGATGACCGTACAGTTCTTATCTAAAATTGTGATTGCTAGCTGACATAACTAGACTAGGTTATTCTACTAGATTGTGAAGTCAGGTGAAATCAAGCTACTTTACAGATCTCGTGTCTTCACACGATTTTCATTTTTTAAACAAAGTTAAATCACCTTGCATGTCAATTGTTGGAGGTTGGTCTGATGCATGTTACTTGCCCTTGAGATCTGAGTACACCTATCCATGTTGTGTGAACTTACCTGATCCGCAAATTAAACAGCCTATAGCTGGGCAGGGCAGAATGGGGTAGGCATGGCTAAGGTTTCCTGGCTTGGAGAGGATATAGAGAATCATGGGAAACAGATGGATTGGGAGAGAGGAGGTAGGATGATGCCTTGATGGATTAGGGTAGAAAGAACCATGCAGGTGACAAAGAGACTCCAATAATGGCACAAAAAGGCCCAGACTAAGAATATAAGCAAGTACCATGGGATTATATATGGAAGGTATACCAGATGAGGAGGATTAAGGTAGATGGCATTGGATGGGTGCTAGAAGATGGATAGTGAGGTTAGTGAGCCAGCACAAGTAAAAGACCTGTTGGCCCAAGGTAAATAAGGCAATTATAAATCTAACAGGTGTCTGTGTCTTATTTTTGGTGAAAGCATGTTAAATAATATCACCTTGATAATCTTAGGGCTAATAGTAAACGTCATATAACCCAAAACTTTTATTAGTTTACTACAATGGTCAATGGACTGTTTTAGTCACTATTACTATTCAAAACATTAATTATTATGGTCACTTTCATTTTGCTTGAGTTTTAACAGCAGCTGTCTTTTAAAAATGCTGAGAAAAATATTTTTTCAGTTATGAAACAATTTAAAAAGAATAAGAAAAGAAGTAGCAGATGAAATCAGTAGAGAAGCTACAAAACTTCAAGACTAGCAAAATAAGTATCAGAAAAGTCAAGTTGGTCTATCATTTAGGAAGTCAACTGGTAAGTTAGACCATAATGAGGCACTCCCTGGAAACTTTCTTCACTCTCCCCCTTGTTTTCCAATTCTAATCCCCTAGTCTTCCCCTCAGTTTTGTATCAGACCACCTGCTGTGGCCTGACCTTCCTTCCTGTCCCCATTCTACACAGATCCTGGTGCCCACCCAGCTTTTTTCCCCCCTACCTAATCTTTAACAAGCCCCTCATCCACCACCCTATAGCCCATCCTTATTCTTTAGCGTTAGCTCCAAATACCTAGAAACACATTTTACCCAAGATCCCCAGTGGCCACATCTAGCAGAATAACAGAAATACTCTTTACCAGGCAGCCCACAGCCACCATATTCTCCTAAGACCCAAAGAGAGCAGCAGAAACCAACATACAGGGCCTACTTAAAAAATAGAAGACCAGATATCAGCAACTAGAATTATATTAATACCAAAACCAAATGGCTAGATGTTAGTGTAAAATACAATCAACAACAACCAGTACAATAAATTTCTATTACAATACAATTGTATTTCTAATACAATTCTATTATCAATCCTATTACAATAGGCTCTGAGAAATGCAATGTAGTGGAGGCACAAGCCAAGAACTTCAAAATAGTAATCATTAATATGCTCAGGGACCTTAAAAAAGATATGTATGAAAACACAAATAAGTAGTTTAATAAAATGAATAAAACAGTTCAAGACATGAAAGTGAAAATAGAGTGAATAAGGAAGCACAACCTGAGGGAAAACTGAAAATGAGAAACCTAGGAACTCAGATTGTAACCATAGACACAAGTCTCACCAATAGAATACAAGAATAGAAGACAGAATCTCAAGCATTAAAGATACGATAGAGGAAATAGATACCTTGGCCAATGAAAATGTTAAAAAATCACACATGTACATACATGCAAGCATTTGGGACATTATGAAAAAACCAAATCATTAATAGTAGAAAAGAAGAGGGTGAAGACAATCCAAATCAAAAGCACAGAAAATATTTTCAAGATATCACAGAAGAATTATTTTCCTAACCTATAGAAGGGGATGCCTATTAAGGTACTAGAAACATACATAATGAATAGACTGGACCAGAAAAGAAATTTCCCACATAACACAATTAGTAAAACACTAAAGGTAGAGAACAACAACAACAGAGACTATTAAAATATGCAAGGAGAAAATACCAAGTAACATATAGAGGTAAACATATTAGAATAATACTTGACTTCTTAATGGAGACTCTAAAAGCCAGAAGGTCCTGAACAAATACTACAAATGCCAAGAGACCAACATGCCCGGTTAGATAACTACTCAGCAAAACTTTCAATCATAATAGATGAAGAAAAGAAGAGATTTCATAATAAAACCAAATGTAAACAGTTATCTGCCAGGATTTCAGCCCTGTAGAAAGTGTTAGAAGGAAACTTCAGCCTGAAGAGGTTAACCAAACCCATGAAAACACAAAGAATAAATAGTTCCTGACTAGCAAATCAAAAGAAGAAAAAGAAATAAACAAAAACTAAAACAAACAGAAAAGAAAAACAAAAACACCACTACAAGAAAATTACAGCAGTCAATGAACACTGCTCACTGATAACTCTCAGAATCAATGGTCTCTGTTCTCAATAAAAGGACACAGACTATCACATTTGATATAAAAACAGGATTTATCTGCATTTAGTAAACATACTTTAACATCAACCTTTTATCTCAGGGTAAAAGGACAGAAAAAAAATATTCCAAGCAAATGGATCCAAGAAGCAAATCTGTATAGTCATTTTCGTATCTGACAAAATAGACTTCATACCAAAATTAATCAGAAGAAATAGGGAATAATACTACATATTCATGAAAAGAAAATTACAGCCAAGAGGATATTGCAATTCTGAACATTTATGCACAAAGAACAATGACACTCAGTTTATGAAAGAAGCATCACCACAGCTCAGAGTCTGTAAAGACACTCACATAGTAATAGTAGGTGATTTCAATACCCCATTTTTGCCAATAGACAGCTCAGACAAAAACTAAACAGAGAAAAGCTGAAACTAAATGATGTCATATACCAAATAGAACTAACATATTTACAGATCATTTTACCCAAATCCAAAAGAATATACCTTCTCAGAACCTCCTAGGACTTTCTCCAAAATGTACACATGGACACAAAGCAAGTTTCAACAGAAACAAAAATATAGAAATAACCCTCTACATATTATCTGACCACCATAAATTAATGCTGGATATCAATAACAGCAGAAATAGAAAGCTTACAAACAGCTCTCCAATGAATAAAAAAAATGGATCAAAACATAATTTAAGAAAGAAATTGAAGACATTCTATAATTCAATGAAAATGAGTACACAACATACCCAAACATTAAAAAGTTGGAGAGGTCTCATACTAGTAACTTAGTAGCACTCCTGAAAGTTCTAAAAAAAATGAAGAAGAAGAAGGAGGAGAAGGAGGAGGAGGAGAAGGAGGAGGAGAAGGAGGAGGAGGAGGACATCTAAACAGAGTAGATGGCAAGAAACATTCAAACTCAATAAAATAGAAGCCCCCCCCCAAAAAAAACAAGCAAACAAAAAACCTTAAACCACCACCAAAAAAGTACAAAGAATCAATGAAACAAAGAGATGGTTCTTTAAGAAAATCAATAAGATTGACAAATCATTAGCCAAATGAACTAAAAAGTACAGAGAGAAGATACAAGTTAATAAAATTAGAGATGAAAATGGAATTTAACAAGAGGCATAAAGGGAATCCAGAGAATCACAAAGACATACTTTAAGAACCTGTACTTAACCAAATTGGAAAATCTAAAAGAAATGGATAATTTTCTTGATATATAGCACCCAACAAATTTAATTCAAGATAAGTTAAATAACTTAAACAGACTTATATCCTCTAGTGAAATAGAAGCAGTCATTAGGTCTCCCAACCAAAATGCTCATGGCCAGACTGTTTGTGTGTGTGTGTGTGTGTGTGTGTGTGTGTATGTGTGGAATTCCAGTAGACATTCAAAGAAGAGCTAATGTCAATATTCTTCAAATTATTCCACAAAATAAAAGAGAAGAAACATTCCCGGTTCTTTTCACAAGCCACATAAAGACTCAAAAAAGAAAGAGAATTATAGACAGATTCCTTTAAGACCATAGATACAACAACACTCAATAAAATACTTGCAAGCTGTATCTAAGAACACTGCAAAAAAAATCATCCACCACAATCAAGTAGGCTTCATGTCAGCTATGCAAGGATGGTTCAACATATGACAATCAATACATGGAATTCATCATATAAATGGGCTGATAAACAAAAAACCACATTCTCATCTCATTAGATGAAGGAAAGGTTTGGCAAAATCCAACACCCCTTCAAGAAAAATGTCCTAGAGAAACTAGGTAATATAAGAGAAATGGCTCAAAATAATAGAGGAGATTTACAGCTGGCCCACAGCCAACATCAACCTCAACAAGAGAAACTCCAAGTACTTTGCCTAAAACCAGGAACAAGACAAGGTTGTCCACTCTTTCACATCTATTCAATATAGTACTTAAAAGTATTAGAACAATAAGACAACTGAAGGAGATCCAGGAGTTATAAATAAGGAAGGAAGAAATTAAATCATCTTTATTTGTAGATTGTCCTAGTTAGGATTACTATTCTTACTATGAAAAACATTACCAAAAGCAATTTGGAGGGTAAAGTTCATTTACTCTTTATTTGTCTTATACTACCATATGATATAGTCCATCACTGAAGGGAGTGAGGATAAGTACTCAAACAAGGCAGGAACCTGGAAGCAGGTCTTGTAGGCATCATGGAGGGGTGCTGCTTACTGTTGTATTCTTCATAGTTTGCCTAGTCTATTTTCTGATAGCACCTAGAATTACCAGTCCAGGGGTGGTACCATCCACAGTGGGCTGAGCCTTCCCTCATCAATCATAAATTAAGAAATGTTCCACAAGATTGCCTACATCTTGAACATTCACAAGGAATTGTTCTCAATCATGATTCTCTCCGTTCAAATAATTAGAGTATGTGTCAAGTTGAAATAAGAGTATCCAGCACAAAGATGATGTGACTGCATATGTAAATGATTTTAAAAATTCTACCAGGAAATTCCTACAGCTGATAAACACTTCCAGCAAAATAGAAGGATACAAAATTAACACAGAAAAATCAGGAGTCTTTGTATTTAAGTAAGAAATTGAAGAATATATCAGAGGATGGAAAGATCTACTATGCTCATGGATCAGTAGTCACACACCTATGATACCCAATTGTTCCATTTATGTATTATATATGTATATATGTATGTAATCACTTTATATCTTGATATCAGCCCCTAACACCTGTTTTTTAAATTAAGAAGCCTAAAATGCACATGGGAAAAAACCACAGCCTCTTCAACAAATGGTGCTGGTCAAACTGGAATGGTGCATGTAGAAGAATCCAAAAAGATCAATACTAATCACCCTGCACAAAACTACAAAAGGATCAGCAACCTGAACTTAAGGCCAGATAAACTGAATCTGATAAAAAAGGATGTGGGGAGCCCGGAACTCATTGTCACAGGAAAAGACTTTCTGAACATAACACAGCACAGGCAATAAAAACAATTAATAAAAGGGAACTTATGAAACTCAAAAGCTTCTGCATAGCAAGGACACTGTCATTTAGACAACACCACAGCCTACGGAATGGGAAAGGACTTTTACCGACTAGGTACTGTGATAGATGGATATTATCCAAAATACATGAAGAATAAAAAAATAGATATCAATAAAACAAATGACCTAATTTTTAAAATGAGGTACAGAGCTAAACAGAGAATAATAATAATAATTAAAAAGGGGAATGCAAATGTCAGACAAAATCTTGAAGAAATGGTAAACATTCTTAGCCATAAGGGAAACACAAATCAAAACTACTTTGAGAATTCATCTTATACACAGCAGAATGGCTAAGATCAATAAGACAGTTCATGATTGTGAAGCTGTAGCATAAGAGAAACTCATCCATTGCTGGTGGGGTGCAAACTTGTATAGCCATTGTGAAAATCAGTGTGGCAGTCCCCCAGGAAGATGGAAATTGATCTACCTCAAGATCTAGCTATGCCACTCTTGGTCATAAATAGAAAGGACATTTCACCCTGCCACAGAGGCGCTGGCTCATCATGTTCATTACTGGTCTCTCCATAATAAGCCAGAAATTGGAAACAACCTAGATGTTCCCTATCCTAGATGTTTTTTTTTATCCTAGATGAATGGATAAAGAAAATGTGGTACATTTACACAATGGAATGTTACTCAGCCATTAACAAAATGAAATAATGAAAGCCCTATGTAAATAGGTAAATCAGGAAAAAAAAATTATCCTGCGTTGAGTTAACCAAGACCCAGTGTAACAGAATTTTAGCAGAGCCATTGTATAGAGCATGGAATCCAGAGTGATGGCACCTAGTCTGTGAAGTAACCTTTTGTAAATAGTGATTCTTATCTTAGTCATATGGAGTTACTTTTTCTGAAGGATTTATAAAGCCCTTGTATAATTTAGTCTTGAGACATGTGTGGCAAACCAGGATGTCTCCTATGCCTGAGAATTGCTTAGGTAATGGTTTCTTCAGACATCAGAGAAGAAAGCTTGGTTTGTGGAAATTGGCTTGCTAAAAGTGCCAATTTCCAAATATCTGACAATAAAAAGGCTCTGAAAGGTGGGTTCAATCATCTAGAGGCTAATTAACACTGCTGCTGAGAAGCCTAAGTTCATTCTGCAGTATCTTTTTCTTTAGTTGTTCCATGTAACCCAGAACACTAATAACCCAGAATAACAAATGTAGTATATATTCAGTTATATGTGTATGTTAGCTGTTAAGTCTTTGATAAACAAGCTACAATCCACATAACCATAGAGGTTAGGTATAGAGTAACTGACTAGGAGTGTGGAGTGATCTTCCTGGGAAGAGGAAATAGAATAGATATTTATGGACATGTTGGAGGTTACTAGAATTGGAAGATCAGATGTAGCAAAAGAGGAATTTGGGGATGATGGAGAGAATATTGGGAAGGACACCTAAATGTAAGGGCCACTTAAGGGGTAATATCAAAACCTAACACAGTAGAAGTTTTCTAAAATATATAGATATGAAGGCAATCTAAATGAAATCACCAAATAACAGAAAAGATGTATCACCAACTGAACATCATTCACCACCAAATAATACTTCTAGCAAAAAGAATTCTAATTGAATTGTTAGCTGAAGTGGTCCCAGTAAGTCCCAAACAAACCAGGCTGTTGCCAAGTATATAGGTTGCTTTCCATAAACTGACAGCAGGGCCCCATTGTTGAAGACAATGACTACACAACTCATTGGGCACAGAGAAGTTGAGCTGGTGCCGACCTAGAGCCTTCACCCCTATGGACTATTATTCATGGTACTGGAATGTACTCTGGCAGCAAATGAATAATACAATGAATTCTACTGACATCCTGATATACTCATAGATCAGTGGCTTGCTCATGCATCATCAGAAGGAAGCTTCCTCCTGCAGTACACATAACAAATACAGAGACCCATGTTATGCCCAGTTCTGAGATCCCCAAAGATCACCAGGAATCGACTCCATTGCAAAACACATGAGGATATTTTTATTACAGCAACCTCCCTGGTGAAAGAAGAGGAGTGCAGCCCTTAAGTCTAGGAGAACAAGGTTTTTAAAGGGCAAGTGGTGGGTTACATGCCTTGGTGTTACATGATTGGGTAAGGGAAAATGACTTTTGAAATGATTGTTATACTTTAGGGGTCAAGACCATAAATGGTTCTGGCCTGGCTGTCTGGGTCTGGGCTTGTTTCCTAGCAACTGTATCTCTAGTGGGCAGGAAAAGAATGTGATAAGGCTTCAGGTGGCTGGACATGTCTCCATCTGGCTGGCCTTCGTTCAGGCTTGTGTTTTAAACCCCAAACCAATATCCCAAAAATCTAAATTTTAATTCTTTGGTCTCTTACCCACACGCAGAGAATGAACATAGAGATGGAAACGCAGAATTAAATAACATAGCTCCATCAAACCCCTCTCCTTAGGGTTCTAGAAGCCTAAGCAGGAGATAGCAGAAAGAGTGTAAGAGCCAAGGAAGATAGAGGATACTAAAAAACAAGACCTAAACACAACAGGACTGACACACACAGGAACTCACAGAGATTGTGGCAGCATGCACAGGGCCTGCACAATTACTTGGCTGTCTCCTATGTCCAGGGCCTATCTAGTCTCAAGTTCTTAGCCACCTGAGAAATGTCAAGGAAGGGTTCCATGTCGTGAAGTTGGCCTTAAATCCATTTGAATATTCCCACAAACTTTGTGCCATTATTGCACCAGCACAATTTGCAAGCAAGTCACCCTTGTAGATCAGCGTGTTTGTAGCTGGGTTGGTATTTGCCTTTCGCCTTTGGTAGCATGAAGAGTGGTGCATACCTTGAATGCCAGCATTCAGGAGGTAGAGGCAGATGGATCTCTGAGTTTGAGGCCACCTCATCTACTGAGTCCTAGAGTAGTCAGGGCTACACACATACACAAAAAACCTCTCTTGTTGAATTTAGTTTAGGGTTTAGTTGAGGCCTTTTCTAATACCTGCCCTAACTTCCAAATAATTGACCCAGAGACCTATCAGATTTATTCAACAAGCTTTAAGCACTATAACTGGGCACATATTTATCTATTCTAACCCAGTTATGCTGGCCTGGCTACCTCCTAGCCCATCCTTTTGTTTCTTGCTATCTTAGTCTCACCTTGGCTGTTTCTGCTCTAACTTCATCCTCATGGTGACACTTTCATGACCACTTCCTCCTTCTTCTTTGTTAAAATTAATTAATAATTAATTATAGTTTATTCACTTTGTATCCTGGCTGTAGTCTCATCCACCTCCTCCCAGTCCTACCCAACTCCCTCTTTTCCCCAATGCCTCTTTCCTAGTCCATTGATAGGGGACATCCTCCTCCCTTTCCCTTTGACCCTAGTTTATCAAGTCACATCAGAGATGGCTGCATCATCTTCCTCTGTGGCCTAGCAAGGCTGCACCCCCCAGGGGAAGGAGATCAAATAGCCTGTCACTGAGTTCATGTCAGAGACAGTCTCTCTTTCTTCTTTCTTCTTCTCTTGCCTCCTCTAGTCCCTCTTTAAGACCCCCTATCTGGGCACAGAAGTTCTACCTCCTGTCTCCTCTGCCTAGTCATTTAGCTGTTCAGCTTTTTAATGAACCAATCAGATACAATTGGGAAGCATTGTTTACACAAAATTGATACAGGAGAGTCTTCATAGAAATGATAATGTTCATGTCTGGACTGCAACCAGATCTCAGACACAGAAATCAGCATCTGAACACACATGTACAAGACCATCCCCCAACAGTATCCCAAACAAACAAACAAGCAACCCTCCTACCCCCATAAAAATAAACCCCCAAACAAACAACAACAAAGAACACTGTAAAACAGCTTTGGCTATAAGGTGTATGCATAATGAAAAGTCACCAAGCATCTGAAAGATGTCATTTCAAAGAAGCAAGATATGCTGCCCTGAAGGTACAAGTGTGGCATTGTTAGGTGTGTTCAGGGCAAACAGTGAGGCAGGATACAGGGTCAGAGTCCCGGATCCCAGTGTAATTTTGCTGCATTTGCTTAAAAATGCAGAAAGCAATGCTGAACTAGAGAATTTAAGTGTTGATTCCCTCTGATGGCAGTGGTTTGCCACCTTCCCCATGCTGTGACCCTTTAATACAGTTTCTCATGTTGTGGTGACCCCCAACTGTAACTTTATTTTTGTTGCTCCTTTATAACTCTGATTTTGCTACTGTTATGAATTGTAACGTAAACATCTGATATAAAGGATATCTGGTATGTGACTCCCTTGGGGGTCATGACCCACAGGTCATTCAACACACCCAGGGGAACAGAGGCCCTAAGATGTGCTGGGAAATTTACAGAGCTCATGGTCAGATTGACCCCTGCATGAGCTCCCCTACAGCAATGAGATGATCCTAATCAAGAAACGACATACTGCTCTTAAGCTAAACAAAGCAGACTGCCCAGAGGGAAAAGATAACCCAGAAGAAGCCCAAGAAAATGTAATACCTAGTTCATGAGACCCCACAAAAGAGCACCAGGAATCGACTCCATTGCAGACATGAGGATTTTATTGCAAGCTCAAGCCTGGGCCATAAGCCACTTTTGGAAGCAAAGAGGCAAGTGACCCCTTGCTCCAGGAGAGCAGGGTTTTTAAAGGGAAAACCCCCCAAGCAGGGAAGTACAAGCCTTGGCATTACCAGATTGGGTAAGAGGGTCTCTAAAAAAGATGACCTTTAAAATATTTGGTCTGTTTTAGGCGCAAAGACTGCAAATGATCAGGCCTGGCTACCTGGGGGACATCTGATCCTGAGTAATACCTGGAATGTCCTGTTACATGCAAATTAGGCTGTAGTCATCCTGTGGGTTTTCTTAGGGGCAAGATTATGTGACTCCAGTTACACCCTGAGGTTTATCTGGGTGGGGGACTGCTGACTATCTGGTCTGGTTACTAAGCAATGGTGTTTCCTAAGTCTGTAAAGAATGTGGTCTGGCAATCTCTCTGCCACTGGATGGGTCTTCTTTATCATATCTGATTCTTTGCCTAAGACCCTGCTCCCTGGACCCTAGTTACATTGCCCTAGGGAATTAAAACTTTTAATTTTGAGGGCCTCACAAAATAAACACTATGGCACAAGAATTTAGCATAAATAATGCAAACAATTTTTAAAGAAAATAAATAAATAAACACATACCTAATGTTCTACTTAATAGTAGACACATTTTAAAAATCTAAGAACAGTAAAGAACCAGAATAGCTATTTGTAAGTGATCACTATACTAAAATTTCTAGACAATCTAGTGTTCTAGTGAGCTGGGGGGAAGGGGAAAACATATATAGAGAATATTAATATATATTAAAGTAAAGGTGCCTTTGTGTCATTTTTTGTTACTGTAAAATCTGAAGAATATAAAAAAATCTGAAGAATACATACAGAACAAATGAATTCAAGAAGGTAAAAGGACCTTACTTATAAAAGAGAAATATACTAAAAAAATGCTGTTAGTTATACAGTGCTCCAAATATTATATACTTGGAAAAGCTTATAAAATGCAATATACACTGATAAATTCCATCATTAGTAAAATAATTTAAAAAATTCTGGGCATGATATCTTTACCATGCCTATGGGTCAGAAAAATAATATTTATAAAATGTCAATTTGCTCCTCACTGATTCTAGATTGAAAACAACATGATTAAATTGTTCTAAGTATTTTTGAAAGAAATAACAAGCTGTTTGTAAAATTTATGTGAAAATGTCAAATATATAGGTCAACAAAAATAATATTAAGGTAAAAAACAAAGTTAGAAAAGTCATGCTTCTAGATTTTAGAATTCTCTATGTGCTATGATAATCAAGACTAGGCAGCATTTATGTCAAGGTACATGTGTACAAGATCAGAGCACAAAACCAGAGGCAGGGCAAGATGTAGAAGTGGCTGAAGGTACAGATACCATTCAATGGGGGAAAAGATACTGTGCAATAAATTGGGAGATTTTGTTAGAAGAACTACATGTTCATGAGGGAAAAAACACGACCAATAGTTCAAATATATCATCCAAATACACACACACAATCTCAAAACTGGATTACAGATCTAGAAGAAAACTATGACTGATTTTACTAGAACATACAGAGGAAAATCTTGGCAATCTAGGCAATAAATAAGTATCTACCGTATTTCTTAAAATATTGAGAACATTTTGAATGAAGGAAAAAGAGGGACATAGCAGTGGGCTATAGGACTTGTGTTCAGACTTACTCAGGCTCCTAGAGCAATGCCTGTAACATTAACTTGTTTTCTCTCACATTCCTTTTTGATCTTGTATTCAAATCTATATGTATTTTAAAAAATGTTGATACAAAGCAATTCTTGCTTAAAATAAACAATGTGAGAACATTACTTGTGCTTTCAAGAGTTCTCTGACATCTCTTATCACCCCCTTTAGGCTTAGGGCACATCAGAGAAGAGGTAGCTGAGAGAGAAATGTAAGAGCAAGATGACAGGGACAAGAGCTGTGAAATGCTTTTCTGGGCATGACACATACATTGCAATCAGGAGCTCACAGCAGCTATGCTTGTCTGCACTGGACCTGTATAACACTGGACTGTCAACAGTCAGTGATGGATAGGGGAAGAGCTCATCATGCCTTCCCTAGGGGGCATGGTCTGTTGATGAATGCTGGGTTAGGGTAGTCATTGCGTTCAGGTGTGTAGCTCTTGGTAAGCTATGCTCGGTGACTGTTTTTACATCCATGCTTGTACACTCAATCCTCATTAAACTCAGTAGGACACAAAATAGAGAATATGAATGTGGAAGAGAGACCTGTAAGGAAGAGAAGCAATTTGGCAAGGGTGAGAGGGCAAGGCAAAGGGTGATGTGAGAACAACCAGAAGGAATTCTACATACCAATGAAATCTTCCACCGTGTCAACAACGTTCAAAGCAGCCTTATTCATAATAGCCAGCATCTAGAAACAACCTAGATGTCCCTCAACCAAAAAAAAAAAAAAATAGATACAGAAATTGTGGTATGTTTACATAATGGAATACTACTCTGCAATTAAATCATGAAATTTTCAGGCAAATGATGGACCTACAAAAGATTATCCTGAGTGAGGTAACCCAGAAGCAAAAAGACATGCATGGTATATACTCACTTATAAGCAGATACTAGCCATAATATAGGATAACCACAATAAAATCTATAGACCTAAAGAAGCCAAAGAACAAGGAGGACCCTAGGGAGGATGCTTATATCTCATTTGGAATGGCAAACAGGATAGATGCCAGAAGAGGTGAAAGAGAGGGAACAGGCTAGGGACTTACCATAGAGGTCCTCTGAAAGGCTCCACCCAACAGGGAATCAAAGCAGATGCTAAGACTCACAGCCAAACTTTGGGGAGAGCACAGGGAGTCTTACAGAAGAAGAGGGTGTGGCAGGGGCAGCAGAGAATTACTTTCTAAGGAGCTCTCAAATAATACATTCCTAGGGAGTGTTTGGGAGAGGGAAAGGATAGACTGAAAACAAAGTTTCTTCTGATGATCTTTAACACAAGAGAGACTCCATCAGGCCACTGCAGTAATAATATCACATTTCAGAATGGTGGGACAGAACAGACCCTTTCAAATCCATCGAGTCTCTGAAACCCTTTTCTAAAATCAATGTGGTTTAGCACCTTAGAGGCATGACTTATGGAATACTCAAAGTGTTCTTTGCCTGTCAAAAGGTAGAAAAAAGGGAGTGCATTCTGTGAAAGCTTTTCTTGCAAACATTCTACAGTGAAAAGGGGTGGGTAGGTGGGTGGATAATAGTGCTGTGCACTCAGCAATCTGCTGTTCTCAAGGTCTGAACTCTGCCTACCATTAGCTAGCAGGTTAAGAAGCAAGGAGAATTTGTGCCAGGACTGCTTTCGGCTCTGTAAACAAGATGGCACTTTGTATAAGTTTTTCACACAGTTTTGCTTGAAAAGAGGAGGTTAATTGACGGAAACACACAACTCTTACCCCTAGAGAGAGGGTGGCAGGGAGCCGTGTCCAAGGAATCCTTAGTGCAACAGTAGGCAGGTTCTCTAGGGCTCAGTCTATCTGCAGAAAGACAGCTGCTTGCATTAAAGCACCAGTTAAAGATTTTGCTGCTTTTAGATGCTTTCTTTCACAAGAACCTTCTGGTTGTGTACTTAGAAAGTTAGTCAACTGCATATTCTGCTTACGATGAAAAAAAATGCAGAGTCATGTATCATAAAAGCAAATATTGGAGAAAGTAACTGTCAAATAAGCTGTAAACATAAGCTGGACTGGAAACCTCTTTACAAATTGTCAGCTGCTTACATTACCATCCGACAAAACATGAGAATGCAAAGGTTCATGCCTTGAAGATACGCTTTTCTGGTATACATTATCTTCTTTATACAGCCATGTCTTAGCACATACAATTTCTTAGACATAAAATGTTTTTCCTCATATTTCTTCTGTGTTTGTATTGGGAAAATTAAACCTGAGGCCAGTAAGATAGCTTAGCAGTTAAGATGCTTAGGTTGCTAGCATGAGGACCTGAGCTGGATTCCTGAACCTCAAGTGTCTTAGTTAAGGTTGTTATGGCTATGATAAAAATACCATGACCAAAAGCAAATTGCAGAGAAAAGAGTTTATCTGACTGGGCCCTCCCCCAGCAGTCACTTGCCTGCAGCTTCATCTTGCAGAAGGATTTTCTCAGTTTAGATTCCTTCCTTTCAGAAGTCTGTAGCTTGTGTCATATTTACACACAGCTAGCCAGCTCAACATGTAAAGGAGGAACAGAGAACTGACAGGGCAAAGCTGTCCTCTGCTCTCCACTGGGCCAAATGGCATATGTGCCCTCACATTTAATGATGATAGTGATGACATAATAGAAATGAGTATTTTAAAACCTGCATTGGAAAAGTCAGGGAAGAGACAAAGAAAACATACTATATCTTGATGTCTCTAATAGACAAATGAGAGATTTATGAAAAAGAACACATTGATTTGTGTTGTTTACATGACTATTCTATTGTTGTCATTGTTTTAAAAAATATTTCAAACTTCTAGTCCCCAAAACTATTGGAAAACTAATTTCTAATGTCTTTGTTGTTTAAAAAAATAGTTTGGAGCTGGAGCGATAGCTCAGAGCTAAAGTGTGCCAGCTGTTCATCCAGAGGATCCAGGTTCAATTCTCAGCCCTCCACATGACTGCTCACAACTGTCTGTAATTTCAGCCACAGGGGATCCAGTGCCCTCTTTTGGTTTCTGTGGTGTACAGACAAACATACAAACAAAACACTTTTACACATTGATGGATAAATGATAGGTAAATAACTGATTGATAGGTGATTGACATTTTAAGTTTTGCTTCAGCTGACTGTTATCTGAAGGAAAGATCTATTATTTAGGCATCAAAGGGTAGGCATAGGCAGTGTTCATAAACTGCTTTAGCGAGCTTTGTTTAATGTTACTACAACCCTTACAAGAAGCATATAACTTAAAAAAAAAGATTCATGCTAATGAGAAAAGAGTTTAATAAAGCAATAAAGCTGTGCACCTAAAAATTCTCAGACAAGGCTATTTTCTGCTTGATTCCTCACACAATTCAGAATGTTCCCGAGTGACTGCTTTTGCAATCCAGTGGCAAGCCCGGGAGATTCTGGGATTTTACTAAGCTAAATCTGCTTTAATTTGTCCCCTGTTACTAAGCAGAAAAGCACTATTGGAAGAGGAGGCAGATGCCCTACTTGTACATTATTTGTGCTTACTACTACATCTCAGTTGTCACCAAACTGCCATTCAAGAAAATTTATTGCACAGCAAAGACAATAGTGTAGCTTTATACCTGTGATGCCACTGAATATCTGACTTGAAGAGCTCTGAGATATACAGCTCAGCTTTTATAGGGGCTTTAAGAAGTGCTTTATATATAAAGTGCAGAAGCTGGACTGTTCAAATCATGACAAGAAAAAAACAAAGGGGAAAAAAAGGACACTGTCACATATCCAATAAATTTCAAAAGCCATAGAATGTGTCTGTTTTCTATGCCAAAGGAATGAATCTTACCTAGCCCAGGGTATAACTGAATGAAGGTACCTGACCTGCCAGGATGGGGAGGATTGAAAAACTGACTTTTCTTATGATGCTAAGTCAATCTGGACCTGCTAGCAGATGGGACATGTCCAAAGGGAAAGAAGAGTATGGTTCAGGCACTGTTAGTGATGTGAGCAAAATTAAAAACCCCGAGGAAAGATGCAATAGAATTAGCAGTCCCTGTGAGCCAGGTGGAAAAGAGCAAGGACAAGGCAAAGACAGCCTGCACGCTGGCCATGCACAGCTTTGCAAGTAAATCTAAGGCTTTCTTAATATCACTCTAAGAGCGACTGAAGGTTTGGAACAGCAGTGTCACTGAGGATTTACTTCTAAGAAACCCATTTTGGGGCTTTACAGAGAAATCCTTGGAGGATAGGAATGGAAACAGACTACAAGGAGTCATCCTTTTCTCTTGTCCAAGAAGAGGAGTGTCCCTGCACACACCTGCAATAGAGATGAGTCAATATGCTAATTTGCAGAGTAAAATAGATAAAATTACAGGATAACAAATAAGGAGGTATCAAGGATGATTGGCAGATTTCTGGCATCTACACCCAGCCAAGTTTTTTTTTTTTTTCAAATGTGAAAAAGAAATATCATTCATGGTTAGCTGCTGAAATTTAGGCAGGATAAATGGGTTAAGATGGTTGGCACAAAAACCCAGGATACTTTTGGCCACATGTGAACTTATAAGAATTTCACTTTAAATTCCACCTTTAAGGATATTGTGCAATTCTAGATCCTTCAAGGAATTTCTCTTTCCAATCTTTTTTTTATGATAAGAAATTGTATGACATTTTATTTTTAAGTAATTTATTTATTTTTATATTAATCACAGGTTATATACTTTGTATCCCAGCCGTATCCCCTTCCCTCATTCCCTCCCACTCTCCCCATCTCTCCTTCATCTTCTCCCTGTCCCCCTCCAAGTCCACTGAGAGGGGAGGACCTCCCCCCCCCCTTCCATCTGACCCTAGCTTATCATGTCTCTTCAGGGCTGTCTGCAATGTCCTCTTCTGGGATCTAGTTAGGCTGCTCCTCCCTCGGGGGGTAGGGGGGGCGGGGGGCGGGGGGCGGTCAACAAGCCAGCCATTGAGTTCATGACTGAAATAGTCCCTGTTCCCCTTACTAGGGTACCCAGTTGGGTACTGAGCTACCATAGGCCACATCCGAGCAGGGGGTTATAGTTTGTATCCATACATGGTCCTTGGTTGGAGAAACAGTCTCATAGAAGACCCCTGAGCCTTGATCTATTTGGTCTTTGTGGAGGTCTTGTCCTTGCCAAGTCTTACTAACTCCCCCTTTTTTCAT
>CM053766.1:62830742-62898742 GCA_028658305.1 Pachyuromys duprasi
AATCTTTGAGGATAGATTCATGGGGAAGCTCTGAAACTGATGTATATGACTTCCAATCACAGTCTACTGGCTAAAAGTTAATTTCGGTGTAGCAGTGTTGTTAGCTATAGGAAAACGTCGTGGTGCTGATTAATGATATAGTAGAGAAGGGAGGTCTTTCACACCTAATCATGTCATAAAATTCCTCGTTAGAAAAGGGTTTTAGAAACCAAATCATCTCAGGGTCCTAATCCACTCTGCCTACCATGTTACTTAGACCCTGCCTCTAGCAAACATACAGCTATAACATCCTTTTAGAAGTTTGATTATATGTATATATTTTAGTGTCTTCCACCTAGCTTTTGCCAAATTAAATTCATTTTATATAAGTTCTTGTTGCATTGATTTCTCAGTGTTTCATACAATTTCAGAGTTCAGAAAGACCACAGAGGTCATTTGTTCTAATACTTATCCAATGCATAAATCCCCTCCAGCTGGTTAAACTCATTTTTAATTCCAAAGCTATTCTCCAAGCTTCTAGTCATTTCATCAGCAAACTTAATTAACAGAAACTCCATTCAATCTATTGACTCATGAGGCCATCTTAACAAAATTAATAAATACATAATTTGGCTGACTGCACATGAGGTGAAAGATGTAGGGGTAATGCACATTACCTCTATGTCAGTAATTTCTACCATAATATTAACAGGCTATATTAGATATAGTCCTAAATTCACTTTTCTATGAAAAAAATAAGGGTATTATAACCACATCCCTTAAGGGATGACAGCTAAAACATTGTACTTGTAAGTTAAAATGTGATAGGTGAATGAATTGACACCTTACATGAAGGACAGGAACAAAGACAGTTAATGCAATAACTTTGAGGGTTTTCTAAAATGTTTATGAGCCCCCAAAATGCTGTCATTGACTGCAGCCAGCCCATCTTCTGTGGCACAGTTCACATAAACAATACATGAAAAACATCTCTAGGCTTGAGCAGTTCTCCGACATTTGATTCTTACATACTTGGCTCATGTTCAAGTGTCAGGGGGAGACAAAGACAAATTATGTGTTATGCAAAATTTAAAATTTAAATATCATAACAAACATACCATTGAAAGTGTCCGTTCTGCGTTCATTAGTAAAGTGCGTAAATTGTTCTCGTGGCATGTGTTCCTTCATCCCTACCACTGTGGCAGTTTAATAGGGTGTGCCACATCTACTGAAGATTAGCTAGTGATCAATTGTACATGAAAACTTATTTCTCAAGAGAGGAAACAATAAGAACCTCATTAGTATTAATTACTTTTGTTGCAAGTTATCCCTCTGTATCGTGAATTATAATTACGATTAAAAACTCAGCAACTTCTAAATTTTGTTTTGTTTAAGGGAGTTTTCAGTGGCCTCCAAAATGGCATTTGCAGAAGCACAAGAACATTTAACTTTAATTAGCAGAGTAAAAATTTGCCAAGGTCAACTTTCATTTATAAAACTTAAAGTTGATCTAAAATATTAGTTTGAGCTTTGATATTTTAAGCTTAGCTTATAAATATTATATTATTGTATATTAACAAAAACATTCATTTGGATGCAAATTTTATTTAGCATTTGATCCCTGTCACAGACTTGATTTATTAAATGCTTTTAAGTATATTAAACTGAAGTCAAGTTCCTTCTTTATGTATTTAACTAATCTAAATGACAAATCAAATACATTTTAGTGAGTTTTTAAGTCTATGCATAAGAATGGTTTTTAAGGTTGTCCTTTAGGTGAATGTGCTAGTCAAATTTGTACTAGTATAACAAATTATTTAAGAGAACCAGTTTACAAAGAGGAATCGTTCATTCTGATGTTTTGTTCTCTCTCTCTCTTTCTCTTAAGTCAATCTCTAGCTCAGGCTGGCTTATAACTCATATACAGCCAGAAATGACTTTGTAGTCCCGTTTTTTTCCTCCAGGGCCTGCCATGCCTGGTTTATATAGTGCTGGAAGTTAAAAACCAAGGACATCCCCAGGGTTTTGTGCCTCAGGCCTTTTATCCCTGTACTGTAGGGGCAGAAGCAGGTGAATCTCTATCAGTAGGAGGTCCTTTTGGTCTACTGGAGAGTGAGTTCCATGCTATCAAAGCTTATATGGAGAAATCCTATCTCAAAAAACCAAAATAAAATAAAGTAAGATGAAAAAAGAAAGGAAAGAGGCAAATAAACAAACAAATCAAAATTAAGTATTCCACAAATGGATTTTTGGGGGCATAGAGAGACGGCTCAGCAATTAGGAATACTAACGTACTTTCTTGATTCAGATTTGATTCCCAGCACCAGTCTGGCAGCTATTCCCTACTCTAGAGCTCCTCTTTCACCTAATCCCTTTGTATTTTTCTGGTTTCTGTGGTTACTCTATAACATATGCTTATGTCTATAGAATTAGGGTTAAGAACCATAAAAAAGAGAAAAATGTAATATTTGCCTTTCTGGATCTATGTTACCTCACTCAGCATAATATATGTTTTAATTCCATCCATTTACCTGCAATTTTCTGACTTAATTTTTCTTTACAGATGAGTACAATTACATTTTGTATATGTAACACATTTTCATTATCCATTCCTCAGTTGAATGATGTTCAAGTTGTTTCCGTTTCTCAGCTATCGTGATTGCAGCAGCAATGAACGTATCTGTGGAGGACAATGTTGAGTGAGTCCTTTGAGGATGTGCCAAAAGGACTGTATGATGATAACTGGGTCATAAGATAGATTAGTTTTAGCGTTTTAATAATTCACCACACTGCTTTCCAGAGTGCCTTTACCAGCATGTATTCCACTAACAGTAACGGCGGTCTCCCCTTCCCCTGCCACCTCACCAACATTTTTTGTCAGTTGTTTCCTTCACCTTAGGCATTCTGGCTGGGATGAAATGAAGTCTCAAAGCTGTTTGGATTTGCATTTTCCTACCTGCTAAGGTTGTTGAAAACTCTCTAAGCTATTCCTCAGTGATTTTTAAGAACAGTCTGTTAAGATCCATAATCATTATAAAAGTCAACTTAGTTTTTGTTGGATTATATATACATGTTGTATATGTTTTTATATATGTTAATCTTCTATCAGATATATGGCTGTCGAAGATTCTCTCCCACTCTGTTGGATTCCTGATAAGAGTTGAGAGATGAGTTAATCTGTGTGTATAACATAGGAGTCATTCAAATACTATGTCTATTGAATAAAATGATAATAAGCTTTTACCTAGGGCCTAGGACCTATCTAGCCAGAGTTTGTTTGCCCTCTAACAGTGCCTAATATAGGTTCCATCTTAGGTATTATATTGAATCAGAAAAATGGTTAATTACTTCAATAACATTTGTGCCATTATTGTAGAAGTGGGCATATCTTGTTAGGCCAGTCATTGCTCTTTCAGAGTTTACATCTGGATGAGATTGAGGATTACTTTTCTTCTCTGGTAGCATACATAGCACCTTCCATCACTAAGAAAGTTAGCCAGTGGGCATGAAGCTTTCAGGTAAGTTGTATATTGATTTCTCCATGTTCTATGCAAGTATATTGATGATGTCTTTGGTAATAAGATTTTACTGGTGAGTTCTGGAGGATACCCATTGTCAAGAGCCTGACAATGGCCTTTCATATTTGACATCTATGAAACAACACTGGCCAACAACTAAAGTTCTGTTACTGAGTATTTTATATGCTAACATGTAGTTTCTAGTTGGTATTTTATTCTCCCATTATTGGTTAACTCTATTTTAACTTTTTAACATATGCAGATGTATATATTTAAGGAAACTTCTATAGCAGTAGGTTTCCATATGCTTTTTTTCTTTTTCAAAATCTAATTTTTTATTTTAAATTTTAATTTTTTATATTAATTAGGGTTTATTTACTTTGTATCCCAGCTGTAGCCCCCTTCCTCATTCCCTCCCAATCCCACCCTCCCTCCCTCATCTCCTCCTTGTCCCTCTCTAAGTCCACTGATAGGGGAGGACCTCCTCCCCTTCCATCTGACCCTAGTTTATCAGATCTTATCAGAACCGGCAGCAATGTCCTCTTCTGTGGCCTAGCTCCTCCCTCAGGAGTGGGGGCGGGGGGTAGTCAAAGAGCCAGCCACTGTATTCATGTCAGAGACAGCCCTTAAAAAAAAGGTTTTACATTTTATTTAGTCTTCATTATATCCCCTCTTTTTACTCTGAGCTCCTATCCTTCAACCAATTTAATCCTTCATGCTTGGTCTTTTCTACCAGTGTGTCAAGTAATTTTTGATTGAATGCTATACTGTATATAAGGTATATCTGTCTGTCTATCTATACTTAAATACTGTATATAAGGCATCAGGCATGCAGTTTGAGTCTATCAAAGATGACATCATTCTGCAGTGCAGCTTTTTTCTTGCCCCTTAGAAGAATTAGAAGCAATGATTTTACCTGCAATAGGCTGACTCCTCACTTATGTATTATATGCACGAGTGCTTTGTCTGCATGTGGGCATATGCATTAGAGAGGATTCCAAATCCATTATAGACGCTTATAACCCATCACATGATTGCTAGGGGCTGAACTCGAGACCTCTAGAGAGGAAGAGTAACCAGTGCTTGTGACTGATGGGCCATCTCTCCACCCTCCTTAACTTTGTGAGGTTAAGTTCCTGTTACAGAGAATACTATCTTCAGGTTCCCATAGGTTTTCTGGTACGGCCTTTCAAGTATCACAGTTGGAAGTTTGGAGATCTTGCTATACTCCTTCCTCTTGTATTGGCTCTAGCAATATTTTTCTTTCTTTGTTGTTCCTTAAAACTGCTAAAATTTATTCAGTGGTTCATCTTTCACTAACAAGCTGGCAAATACTTCAAGGACAAAAAGATGTACCAATTTTCATACTACTCCTCTATGTTTTACATTGTGATCTTAGCTATAAGTTTGTCTGTCCCTCCAAACTGACTATACATACATGTGTGTGTTTGTATGTGTGTGTATGCATATACATATACCATCTTGTTAAGTTGTTATTTGGTGAAAAAGTTGGTTTCATAGAAACTAGTTCATACCAAAGAGGGCCTCTGAAAGAATCAATATAGCAATGTATCAAAGCAGATATTAAGACTCACAACCAAGCCTTCGGCAGAGGGCGGGAAATAATAATAAAAATAGGGGAAGTTAATAAGACTTGTGGAGAACAAGAGCTCCACAAAGACCAAACTGAGCAGGGCACAGGGGTCTTCTATGGGACAGTTTCTCCAACCAAGGACCATGTATGGATATGTCCTAGAACTCCCGCTCAGAAGTGGCCCATAGTAGCTCGGTATCCAACTGAGGACCCTAGTAAGAGGAACAGGGACTGTTTCAGACATGAAGTCGATGGCTGGCTCTTTGACTCTCCCCCATACACACCAGGGAGCAACAGCTAGATCCCAGGGGAGGACATTGTAGCCAGCCCTGAGGAGACAAGATGAACTGGGGTCAGATGGAAGGGGAGGAGATCCTCCCCAGTAGGTGGATTTGGAGTGGGCGGGGAGGAGATGATGGAGGGATGGGGAGAGTGGGAGGGAAAGAAGGAGGGGGCTACGTCGGGGATGCAAAGTACCTAACCTCTGATTGATATAAAAATAAAAATAAAAACAAAAATAAAAGGAACTAGTTCATTACAGCCGGAATTAGAAGCATCTTTTTTTTCACATGTAAAAACTTTGAGGGAGTATATATAAAATATATGGCTGAATGACCAATAGATCTTAGACAGTCTTAACAGTTTCATTTCTTGAGAAAAGATCAAAATTTCTTAATCTGTTTACATGTGTTGCATCAACTTCTCTCTCAGAATTCTGGGCATATTCCCCCATAACTAACTATTTTAACCTACTCACCAATGGAAAAACGTTCTTGCTCTCTTAATATACTAAAATCATGTCAAAGATAATATTGATCTTAAGATACAGAGTGCAATAAAATTCAAAATAGAAAATGCTAACAGTTATAATTTCAGATAACAATACTTACGAGTACAAGTACAGATCACTATTAGAGTGTTTATTTAGCATGAGTAAGGCTCTTAACATACAAACAAAATGCCAACATTTAGTACATAAAATATGAAACTATGTAGAGTAAAATTTCATACTGTATAAATTAAATTGGACATCCCAATTTTTTTGTATATACTTTTTTCTGGAATGAACGTGTCTCTGGCCTTATGAGGTAAAACAGTTGTGCTTACCCATGTGAGACCCTCAGGAGATAAGGGCCATTAACAGTCCTCCGTGCAGTGAGAGAGAAAGATCTGAACTTGTCATGAGGCTTTCAAGGGAGTCTCATGAAACCCTTTTCTCTGTCAATGTCCAGTTGCTGTTAGAAAATAGATGAATGTTCATTTGGAATAAGGTCTTTTGGTGGTACTAGAGGATGGACCTTTTCCACGGTGTGGCTGCATGAGGGTTCCTAGAGAATTCCCAAGTGTGGTGATAACTTGTGAGATGTCCATGCTCTTGCAACTGACTTCCAATAAGTCCATATCTTTACTGCCCGGACGAGGGTAAAGTTCTTTATCAAGGGCACATAAACATTTCTTTATGTATCCCCAAGAAAAGTTCTGTAACATCAAAATATTAGAAAAAAAGAAGAACATTTGTGTATATCATCTGATAAAATGAGCCTTTCTAAAATAAGTCATATTTATGGAACTATAAGACATACTGAAATAAATACCAGCTCAGAAACTGAAATTTTATAGTAACATAAGATCTTTTTATTTTGAAGCACATTCACACATGCATATTGTATAGTTAAGCACAAAAGTAACAAGACACACCAAAAGTTCATTTGTAACAAGTTTATGAATAACTAATTATAATTACTGGCTAAGTATGGCATATTACATGAATTCTTCAAAGTAATGGTCCTTCAGTGTATAGTGAATGCTGGGTAGTTAGATGTTATTCTTATGACAAGGGGAAATTTATATAAACTAGGGGAAGGAAAAATTTTCAAGTGTCATTAATTGAACATCATTCCAATCACCATAGTGAACACTCTGATGGTAAACAGTCATGATTCTTGCCTTTTGGGTGCTTCCACATGCTAATGAGGGAAGACCAAGAGCAAATGTGTTGTTGGGGTGAAAAGAACAAGGTCAGAATAGTATTATGTTGAAGGAATATCAACTCTCTCTTGGAGATAAGTACTTGCTGATGACAGAGTTCAGCTCATTGGGTAGCAGAAGTTTTAGAAAATCAGAAATAACTTTGCTGATAATTTCCAACCATCTTCAGCTTCATCAAGGTGCTGGATAGTTTTCAATATGTTTTATGTGCACTAGCTATGCTAACTAAATCCTGTGTTCTCTGTAGCAATGCAGTAAAGCACCTCCCCCCTTCTTATATTGCTTAACAGATAGGATTTGAGAGCTTGCATAATTTGTCCACATTCACATATTTAGGAAACCAGGCAGATGGGAGTAAGCCGGTAGGTCTGGAGACAGGGTTGTGTGCCTAGACACGGAGGGAGAGCTTGCTACTCAAGCAGAGGCCTCTAACTAGACACATCAACATCATCTGTAAGCACAGATGATATCAGAAATATCAGAATCTATCTACCCACACCTGAATTTTAACATAGTCTGGCGATTTATAGGCACATGTAAGTTTAAGAATTCTTACATACTGCTGTTGCATCCAAAGTTTTGGGGGACACTCATTCTAGATTAAAAGTCTAGACAGACTATTTTCTATTCTCAGATCTTGGTGGTACTATTTCCACCATGCGCGGAGACCATACATATATGGTATCACTTAATCCTGATGAAATCGAGGCAATTCACTTTTATTTTATCTGCACTGAAGAGTCCCTTTTATTACTCAAAAGTATTATCCTTTTAAGAAGATTCATGGAAACTGGAAGCTGACCGTGCACCATGAGGACACAATTCAGCTGTGTTTCCTGATGATAAGTGTCACTGGGTTGGGGCAAGGCCATTCAGGTGGTACACACATACTGTCACAAAGCAATGACTGAGAATTTAACTTCACTTCCATTTCTTTCATAGTCTTCTTATCAACCAAAGGCAAGTATGTCATATAAATTTATGTACATATATATACATACATACATATTTTATTTCTTTATCACTTTCTCCCATCACCCCATTGAAAATGGAAAATAGTTTTATGACAGCCAATAGAAGCCAAGTCAAATTTTAGTGTTTTGGTTGTGTTGAAGTTTAATTAATTTGTTTGAATTGATGCATTTTATTAATTTTGTTCTTTGACAATTCCCTATCTATATATAATGCATTCTGATGACTGTCACCCTCACCTTCTTTTATTTTCCCCCTTTCCTACAAGCATGTCTCTGTTTTATTTTATAACTCACTTTGTTTAGCAGGACCCACCTGTTTGGTCATGGGTTTAGAACTATCCATCACAGCCTGGTGTGCTCACCAGCGGATATGTAACTAAACACAGTGATAAACAATCCTTTAAAATATAATCTGTTGGGGCTAGAGAGAGCAGTTAAGAGCATTGTCTAATCTTCCACAGGTTCTGAGTTCAATTCCCGGCAACCACATAACGGATATGATGCTCTCTTCTGGCATGCAGATAGAACACCTGTCTATATAAAATAAATAAATAATTAAAAAGTCACATTAAAAAGAAAAAAAATATGATGTATCAGTAGCTAATTGTTTAGCATGGACCAGTAGGACCGACCTCACAAGCCCTTCCCCATCTGTATTTCACACTTCACATACTTGAGTCTTGTCCTGACAGCGTAGACCACTGTGGCTGTTGTGAGATCATGAGTATACTGCCCGGATCATGCCGAGAAGGTAGAATTTTACTGTCCTTTCCCATCTTCATACTCTTACCATTATTTCTGTTTCCTCTTCTGTGATTGTCTTTCAGCGTTATTGGGGGTGGTATAAATTACTGGTTTAGGGCTGAGCCCTTAACCATACCTTTTTATCACCTTGTAATTAAAGTTTAAAAATGCATTTAAATAAAGGAACCAAGAAAATAGCAGTATAATTGATACATGGGCACTGAAAAGTCTGTGATGTATATGTGCGAACACTGCAGTGATACCTCTGATTTACCAGATAGTTAGTTAGAAAGCCAAGTACACAAACTCACTACTGAACTGTACAAAGATTTAAACATGTTTAGGGAGCTTTTACAATATGCAGTATCTTTTGGTCTACTCTGTTTACAAGAGGCTGTTAGCTGAGCTGAATGTCCTTCTAGGAGAGCACAAGGTCTGGGTCATCCTATGACTCACCATTCTTCCCTCTAGCCACCAAGACACCTGGCAAGGAGGGGAATGTGGTACAGTAGTTGGAGATGTAGACATATATTTCCTTCTGACAGGAGCATGCTGGTTTTTTTTTATTTCCCTCTCTGTGATATCTAAAGACAGCCACTTCTACCTGCTCAGGATCACCTCCAACAGTTCTGTGACCTTGCTCCTTTTTTGAAGAGGACTAAGACATTTCAGAATGATGCAGAAGTCTAGAGCATGCTAGCTAAATAGCCTTAGATTAGGAAAGGTGTCATGCAATTAAACATGACATAAACTGTCGCTAACATTTTAAACAAAACATACTATTTCTATGTAAGTATCAAGTAGAATAAGAGATGATGCTCATTTATAATCATTTTAGTATTTTTTTAATGTGAAGCACATTGAAAGAACCAGAAACTCCTTCTTAGTGCCAAGAAAATCTATAAATCACTATAGTTTTTAAATACTGAAGAAAAGATTGCCTCTAAGTGCTTCAAATCCCAGCAGTGTTTTTAATGAACCAAGTTTGTTTTTAATCAATACTTAAGCTACTGAGTTTTATTTATTTATTTTTTATGGTGTTGCTTTTAAATTTTTGAGCTTTCAAAGAGATAATAGCACATGTCATGCTTGAAAAAAAATGAGGTGGCTTTGATGCCACAAATCAATAGGAAGTATTGTTCAGCTAAGTATGACAGATAAAAGTGAAAACATACGCCACTTTCCCATCTTATAAAAACTGTCATTCTGATGCTTCCTCTGCAGGTGAACACTAGACGCTTAGCCTCTAAGGCTGGAGCCCGGAGCTGTTTGCAGAAATCTTTTCAGGTTAATGCAAGTTGAGTATAATGTATTTCAGAACATTAAACCTTTCTTTAATTGTTAATCTTTTTTTTTTGGTAGACTATTTTGTTATGTACAAAGAGCTTTTGCCTTCTATTATATTATTTAAATCTCAAAACAACCCCAACAGGCAAACAAAGTAGGTGTTTTAAAAGATATCAGATAAAAACTTGGCTACTCAAAAATACTGACAAATGAGCCCAAGGTCAAACAGAGTGGTGGCTCATAGAGCTGGAGGATCAAGTGATCTGAGCCACCTGTCGTGGGTACTGGGAATCAAGATTTTGTCCTGTGCAAGAGTAGTACATGTTCTTAACTGCTGTGCTAACTCTTTAGTCTTGAAGTTGGTTTTAAATATGCAGTTAACCACATGCAAATTAAGTCCTTTAAGGTCTTTATAGCCAGTATTAATTTCTTCAACTAATATTTATCATGTGCTGGCTGCCATGGCAGTTATGGTAGTGTGTCTAAGAACATGGAACATATAAAGAGAGCAGCAGTCTCTGAATTTGGTAATTTGTAACCTAATAGATTGACTTAGAACATTTATAGCCATGCCTCCAATTTAGTGATTTGGCATTGTATGTTCATAGTTAAAGTAATAAACTGTAATTAATAAAGTTAAATTTTAAAAGGCTGGAGAGATGGCTCAGAGGTTAAGAGCACTGGCTGCCCTTCCAGAGGTCATGAGTTCAATTCTCAACAACCATATGGTGGCTCACAACCATCTAAAATGAAATCTGGTGCCTCTTTCTGGTGTGCAGGTGTACATGCAAATATACACTGTATACATAATAAATAAATAAACCTTAAAAAATAAAAATACATTTGAAAAAGAAAAATTATATATTAATTTGATAAAGCAATTCTACCTTTAACAATGTGTTATAAAAGACATAGACCATATACAGAGGGGCATACACTGAATATTTTGAAAATTTTATGGTAACAAATATAAGAATGCTGTGTATTCATTAGTATAAAATTAAGTGCATTGGATACAATTACACAAGAGACTAGGATTCAATTGCTATGAATATGTTGCTTGTTAATTGTTGATATATAAAGATACCTGATTTCTTTAGATTAGAGAATTTTGTGTGTGCATGTATGTATTGGAACATTTTCATGTAGATGAGAAGGCATGTATGCAGGTGAAGGCCAGAGATCAAGGTCAGGTGTTTTCCTCAGCTGTCTTCCACCTTGCTTTGTGACATTTCGTCTCACTAAATCTGAAGCTTTGATTGGCTAGAATGGGTGGCCACAAACTTTAATATTCTCCTATCCCTGCCCCACAGCACTGAGATAACATTTTTTTAAATGTGAACAATGGGGATCCCAACACCGATCCTCATGTTCTTTTGGGTAACTGAGACATTTTTCACAGTCCAAAACAGCACATTTTTTGTTAATCTTTAATTTTGTGTGTCTCTGTGTGTGGTGTGTGTACACATGTGTAGGTAGGTGTGTACATCCATGTGCAGAGGGCAGTGGAAGGAATCTGAAGTCTTCTTCTATCATTTCTACCTCTACTGTTTCTATTTTTCAGAAACAAGGTTTGTCACCGAAACGGAAACCTTTAATTTTGGCTGAATTGGCTGATCAGTGAGCTTCTGTGCTCCTCTTGTGTCCAGCCCTCAGGAATGAAATTATAGGGACACAAAATCATGCCTGGAGTTATGCATGTACTTAGGACTTGAACACAGGTCTTTTTGCTTTCACAGTAAATTCTCATATAAACCAAGAACCTATTTTATTAATCAGGTTCACCTACCATCATCTTAGTGTATAAATAGTATTGGTAGTTATTTAGAAACAAATGAGTAAATATTGGCTATTTCTTCTAAAGATTAGATTTTACTTTTTGCTCTGCTACATTTTTTTTGTATTAACTTTGTGATAATTACTTTGTATTTTGTGTCCAAGGAGACCATTTTACATCAGCATTGTTCATTAGAGATCAGTTGTTTAAGCACATTCTCAGTTGTGATGTGTTAGGGAAATTTGAGGATATGTTATTATAAGTTGAACACACAGGACACTGACTTCTCAGGTAAGGAATGAACTGCTTTGTTTGGAGTCTGTTTAATTGTAGTATCACTTTGTTAGACATCTTTGTAGTTATCATTTTTTTCCTTGAACTTGGTTATCCCATTGACAAAATTCTGACCTTTGGTTTACGATAAATACAATTTTATAAAGGAACAAAAAAGGCAGCTGCTTCTTCTTCCCTCATAGATGCACACTAAGGATGCTGTGAAGTCTTTTGATTTTGAGCCTAAGGTAGTTAGTTTTTTTTTTCAAAAGTAAGGCATTTTTTTTTTAATTTCAGTAAGCTACAGCTCTTTTTTCTAACTTCTGAGGCCTATCTTAACTTAGATAACAGCAACAGATTGCAGCTTTTGCCTTGTCCAAGGCATGTAGGAGAGAAGACTATTTGTTTATGTAATACCTTGGCTAATGGCCTTCATATTGTCAGGAAACCTTATTCTTTTCTTCGGAATCTAGTTCAGGAAAGAAACACTAGACTCTGCTTCATGGAAACCTCAGTAAATTCTCATGTGCCGGTCTTTTGGTTGTCAGAGGTCAAGACTGCACCATTTTCATTGAAAGTAAGAAAATGCTTTCACTGACCTGGTGAAATAGATCACCAAAGACTGACTATTACATCAAGACCAAGGGCTGGAAATGGAGGACATAAATAAAATTGAGGAAAATCATAACTTTGACCTTCCAGTCTCAGTGCTGTCGGGTTGCAGAGAGGCATGGTAACAGTGATGGGAAAATAAAAGTCTGAATCACCAACTTCCAAACGAGTGGGTCATGTTCATGGCTTGCTTAGTCTGAAGTATGTCTGTGTGATTTGTTTGTTTATGTGCTTTATTAATTGATTAATTAAAAAATACAGACCTCATATAGCCCAGGCAGGCCTCTGACTCATGAGTTAACTAAGGATGATCTTAAATTCTTAATCCTCCTGCTTCTCCCTCCCCAGTGAGTTTGTAGGCCATGTACCACCATGCCCTGTTCGTAGAGTTCTGGGGACTGAACCAAGGGCTTCAGACATGTTGGCAAGTTCTCCAAGAGCTAAATATTCAGCATTGAAAGATCTCTCTTTTGAGACTGACTCCTCCACTCATTATATATGCTTCAAGTGGGATTTAGCAATCATCCCTTGTCCTCATCAGGACTGTTTAATCTGACATACACATATGTTCATTTGGTTTAGAATGATATTGCCAAATATTTCTACAAAGAGATGGTGACATTGGCTTGTTGACAGTAACTGCTGGAGTCATGATAAAGAAGCTTCCAAGGGCCATGGGGACACTTTGGCACAGTACTGAACCCTATGAGTGCCATCTGCCATTGCACAACAGGGGTGTTAAAACACCCCCACTTAACCTCTCTATAAACACTGCTAACTTATATGCCTACCCTTAGGAAAGGGAAAGAAGTCAGATTTCTTCAGCTGCTTTAAAGAAATAAACTATACATGAAAATTTTATTCTCATGGCAAAAAACAGCAGGTTGTATGTTAAAAAAAAAGACAATCCTATATCTTTCTCATCAGTGTGACCTGTACACAGATTTACAATTCTCTGTGATTTTGTTTCTTGATTGGTAAACTGGGATGGTACATGTCTGTCCTTTGGAGATGGCTCTGAAGCTATTTGATGCAACCTTTGGCTCTGAGACAAGCAGTTGGATGCACATTAGGTTTCAGCACAGTATTATTATATTGAAAGAAAAGGAGCCTTTTATTGGACTTAAAGGGGGAAATGTTGGTATAATGTTCTTTTGAAATGTATACACCTTACCCTTGTTCATTCAAATGCTGATTTCTCCCCCCACTCCCCCGACTCTCTGGTTTCATTCCGGATATTTCATTGTGATACTCGTTCTAAGCATCCTGTCTCAACTTTATGTAAACATGACAAAATAAAGCAACTAGCCACAAAAAAAGACAGATATTTTTTTTCTCAAGGCTGCGTTTATAAATCTTTGTTATTTTTTGATCAAAGTTATATTGATATTTCCATAGTAACAACAAAGGGCATGGACAGCATGAAGATCTTGGTCACGAGAGCTCTTTGAATGAATGACAAGTTCTAGAACTAGATCTGAAACCACTGAGAATAGATGTATGTTGTAACTTCAGAATGTAGAGCCTGATGGACATACACAATGCATTAGGCGCTTATCACAGTGACACACATGCAAACTGTAAGAGCTCCCAAATGCCACTACTTGACCCATTTGATCAAGTACAATGAGGCTTCTTTTTACTCAAAATATAAAATTTATACCTGTAAGACTATATTGATATAAATGGATGAGTAAATGGAATAGGGTAGAGAAATTCTCCATGAAGAAAAATATTAAATAATTTATGTGGATGCTGAACCCTCAAAGGTGTGAAGTAAGTGTCTCAGGATTGTGAGTGCCAATCATGATATCCTTCCCAACTGCACTAGAAAGGAGGAGGAAGGAGAGATGTCATTGTCAGGACAAATAACACCTCAGCAGGATCAAGCTCAGCTGAGGACGAGTAGTTTTGTGTTAAGAGTATAGCCAAGATCTTCAAAAGCCAAGGACTCAGCCTTACCTCTTCAGTCTTTTCTCCCAAAATTGTAACTGCAGTCTCGTGACAACAGACATCAAAACAGTTACATTGAAAGAGTACTCATCAAATTCTTCAAAACCACCAAGGTCATTAAAGACAAAGAAAGACTGAAAAGCTGTCAGAGCAAAGAGGACTATAAAGAGACATGGTGGCTACATGGACTGTTGTGTGCTGCATGGTTCCTGGAGTAGAAAATGATCCTTAAGGAGAAACTAAAATAACGTGGGTCAGCTTCAGGCTTTAGTTGATAATAAATGTACCACTATTGGTTCACTGATTAGAAAAGTGTATCATATTAATGCGAAGTATAAATAAGGAAACAGAAAATTTTCTGTGTGCTCTCCCTAAAAATGTTCTGTGATTTGGAACTGATCAAATGCACAAACTTATTTGAAGTGGTAGTAATATGAATAACATGTGTATCATTAATATTTGAGAGGTTTCTTTATTATTTCTTTGTGGTAAGCTAGGTGTTATTTATGAATCCTTACAACAGTTTCTCAATATTTACATTTATGATTCAAAACAGTAGGATAATTACAGTTGTGAAGTAGTGACAAAAATAATTTTATTGTTGAAGGTCGCCACAACATGAGGAACCATATTAAAGTGTTGGAGCATTAGGAAGATTGAGAAGCACTGCATGGGAAGAATACCATGCAGAGTATAAGTCCTCTTTTCTTACCTGGCAATCCAGATAAGAATTTACTTCCTTTGTTTACAGATCAGGGAAAAGACTGGAAAGAAAACACCTGCTTTCATCATTAGGACAGGCAGAAATTAGTACTAAAATTAACCAAATATTTAAATTAAAATAATTTAAGGCTACAATAATTAGGAACAGCCTTTTTCTTTTTCCTAAAGGAATGGTTTAGTACAAACAGAAGAGACCTTTGGTAGGGAAGGAACAAAACAGAATAGAAAAACATACATAGGTCTACTCCTTTCTCCTCCTCCATTACTAAATCCTTAAAGCTCATAGGCTGAAATATTTGGATGCTGGGTCCACGGTTTCTGGAATTGTTTGGGAAGGATTAGGAGGTGTGGCTTGTTGGAGAAGCTGTGTTACTGGTGGTGAGCTTCCAGGTTTCAAAGCCTACCCATTCCCAGTTTTTTTTCCTCTCTGTCCTGTTTGTGGTTCACATGTGTGATCTCAGCTACTGCTCTAGTGCCATGCCCACCACCTTCCTGCTGCAGTGTCCTCGGTCAGGATGGCCAAGGACTCACCCTGTGGAATGTTTATAGTTGTCTTAGTAATCTTAGTAATGGTGTATTAGCACAGCAATAGAAAAGTAGCTAAGACATCAGCTGAGATCTTAAGCGAAGAGTTGCTGCAACTCATTATGGCCCAGAAAGGATAAGGATGAAATATCAACCCTGCCCACTCAATCCCATTCATGTGAAACACATCCGTTTTATGGTGAGCATCCCTGGGTGATGAGGTACAGCTACTAAAGCAAGACAATTGAATACATTACAAGTTCCACTCACAGTCCCCTATTGATAATTAAGGATTAGGGAAGAGGCGGTCTCTCGAACTATTAATCGCTCCTTTCAGAGGAAACGTAACACCTTGCTGCCTTTTATTAACAGCCGAGGCAGATCCCTGTTCATCTAAACAGCAGCTAGGACAGTAAAAGTGAGCTGATTGCGAAAGAAACAACACCGACCCAAAGCCCGCTCGGCTTGCTCAAGGACAGCAAACCCTTGGAACTGTGGGCAGCCAGCCATCAGGACAACGGGGTGCTCAGTCAGTGACCTAGCCCAGGAGGTCAGCAGGAGATCTTGGCACAGAAGGACACACGCAGACAAAGCGATATTGATGTTCAACTTTTTAATAAGTTGTTGAGTCTCCTCTCTTTCACTTATAGAGCTAGGTGGCCTTTTTGTGTTTCATTCTTTTAGGTTGCAGAGAAAAAGAATATATAATCGAGCCTTATTATAGCAACGGATAGTAGAAAAGGGCACCCGGGAGACAGGAAGACCAGGAAATGCCTTTTAGCCAGGCTTTCTCATATTGGAACATCACCTAGAAGGTTGAGTGTTGCTTGGATATTCACTGCTGCCTTAGGACTTGGGATTTTAGTTCTAGAGTTCCATCTACACTCAGGGTTACTTTTGTTTTCTTTCTCCAACTCCATGGCTCTTGCAAACAACAAATTCTTGTTTACTGCTTAAAGATAGCTTGTAACGTTTCCCCTAGCTTTCTTGTCTTTTTACCACTATCCTCAGTTAAATTATAATTATGTTTTATGCCTGTGGGGCCACAGTACACAGTTAACCAACCTTTTCTGTAGCCTTGCCATTGGGCACAGCCTACAATTGTAGGAAACTGAACAATGAAAGCTAGTTATACAAAACATTGCAATGGTGGAATTTTAGGTTGATTGCAGCCCCATAAGAAGTATTTAACGATAGCTGTCGATGAGAAATCGAAGGAGCTTTTTAGGCACAATCATCTCTAGTTAAGGGGGAAAATACAAAAGTCTGAACTCTTAAATACCATTTGCCTAGGCTGCTGTTCTCAGCAGAATGAAGCATTGCACTAGTCACTTCCACATAAATTACTTGTGTTGTGGAAGACATTTGAGCTGTTTATTGTTTTCTATCCTCAACTATCCTTTTATAAAGTAGAACTAACTCAGTAATGCAGTAATGAAATGCTTACAGTATTTATCACAGTGCATAAAAGGGTTTTGTGATAATGTACAAGGAAGCTGGGGAGCCTCATGTCCTTGGAAAATGGTGGTAGTAAAAGCTCTGGAGACTCAGATGCAGCCAGAAAGAAACACAGGGCGATTTCCTCCCTTTTCGTTAATACTTCCTACTCGTTAATTCTATTTTTTTCATCCCCATTCTTTTTTATCCTTATAATTCATTACTCATATCGAAAAATTCTTTTCAAGGTAATTGACATTTTTTTAGCCTTCTAAAAACTTTACCATTTAAATTTGGTAATTATTATACGACTGTTTTTGTAATAGCAATTTTTTTCTTTCATGCCTTTCTTTTTGTACAAGTTTGGTTGCTTCTGGCTGAATGTGTGATTAATGCCATTTGGTTTGTACTATTGGGTTTCTTGATGTTTTAATTAAAAATACCGGAAAAAAAACAATTTCCAGTTCATTGCATAGTTATAGATATCGAGATTATCTTAAACTCTGTGATACAAATTTATTTTCTAAAGAAGTTCCTTTAGATATAGACTGGTTTCCCTTATAATTTACAGTAAAGAACACCCCACCCACATACAAACAAAAACAAAACCTTGAATTTGAAAGGAACTCAGAAAAGAATAGACAGACTTTGAAATTCTCCACAGATTCTCCACAGCTCTATAAAATAAAGTATAAAGTGGAATGACAAACGAGATGGTTAGAAAATTTTATAGATTTTTTCAAGGTTTGAGGGGATAGTTGATTTTCTAAATATCATTTTGTGTGTGTGTGTTGGTATGTCACTTGAGTGCAGTTTCTTCTGGATGCAAAAAGGGGGCATCAAATCTTCAGCTTAAGCTACAGGGGATTGTATGCTATTCAGTATTGGTGCTGGTAACCAAACTCAGGTCCTCTATATGAGCAGTTGGCTCTAAACCACTGAGCTATTTTTGAAGCCCTGTTTGCTGGTTTTTACAGTTAAAAGTCTAATGCTGAGAACATATTTCTATAAAGTTTTATTTACAAGGTACAGTGCATTTTTTAAAATTTTATTTTATATATTACACTTTATTCACTTTGTATCCCAGCTGTAACCCCTTCTCTTGTCCCCTCCCAATCCTGCCCTCCCTCCTTCATCTTCTCCCATGCCCCTCCCCCAGTACACTGATAGGGGAGGTCCTCCTTCCCTTCAGTCTGACCCTAGCCTATCAGATCTCATCAGGACTGGCTGTATTGTCTTCCTCTGTGGCTTGGTAAGGCTGCCTCCCTCAAGGGGAGGTGATCAAAGGGCCAGCCACTGAGTTCATGTCAGAGACAGTCCCTGTTCCCCTTACTAGGATGTCCCACTTGGATACTGGGCTGCCATGGGCTACATCTGTGCAGGGGTTCTAGGTTATTTCCATGCATGATCCTTGGTTAGAGTATCAGTCTCAGAAAACACCCCTGTGCCCAGATGTTTTGGTTCTGTTGCTCTCTTTGAGCTCTTGTCCCCTCCAGGTCTTTCTATCTCCCCGTTCTTTCATACTAGTCCATGTAAATTTTTTTATGCCATCAAATTATACATTTTTACTTTTCACTATGATCTGCTTGTGGGGACATAAATCTCTTTATTTTTCTGAGAAATACTCTATTCCAGTAAAGCTAAAAGATAATAAGGACCCCAGGCATTGCAAAACTTACTAACCTATTTCTATAAGTGTAGAATTGGCAACATTTTAAATTACAGTCTGAAACGCGCGTGCGCCGTGCATGTGTGTGTGTGTGTGTGTGTGTGTGTGTGTGTGTGTGTGATTTCAGTTGTATAAAATCTTTTTAAAAGGACAGGTTGCGGCACATATATTTGTTTAGGTGACATTCATTGTAGCAGATGATTGGTTTAAGTAGTATAATTTTGAAAATAGGCACTTACAACAGTATTAGTATTGTGGTTCTGAAGATGAAAAGTATTAGTGGACATGTTTTGTGCTTTGACTAGACAGAGTATTTAAGTGCAGTTGTTTGAAATGGATGAGCTACTTGAATGCTAAGCTTTCAGGGAAGCTGTTGTAACTAGTGCCTTATTATCGATGACAGCTAATCTTTACTTCATATCCCTAAGTACTTAGCTAGGGATAGAAATTAGTCCAGGCTCAAGTCCATAAGACCTATAGTTCTAAAATAGGGCAGTTGCGCAGTTGTTTCCATTTGCACTTGGTGATCTCATCCATGCCATCTCTTTGTTCCCAGGGCCACCAAGCTAGTTTCAAACAGCACACTTTTCACTTTGGGGTTTTAATGTCCTTCCATCTCTTCTATTCAAGATATCTTCAATGGAGTTTTAAAGTAATGTCCTTCAGAAAATACTTACTGATCAGGCACCCTTCTTATATATGTACGTGAATCAACTAGAACGTATGTATGTGTGTGTGCAGGTGTTTTGTGTGTGTGTGTTTACAACTGTTGAAACAAAAGAAAGATACTGGGCGTTCTTTATTGTACTCTGTTTTATTCATCTGATTCAGACTTTTCACTGAACATGATGATGCATACTGTTTTTCGGCAAGCCTGGCAGTAAATGATCCTCAGTGATCCATGTCTGTGAATGTACACAGCCATGCTTGTGTTTTCGTATGGCTTCTGAGGATCTGAACTCAGGCTCTAATGCTTTGAATTATACATGGACCCATCTCCTCTTTCCAACTACAGAGTCTTTTGAAACATAGCTATTCACTAAGTTCTGGAAATTTGCTTTTCGCTGCTTATCTAGAAATAAATAAAAGAGCCCTTGAAATATTTGTAGTTTCCTAAAGGGAGAATGATGTGGGATCCACACACAGTTTACTAGAAATGAAACGCATAACTCAGCGACCAAACCGATACATGTCATATCTATATGTGTCACACATTTTGTGGAGTCATAGAGACAAGAGTTTGGGTGGGTAGCTGTAAGCCTAGGCTGCTAATTGCTATGGAAAATAAAATTTTGTTTTATGTAAGAACATTATTTGCAATCTGTACTTTTAATACAGTCACAGAACACAAATGAGCTAATAATTTGGACTCTGTCCCCTTTTATGCATGTTGTGGTTAAGTTCTGGCAGCTCGCACACATCCCTGTGGAGAGAGTACAGATGGCTTCTGTGTTGCCTTAGGTGTACAGGCCTTGACTAACTGACTGTCATTTTGTCTGGTCATCACAGGTCCCTGGAAAAACGCATGTTTCATTTTTATCTATCAGGAAGCTTTCTGTGCTTCATTTGTTATTCAGAATTCTAAGTTATACTTATTATTTTCAATGTACATTTCTCAAACATTTTATATATCCTTCAATTTTTCTTGCTCTAAGATGGCTAGTAGGCTTTTATAAATTCAAGGTTACTGACCTCTGCGTGCCTCAATTCCCACTGTATGGCAGTAGTGTGTGAAGAAAGAACAGAGCAGAGCCCATAGCTAAAAGAAAATTTAAAAGGGGAACATTGTTCATTATTTTCACAGTGTTATTTTATCTTTTGTGTGTGTGTGATGGCTACTAGAAAAAGTGTATATACCTAAAATATGCAATATAAAAGCAATATGTATATATTTTGGTTATATCCCATAACTGTGTCATGATAGCAGAAGCCATGCTTCTTTTCTAATACTTTTTTTCTGAATAGATGGGCATAAATAGCATATGCTACAATGTAGAGAGTTCCTCAGGCATATACAGTAATTTCAAATATTTACAGTATTATGTCTGTTTGTCTAATTACTTGAAACACAGTTCACTTTGTACAGGGATTATATTCTAAACGCTTCAAAAGTGGGTTTTAAGAAATCTGCCCTCATATATAAAAAGCTGCTTAAGCCAGTATTGATCTTGGTGCATTTTAAAATATTTTCCAGTTCTTGTGTAACACTTTCAATCTTAATGTTCAATATTGCTACCTAGTCAGCCATGTAAAATGGATGTTGATGGCAAATAGTTTTAAATTTATTCATTGAATATTTATTTTATTCCATCTATAAATAAGATTATTTTAATGAGAAAATTTTAAAGCTTTTTGTAGTGCTAGGATTCTACTCACAGCCTCACATATACCAGGCAAGCATTGTAACTCAGAGCCACATTCATATGTTATTGAACTTTTTCAGTGGTATTATGGTATATTCAGTTTTGTTATATCCACATTGGAGGTAACAAGGTAAGGTGTATAGAATGAAATAAGTTATCCAAAAGTATTCAGCACACTGTTTTACTTTTGGACAATGTCAGTATCATAACTTGTTTAAAGGTCAGAGGAAAGGCAAATGGGAATGAATGATAAGAGGAAGGGGCTGAACACTGAGTATGAGTTTATCGCTTATTGCTTCCTGATTAAAGGTGGAATATGACCCCCTGTATAGGCAGGCCCCTATCACCTTGACTTTGTTGCCAGAATAGAGTGTACCCTTGAATCATGAACCAGAATGAACCTTTTATCCCTGAGGTTGCATTTGTCAGAATATTTTATCACAGTTTCAGGAGAAGGAAGACTTTTTACAGCCTACAAATACCTGTGGAACTTAATATAATCAACATGCTAATTGTCCTTTCTGGCTGCCTAATATCGATGTTGCCATACACTTATGAAGAGACTCCAAAAGATCCAGCTACAGTTAGAGAATCATATCAATCTTTATGAATATCCTCAGGAGAAGGCCTTTGTGGTTTGTTTCTTTCTTTTGTTTGCATGTTTGCAGGCATACTTTAGCTGGCCAACTTGGAAAACTGATTAATAAGCTTAGGGAATCCATAATTATTATCTGAGAATTCTGTATATTTTTTATTACAGCAAAGAGGCTTTAAAAACGTGACTTTTATAAAGAAGGACTCTGAATAGTAGATGATTAATATTTCATAAAACAAAGAATAAACTGAGAAGCAAAGGAATTCATTATCCTTACAAAATAATGTGTGAATATGGGAAAGGTCATTGTGTTTGATACTTGTATTATGCATAGAGAAATGAGGCTTTTTTTTGAAGTGTTTATTAAAATGACTTGCTGCGAGACTGAGTTATGAAATTATTGTATATAATTAAAAGTCAAAGTCTCTGAGCCCCATAGTAACACATTGGGCTAAAACAAGCTAAAACACACCTTATTTATTTGTGAACATTTTCATGTTCAGAAAAGAAAAAGGAAAATTGGTTATATATATATATATATATATATATATATAGAAAAGGCAATGAATACCTCATTATGATGTGTGTATGCACAGTGTATGAATATATGCATATGTATATATGATAAATATTAAATATAAGAAGTATCTTGTTCTGTGGTTTAGTTTGGTCTTGAACTCATGATCTTCTTACCTCACAAGTGCTGAGATTACCAAATAGGCTACTGCACTAGGCAGATTTGATTCATCTATCTAGCAAAATCATATTTCATAAAACTTCATCATGAGAGTGTTAATGTAAAAGCTTATGGGATAAAGCATCAAAGCATTAGTGAGCTCATAAACAGAATTTAGGGACAGAAAACAGATTTACTCTTAGTTTTCTGTCTTCTCCTTTAAAAATAAATGAACATTAATCTTTCTGTGTTGCTGCTTCTTCATCTTTAAATGTTAGAAACCTCTCCAACATAGAGAGGTATTTTAGAATAATAATTTCTAGTCCTTGTAAGCTTAGGGTTGGTGCTTTCCAATAAAATATACTAATTAATCTTTTCTCCTAGTCTGTCTCACAAATCATTTTCCTAACTGTGGAAAATTCTCATGGTCTTCAGTTATATCAGCAGCATTATCTGTTTAGGTAATTATCTGTTTAGTTTGCACACCCAACTTGCGCAGTGTACACCCTCCTCCGCTACTTTTTCAGTCTCCCTGCTGGTGGGAGTCACATCATTTCTCTTATTTGCATTATTTTATTACCTTTGTAACTTCTTCACTTTCGGTTCAACCAAATGTATCCTTCATTTTTATTGTAAAAGCAATCCTTCTGAAACAGTTTTCTAATTCTGTTTTCCTAGGGCTTGTAGTTTTTGATGGCCTCCTGTACTTTATAGAAGAAAGTACAAACTCCACATTATAGCAAACTGTTTTCATGCTGTTTTCCCAGATGTACCTCACACCACATGCAGGCTCGATGGAATTTCCCAAAATAGAACCTGAAATCCAAAACCCTATGCCTTTGTACACATCCTTCCCTTGATGTATTTGTTTCTCCTTTCACCCCTCATTGCCTAGAAAATGTTCTTCATAATCGTGACTTCTTCTCTGAAGTTGTACTGCACCCGGACCTGTTTGAGGACCACACTTGTCTGTGATTTTAGAGAATCTTTCATATTCTGAGACTATAAACATTAAGTTTCTATGGTGGTAACTTTTCTCAACTTTGCCTTCATCGCTAGCCTGAGCTTATATATATATATATATATATATATATATATATATATATATATATATATATATGTATAAACATAACAATAACAAACACCTTAAACAAACATCCTGTGCAATATTACAGAGAAAGATAAATTAATGGTGACTCAGGTTAGCTTTCCCTTCTTATTCAAATCATAAGAGAAGGAATAGTCAGGAATGCTCCACAAATAAGAAGGAAGCTCAGACTGGTGATAATAAATTGTCACCCCCCTCGCCCCCCTTAAAAACCTCTTACCCTCTTTGGTTGGTGCTTTAATGAGTTTCTGTTTTTATTCTTATTACCTGTGACAAGTCAAGGCTTGTCCTCTGCTTTTTTTTTTTTTTTTTTTTTTGAGAGCATATTTGTAGTCATTGCAGTATGAGGAATAAGAAGTGTATCCTGATGAAAATTTCAGGTTAGTAAATGGTTTTCTTGTCTATGGAATTACTAAAACCTAGTGGTGTTATTTTTGAACAATAGAACTGTCATCTCTCTACCCTAAAGATTCTGTTGAGGAGTTTGTAGTTACAACCAACATTGTATTAAAACCTTTTTTGACAAACATGTGTTTAAAACTCTTTTACACTATTTGCCTAAGAGTTATCTAAATTAAAGTCTAGAATGAAAAGTCTAAGTAATCAGATTTAAAAGGAGCATGCCATTATCAAAAAGCCTGATATACAGTGGTATGATAGTATCCAGGAAGCCCATGATTCATCCTGACAGGGAACTGGTGGATCATATTGTCATGGCAACAGGATGGTTTCTTAGGTTTAAATTTGTTTGTGTTGCAGATCCATAACTTTAAAAGCTTATCCAGTGCTTTTAGAGAACAACTTGTGTTGCTTCTGAGGCACAAGCTGTATGCTAAAAATTCATGGCTATTTTGCAAATGGTAATTTGAGTGTTCTCTGCTTTTGTTCTCTTTTGTCTACAAAGTGAGCAGTTACAAGACTAAAATTGTTGTGCCTGAGTGTTTTGTTTGTGACTTGTTTGCCTTCACTATAGAACTGCAGAGGTAAAAAATTACTTTCCCCATAGTCACTGTATGGAAACTATAGATGTATGTTTTGAGATATAAATATGTACGTTCTTCCACTGAGGCAGTAAGAATGAAATACACTGAGTCATTTTAGCAGGCTAAATATTCAAAAGTTAATAAGCTTAATATGTTGTTCTGTAAAGGCAGAACTTTGCAGCACTCCCAATTCTTTCTGCATGACAAAGGCACTTCCTTTCACCTAGAAATTCTCTGTAAACAGTACAGAAAAACAATGATCAATGGTCCTTGTTCATTGCCTAGCAGAACGTCCTTGACACCTCTCCCATTGCGGCACAGTGCTGACAGCTGGGTTCTCATTTGGCAGCAGAGAAGAGAGAGCCAAGGGAATGGGAACCACAGAGGGTGAGGAGACAAGAGAAGAGAGGAAGATGGGAGGCGGGGTGTTGACTTTGCAGCTTTTAACCCCTTTATATTTAAATGGACAGAAATTTCCCACAAAACATCTTAATTCCTCTAGTAGAGTAAAATGTTTCTGTGAGTTAGCTGTGTCTTTAAAGAGGCTAATACAGGTAGTTTATGGGGTGATTATAAAACAAAGAAGGCATTAATGGTGGTAGCCCAGAATTAAGGGAATGAACTTATGGAAATTTTTTAAAGTCACTAATTAGCTAAGATGGAGCTAAATTCTACTACTCACAGATCTTCCTCTCTGTTTGCTGCACTGTAAACAGGCTTGTGTGATTAAAAACACAGACAAAGGTCAAGCCATTTGTCAGCATTTTGAGATGCTTAAGTGCCATTATTATGTGATTGTTTGTGTTGTTTGCTTCTGTTTTTCTGCTTCTCTGGGGTGGGAAGAGAACTCCTGAAGAGAAGCTTTGTCTGCAGAGATTGACTGAGTCATTAGAACTGCCCACTGTGGAGAGATTGGAATGTTCCAGGTCCAGAAGCTAATTACCTTGAGCAAAGTTTAGCCCTGGGAACTACTATTTCTTGCCCACTTCTGTGTTAAAACTAACATCCTGTTTATCGATAAAAAAACCTTTTGAAATCTATGAACTGAGAAGACCACTAGCTTCTGCCGACCCCAAAGCTAAGAATATCATCAGATAGCCTCTTACGCCTACAGAAAAGTTTGCCTCCTTCTTGTGATAAGCCTTGTTGTATCCCCCAGTGTATGGTTTTCTCTGTTCTGTATAATTAAAAAGTTCAGAAAACTGCTTCCACAATGGGATACTGATTTGGGGGTTAGCTAAATCTGTTTCCCTTGGGACATGATCAGGCAAAATGTGTGTGTGTGTATGCTCACACAGGATGTTGTTAGGGTCGTGAATCTTCCAAGAAAGACCTCAGACTCTGATGATATGCAAACACAAAGAATTCTTATTCTGCAGAGAATTCCAGCAAGCTGGGATTACCATCTTCACAAAATGGTGGTGGGAGCTTGAGACTCCTCCCAACCCACTCAAGGCGAGCTCAAAGGCTCTTTTTAAAGCCAGAAAGGGTAATTCCTATTGTAGCTACATGACCTCTATTAGGATTGGCTGGTCCCCATAGGGGCTATGTGACTCCAACTGGGACTGGCTGGCTCTCCGGAATGAAGTCCTCTCAATATTATGTGGATTGCAAGAGTTAATCTTGAAATTTGATTGCTCATTTACCTGTTTTCCGTTTTTTGAAGCATGTTTTTGTTGTTTGTTTTGTTTTGTAGTTGGCCTCATTATTTGTAATTTGATTGTGGAAAACTCAACTTTGTGGGTCTAACTAGAAATAGTTTTTAAAACTGCTTCTGAAGTTTCTAGTTGAATATACTCAAGAAAGCCAATGAGTTGTTCTGTTTAGGGAACAATAGAGATGCAACTTCATGTTGAATAAGCAAAAATTAGTTCTGCTCATCTATGAAAGGTAAATGAAGTAAGCCACTTATCCTCCATGGATGACACAGTGTGCCTATAAGTTAGGGCATGGTAAAGAAACCACCAAAATGGTTGCTTTACCATTAGAAGGAAGGAAAACCACTTAACAGAAGCAGCCTAACATTTTAGGGTAGAGGAGGAAGTGAGAAGGGCCAGTATGCTAGACTTGTGGGCTTTGACATTGGCTTTTGTATGTAACATAGGTACACATCAGTAGGGAGCCAGATGCCTCAGGCAGAACAGAGGGAGATAGGGAAGTGTCTTTTCTTGGCAGACAGAAACCCCTATCACAGGTTCCTGAGGAATGCTGAAAGTATTTGCTGTTAATCCTTTAGTCCACCATATGCTGAGTCAAGACTCTCATTTAGGACCAAAGTCAGTAGACCTGCCCTTTTGGAGGAACACCAGGTACCTTTTGGACCTAACAGTGCCCAATGCAGAAACATAAACAAAGATGTTTTAGTGTCACTTCAAGCCAGATGTTCCATCACACAATTTGCTTAGGTTCTGGAAGCAGGCTAAACATATTTTCTTTCAGTTTGCTCAAGCATGAACACATTTGTGAGTATTACAGACACTATATCCCCAGTGGTATGCAGAACTGAATATTTTCTCCGAACAACCAATTTATCCTTAGAAAGTCATTCACGGTAATAGAAATTTTATGTATATGTTTCTATTGGTATTACATATCATGATACTGAGAATATATCATTATAATATCATTCACTGAGGCAAGGTTATATAGGGGATAAGCTAGTGTTGTGGAGAGCTTACTAGAGATGACCACTTCAACAGTGTATAGCCAACTGCAAGTTTTTATTCCAGTTTGCTGGGACTATACTGATGTATTCAGAAACATATTTTTTATTCCCCAACTATTTAGACCAAGGGGCTTTTAAAAGAAAGAAAGAAACAACAAACAAACAAAAAAAAAAACACTTGCTGTTATCTTGCTCTGCAGCTGCAGGGAATAGTGTGCAGGAGCAAGCACTTTGCCAGAACTAAGATAAGCTGTTAGCTAGAGGGAGAAGTTTGCACAAGTGGACAGTTAATCAAAAGCTAAGTTAGCTGCAACATCTTGGCCTTGGGTTCCTAGAATAAAGTAGAGTAATTTTCCATAAGACCCTCCAACAACATGACCAAATTCTAGTTAAACTTGAAATGGACCTTAATGAGGATGCAGGATGGAGGAACCTCTATACTGTTTTGCTCTGTCACACTAGAGAAAAGGTGGCATCCCTAAGATACCAGCTGAATTCCTCTCTTACCTTTCCTCTTTAACCCTCCTTATTATTCTGAATGACATCTCAAACGCATTTCTCCTGCACTCAAGCATAGAGAGTAGTTTAGCAATCTGACACTTTTTAGTATCTACATATGTTTCTCATAGTAACACATGCAACAACTTGTTAGTGACTGAGGACACCACTGACCCCTGTGAACCTGTATGCAAATAGGTGACTCCACTTAGCATTCTATTGACAATGCCACTGTCTATTAAATATGTCCCACAGAAAATTTTAAAACTGAGGAAGATGAAGTGATTTGGCCTGAAGTAGTTTTGGGAACATGTGCAACAGGGCAAACTGAAACATTTTAGTGAGGTTTTAAGAGGAAAAACCCCCAAAACCAAAACATCTTTTCACCATATTATGACAATGCATAATTGGACATTCATTTGACTATAACCACACTCATTATGGGAAGAGACATACTCAGTGACATACTCAAAGGCTTAAATAAGCCTGTCAATCAAAGCCAAGAACCACTCTCTCTATACCCCTTAACATTCAAACTCCCCTTTTCTTCTGAATCTCATAAAAGAAAGCCCCAAATGATAACTGGGGCCCTTAAGCATGCTCTGACTCATAAGGCCAGCTGTCAAGAGTAAAACCATATTTTAGAACTCTGTTGCTTTACTTTTTAATGAAGTTTCCTTGCTGATCAGCAATTTCCACACTCATTTATTTCATTCTTCAATGAATCAACCAGAACCTGGAAATACCTGGCCCGGACTTTAACTACCTGATTTTCGGAATCTATTAATATTACCATATTTGGTTAACAAAACAGAAGCATTTGCAAATGTTATTAAATGAAGGGTCCAAAGGTGTCATCATCCTAGATAATCCAGGTGAACTCTAAACTTAATAACTGCCTATGAGAAAGAGAGGAAGATCTGAGACAAACAAATTAATGATGACCCACAAGTTTAGAAGTACCAACTGCTACCAGAAGCTGTAACTCAGTGTTTCCTAGAGTCTTTGGAGCCTATACTCTTCATTTCAGATGTGTGGTCTTCATCACTTTCAGATGATAAATTATCCCCTATTGTCAGAAATTTGTTACAGCAACCACTAGAAACTATTTCACAAGGGAACAGAACCAGATTTACACAAATATCTGTGGTTCCTTTTCATCACAGCCTATCCAGAGGAACAGGAGAAAGAGAACAGTTGGACAATTAAAGAGGACATCACAATCATCCTTGGATTTTATCCATTGTCTTGCTCCATATACACAAACTACAGCATCAGTGACTTCTTCATATTTACATATTTCCTTCTTCATTTTCATTGTCTGTTTCTTTATTTTTGTAGTGCTTGTGACTCAGGCTCTTGGCCCAGGCTGGCCAAAATTTTTTCTATAGCCTATATCCCTATCTTCCCATCTTTGATCTCATAATTAATCCTCTATTTTTTACAATGATAAAATTTACCTTATTTCTCATAAACTGTTGTGTGTTTGGAACATTTTTAAAAGTATTTTGCAATGTCTGGCCTCCTTTCAAATTCTGGGTTTTATAAGGAACAAATCATAGAGGAATTCCAATCAAATAGGATTTTTAGTTTCAGTTCTAGTTATTCAAAATACTCCCTTTTATTGCTTATGTTTCTAGTGATCTGTATATCCCAAAATAATTGTCAATACCCTTATGTCTAGAATTGCTACCTCCTAAAATATTGTAGCTGCTTGACAGAACTGTAACTAAAGGACTTGTTTCTTTAAAAACTACATCAAGTCAAAAGTTATTAAAAGAGATTTTTCAGCAGGGAAAATAGAAGCTTTCGGCTTGTCTTAATAACAGCAAACATAATTAACAGAGCATCATATGAAATAATTGCCTTAGAATAAATGAACTTCTTACTCATGTTTGTTTCTAACCAGGAATAGAGACAACACTGTAATCTCAGTGTTGGAAGGTGAGACAAAGCTGTAAACAATCACAGCTTCATTCTTTACTATGACATGATACGGGAAAGTACAATGACAGAGCTTAGACCTTAGTAAAGGCCAGCCAACTCTATGTTCTTTTATTGTGCATATAGAGCATGAAGCCTTTTCCATAGGATGATAAGAAGTTGAGAAGATAAAGATGGTTAAATAATAGATAATAATGAACATATGTCATTGCTATGGCTTCTTTGGTACTACCAGGTGCAAACCTCACTCAGCACTGGTGCTAGTCAAATAAAACTGCTCTTATATGTAGCCAGTTGAAATTGTGTTAGTAATCTAAAGCTAGTCTAAGTGTAAAAATGAATTTGCATAGCAACTGTGCTCATGATCCTTGAGATGAAATGAACAGTATTAAAATTGTGTTTATAAATGTTTAGGTATATCTATATACTACATACATGTGAGTCATTCTCTATACTACTACTGGTATGGTATTATTGCCTATCTCAAATAATTGTGAAAAAGTTAAGGAAGCAATGTATAACAAACAGAACTATGACTTTCTTATAGTAATTATTCAAAAAATGTATATTATGACTATTCAAACCTGGAAATCCTGTTATATATTTCAGAATAAACTCCAGGAGGATAAATTAGAACATGTCGCTTGGTGTGAGTTAAGCATAATGCTGTCTGCATCACTAAGATTGTGATAATTTTGACAAGCCACTCATTTTTCAGTACAAGGAATGAGGGCATGAAGAAAACACTTTTTCATGGAGCAATACCTTATTGAAACTATAATAAATAAAAACACATGTTAAAGTCAACCAGTGGTATGAAAAAGTATAGAGTGAACAGATGCCTTGAGTTTAGAAGGATTAAGTAGGATAAATAAAGGAAATGAGAAAGTAGACACCTGGACATGTTGGTGCAGGATTTAGCTTTCTGACGCAAGCAGTGAAAGCAAACTAGAAGAATGTCACTTTTACTTTACAGGAGCCTCTAGAAACAAAAGTAGAGCTCCACGTGTACGCATTTATCTCTCCAGAAACTCATTGTAGTGAGACTCAGAGAATCATGATCACAAAAGGATGGGCACTAAAGCACAAAAAGAAATGCAAAGAAAAAAGCAGTGCCTATATTTTTATTGTAGTGCAATCAGCATCAGAAATCCTGGGAACGCCGGAGTTTGGTGCTGATCCTATATTTCAGCATAAATGTCATAGTTACTGGTGTGTAATATATCTGGAACTGCCCTTCAGCCCTAACAGGAATTTGGGTGGCATTTGCAGAGCAATGTGTATATTATTAGGCCTTGACTGTCCTCAACCATTCCTGTTAGTTCGCCTACTGTGGATATGCACCTGAGCCTTGTTTCCCATCGCTCTGAGAAAATGTTGTTTGAAGCATTCTCATTTCGATCAATCAGCTCCCATGAGGGAACGGGGCACTGTGAAATCAATGTTAACTCATTGTAGAATCTTGAAAGGAATAATTCAGTGCTAGTGATGGGATGCACGTTGTCGCAGAAAAAACGATATAGGGTTGAATAGAATTAACCCAGGGGCTCGAGGTCTGATCCGAGCCCCCTGCTTCCCAGATTAGAAAATGTAGCCATGAAGAAATGTAGTGGCTGAAGTATGGTCATACATTCTCAATGGGAATGAAAGTCTTTATTTCTGGTTTTCTGGTTTTACTTTACTTAGAAGATACTGTCAACCGTGTGTGTCATCATCATGTTCAGCCTCAGTAAAGGCTGTAGGAGCTGTCTCAGATGCTATCTGCCTGAAGTCACAAGAGACATAAGCTGCTGTGCCCACATAGTCTATGGACTAAAAAATGTATCATTATTCACCCACCTCAAGTTTAGGATTGTGTTGTCATTTGGCAACAGAAAAAGAGGCATCACTTTATTGATGAAAAAGATGAGGAGAAAAGATATTGAGTAACTTGTTAGAAGTCACAGTTACTCATAGTGCTCACATTTTAACATTTGGATTTTTATTTTTAAAATTAGTATTCATATATACAATATGAAGTAAGTTGTACTGTTCTCATTAAAACACTGTTTTTTCTTTCTTTCCACCACCAATATATCAGGCACTTGCTACATGCCTTTGGCCAAGTCTCATCTTATCTATGAGATTCAAATAAGCATACATAGCATATAATTTTATATATATTTATATTTACATGTGTGTATGTGTAAAGGTAAAAGATTTCGCCTATATTATACAACTAGCAAATGGCACAGCCAGAAGTTGAGTATACATTTTCCCCCATAAATTTGACTTTCTAAACACTGTACATTATTGCTTCCTAAAACCTATAAGATACTTTCTGTGCCTGCCTCATTGATGTATTTTAGACTTCCCTTGATTTATGACTCCCTTTGTTCTGTAAAACTATAAAACTCATGAAACAGCTTTCACATTGGAACATGGAATTGGGAAAAAAATGGATTCTCTGTTCCTGGGCGATGGTCACTTAAAATGCCTCAGAATAAACTACCTCTTATCACAACCTCCTAAAACAAAGACAAAAACCAAAACCCACCAAGTATATGTTCACTATTTTAAGGATATTTTCATAAGCATCATTATTTAGCAGTGTGATAATAAAGATTAATCCAAACTCATAGCATAATGTTGGCAAGTTATTAAAGTATCTGCTCTCTAAAGGGAAGGCTCACATAAAGTAATCCTCTGTCCCTCTTCTGTAACAGCTTTATTGAGACACTGGAAATTTCACCCTTTGAAAGTATATAATTCAATGCAATTTTGAGAGAAAATTGTTTTGAAGAAAGATACAGTCATCATGACTATATAATCTCAAAACCTTCATCATCCCAAAGAAGCTGTGTATGTATTAGTCATCACTTTCCATTTCCTCTATCACCTCCAGCTCTGATTTTACACTGAAAAAAAAAAAAGCCAAGAAAGTCTTATCTTCTCACTTTTCCTTAAAATAGCAAAATTACTTAAGATCTGTTAGTGTATTACATGTCTTCAATACACATACTAAATAGCATTAAGTTGTATCTGCCTGCTATAGGTAGTCTATGTCTAATGAGGCAGTCTATACTTTTCTAGACTAAGACTATCTGCTGAATCCCCAGTTAAAAAGAGGGCTTCTCTCCTGCGATGTATGCTGGGACCATTTAAACCAGCACTGCACTCACTTCCCAAGCCACAGGAATCAACAGTTACCTCATAAATACAAATTACCTCTTCCTTTACCAGCAAGGCTATGTAGAGATACTAGGATTGTGAACTACTAAGGGGTTGCATATCCAGGCTTTGTTATGGATGTAATGACACCATTTACTCCCCCCCCCCCAAATAAATGTGTGTTGAATGGCTAAACACCAATGCAACTTTTTGAATCTATGACCTAGAAAGAGCCAATGACTATTGAGGTCCTGATCCGACATGAATATTCTATTAGGAGATAAGGAAGAGACACCAGGGATGTGGGTACCCAGAGTGCCAGAGTGCCTTGGGAGGACAGACTCAGTTCAAAGCCATTAGGAGCACCAAGCCTGCCAATGTACCTCTCTTCCAAACTCACTCCAGGATTGTGAAAAACCTAACCGTAGGTTAGTCAAATGTCTTTTATGGTGTTCTGTGATAGTAGCCAAAGAAAAATGATAAACATAGACCTGATTGTTAATCAGGGGAGTGTGATACTATCTGCAAAGACACGGTGAAGCTCTGTATTTCCCTGTGTTTGTGAAAATATTCAGGATGCCACTCCATCCTTTAGCCTGCAGTAAGAATTGAAATTGTTCTTGTGCTTTACACAAGGAAAAAAATCACAAATTATCCTCTCTGAAGCTCTGTTATTTCATGTGACTTAAGAGGATACCTTTACAAGGAATGTTAATTATTTAAAATGTGTTTCATTATACATATATAGATAAGACACATCTTAGAGTAAGTTTATGCCCAAGCATATTTAATGCATGAAGTTGAGAAATTGAATATACCGTCACTCTGAGACACTGTTTAGGTTTTATCTTTAATAACACAGCCAAAAATTTGATGACAAATGATAAGTGATAATGAATATAAAACTTCCTACGTCACTGCAGAATGTGATGAGTATATTTTCCTTCTAATAGAAGTTTTAGAGCATTTTGAGTCAAGTTCTCTCAAAATCCATTATAATCATCCACAATGCCCAGCTTATATAATGCAAGTGCAAACTATAAGAACATGTTATGCAAAGGAGCAAAGCAAGAGACAGACGCTCCTGGTTACAGCAGAGATTAGAGCAGAATTATGATGAGTTGGTACCAAGCTTAGAGCTTATAGCTGTCAGTATTTCAACATTTAATGCATTATTTTTAGGAAAACACTCAATGCAAACTTCAAAAAAATCTACAAAAGCCACAGTTTGCCTACAGATCTATAATTCTAGAGACTAGCAGGATGGAAAATAGCAGCATTTGTGTACTTTTTCTAATGCTTGTCAGCTTTCAGAAGTGTGATACGTGCTAAAGATGTCACTCCTTAAGTTTGCTGAAGTAAAGTTTTACAAAAGTTGGAAATTATTGCTATGAAATCCTATCTCTGGTAAGCAATTTTACTGAGAAGTGTGGGTTGGAGATAACAGAATGATATTATCATGTCCCTTGTCTTGCTAGGAGATAACCTAAATCCAATTTTCAGATAAGAAAGGGAGTCTTAGAGTATAACTGGTCTTGATACAACTTCACTTAATAATAGGAAATAAAGATCACAACACTTGTTGTCTCTGTCTTATCCTAAAGCAAGAGCAGTTTATACTATTTCTAATTTTCTCATGCATACTGTAATCAAAAGAATCAAGAATCAAAATCCAGTTGCCATATTTATAAACAACAGTGGCAATGATTTGTCTTCATAAGCACCATGGCACAGCCAGGATATCTGTATGTTTATTGGGTGTTTTCAAATCATCAGAGAAGTCCTGAGTAGAAAATACACAGCAAACAATGAGTTTTCTAGATGTCAATCTAGCTGTTGGATTAAGCAGAAACACCCAAAGATACAAAGAAAGCACAATATGCTTTGTTGTGTGGTGATGGTATACTCACTATAAACCAACTTGGAAAAAAATATTGCCTGGCATGCTGAAACTGCACAAAGATCAAAATGGAAGTTGTGACCCATTTAAAAAAATACAATCAACTCAGGACTTATAAATCTACCTATATTCTCTTATGAGAATAATGGTATTGTAAATTGTACTCCTCAAGGGCATTATGCCCTTTTAACTAATGATCCATCTCTATAGTCTTGTGGTCTTCCTTTTTAATCTGTGAATTAATTTGATGCTCATTTGGCCATTAAGCCATAAGAAGATGCCCATTAAGTAGGGTTCATGAAAAATAACAGTGTTTTCCTGATTACAAGGAATAAAGAGATATGTACCATTTACACTTTTCTATTGTACAGCAGCCACTAGAAAGTATTAGGATGATAGACACACACTATGAATGAGAAAACAAACAGGACTCTGGCGTGCTGTGACTGCTGACTTTCGTTTTTACCTTAATTCTCTTCCTAAGATGCTTTGATTGAATATGGTGTGTCCCCACTGGAATTGTATTGATACTTCATTTCCCAATTCATTAGTATTGGGAGTGCTGGCCTAGATGGAGGTCTGGTGAAGACAGGAGCTACCTCTTAGTGAAAAGCTTGACATTATATCATAAAGGAAGTAAGTAAGCATGTGATCTTGTTGTATTGCCTTAGTCACTGCTATAATTAAGCTTTTTCTTCATGTTTTATCTCTTCTGCAGTCTTCTAACCATTGCTGCCACACACATGCCTGCCACATGATGACATCTGTCATTTCTTGACACAGCAGGAGGTCTTCTCAAATGTGCCCCTCCATTCTTTAACTCTGACTTCAAAACATTTGAGTTGAATATAAACTTCTTTGTTTGCAGACCATCCAGTCTCAAGTGGTCCATTAGCTAAAGAAACTAGTCCAGAGAAGCTAGGCTAAGACAAAGCCCTATTTCCAGAAGAGAAAAACTAGAGCTCATTTGACAAAAGCAGCTTTTATTATGTGGACTTGAGGCAATTCTTTGCAGTGTAGATGCTCAAGATCAGATGTTATAGCTCTAAATCAACCTGGACAATATCTCAGATGATTGTTCAATGAATGTTGTCCTATTGATTTAGAAGTTTTAATGCTAACCTGGTCTTCAGTTCAATGAATCAAGATCCAAGTATTATATATAAATATATATGTATTATATATATATATTATATGTATTACATATGCTATATATGTATAACATGTTATTCATAATATACAATACATATATGTGTATATATGTATATATAATATATGTAATAGTTATGTATAACATATACACATGTATAATATATATAATAGTTGCATATATAAGTTATAAAATAATATATTCACATTAATATATTCAAAATTAGAAGGAATACCAGTGAGCAACATACAAATAGTAAAGTTGGTTGCTTACTGTAGCCTAAAATAATTAGACAAAGAATAAAGTACTTTTGGAGACTATAAGGGAAATGTTATTATTGTGACCATAAGGACTACAAGTAGCCATCTTTATCAATCTTTACCAAGATTAAAGATGCTAGAGCACCTTGTTTATAGACTGAACACTTTCTGTGTGTAGTTAATATTCATATGTGATCATTACAGTCTAAAGAAATGCTGAGAAATTCCACAACATCTAGACAAGAGAGGCAGTGACATAATAATTAAAGTCTGTCTGACTAGGAAAGGTTAAAAGATTGGCATTTATCCTGTGGCTGAGCAATGGAACTGTTTTTCTCAAACAGTTTCTCAAACAGTGAGACAATGAAAGACTAAAAACAAAATCTTGCAAATTTTTGCAGGAAAAAATATAAATCATCTAGTGCTTCTAGGAGCCATGCCCTGGAATAGATTAGTTATCATTTGTTTGAGAATTTTAGACTTGTCATGGAGTAAAGATGATTAGATACATGCTATAGTGTTAAATATAAGCTGTATTGGCCAATTCAGTGTTATTATACAATTATAGTAGAACAGATTTTTTAAGTTTTACTTAATAATCAAGTCTATTAGAGCTCATGAAGTAAACAGACCTGCTCCAAGAAGAGTTAGGGACCCATTCCTTTCATCAGAACCCTCTGCCTTCAAGTACAGTGTGTTTGTTTTTGTCACCTCTCACCATGAGAAATGGTAAAGGGATATACTCCTTGGAAAGTCAGTTCCATTTTAAGTGGAGGAGGAGGAAGATGTCATTAGGCTCCTTTTCCATTGTTGTGAAATCAGCCATGTAACAGTAGTTTAGTGTGGGGAAGGCTTAAAGGTATTACCTCTGTCTGGGCAGGAAGATTCTCGATTCTAATCATTATACCAAAGAAATGGTATTAGGATAAGAGGAGCAGTTTCTCATCTCAGCAGACCACATTAGCATAAATATTAACACATCAGCATTTCCATTCGTAGAAGTCATCTGCAGAGCCTCTGACAATGCTGTTGGGGCTAGGGCTTTGTCTTCAAGTGGTTAAGGATGTTGGGATTGATTTATCCATTTTTTAAAAAATTAATTCAATTTATGTATCAGTTGTAGGTCCTTCCCCTCTCCTACCAGTCTCACCCTCCCTGCTACATACTGCTCCCCTATTCCTCAGAGTAAAGGAGGTCCCCCACCATCCAAGTTTAACAGTTTCCACGGTTTCCACTGTGGCCTGTTGGGCAGTCCCATCATGCAGACATGATCAAAAAGCAGGCAACATAGTCCATGTCAGAGATATCCACTCTGTTCCCCTATCTAGTGGCCCCACATGAAGCCTAAGGTGACAGTCAGCTACATATATGTAGAGTATCTAGGTCCAGTCTATACATTGTCCTTGGTTGGTGCTTCAGACTCCACAGGCCCCTCTGGGCCCTGGCTAAATGGCTCTGTTGGACTTCAAGTGGAGCTGTTGTCACCTAGGTGACAACATTCTTCCCCCCCCCCATTTTTTCTAGTAGACTCTCTATGCTTTACCTAATATTTGACTGTGGGTGTCAGTATCTGTTTCCAGATATTGCTGGGTGGACCCTCCAAGAGGACAACTTTCATAGGCTCTTGTCTACAGCATATCAGTGAACAATACACTGGGGTTGGCTTTCTTCCATGGGATACACATACTCCCAAGCACAAACCCCAAGAAAATAAGTAACAAGGAGGACCCAAGGGAGGATGCATAAATCTCACTCAGAAGGGAAATAGAATAAACAGAGGTAGTGGTTGAAGAGTAGGAACAAGTTAGAAGATGGAGCACGGAGAAGAATAAGGTGGAGATTAGACCTGGGGACAGCAGGGACAAAAGGGCAGAAAGCCGACAGAGAAAATAGAAACGGTGGGTTAGGGCATCTTTACAACAAGCTACAGACCTCAGTCAGAATAAGCCTTTGCATGGATATGAGAGAGAATCTAGTTAAGACTCTGAGTAGCAGGGGACATGGATATTAAAAAGAACACTATCTAGACAAGTTTCCTAGTGGATGGAGGAGATCACCAACTCACCCACAAATACCTCAATCTAAAACTTACCCTGCCTACAAGACCTTCAGGGACAGAACAGATAGAGCAGATATTGAGGGAATGTCCGACTAGTGCTGGGCCTAACCCTAAGATTTTATCCATTCTAACACCTAGTCTTAGAATCATTTTGTCTTATGAGTATTCAGAGAAGTTCAGAGAATTCCCGAAAGTTCTTAAGTTCCATAGAGAAGTAGAGGAATTTAAGAGTGAAATTGATCTTGAACATCTGTCTTCTGCTCTTTGCACTAAGGCTTCTCATCCTAGGAAAACTCATTCCCTCTATCAGAGGGATCCAAGGTGTGATTCTGTTAATCTTTTCACAAGCAAAGCAACTTACTACCATGCTGTTATGACAGTGAATGAAACTTAAGCAAGAAAGTTTACTGAATTTGGCTGAAATCTCTCTCCAATGGATAGTCTTCATGTACTGTTTTTATATTTGGTTTAAATGAATATTTCCTGCATTCTATCTGGTCCTAAGATCATAAGCCATCCATTGGCAAAGTGTCATCTAATTAAATAATGTTGTCAGGCTCAGAGTGAATTTAGTTCAATCTTACAGTTCAAATTCCATAAGCATTGTAACAAACAACTTTATAATACATGACAAGACTATTAAAATAATCAATCTAAAAACCAGACTCTCAAAAGCCCTTCTAATGAAATTGTTTGTAATTTATTCATGAGTAAATATAATTTCAGACAGAACAAATCACATGCTATATCATTCTGAGAGGTTTAATTTTTTTGCAAGTTGATATATGTGTCCTTCAAGTAACTGCTTCATACAGTAATGATTTGAGACAGGAATTCTTTGAAAAATACCACAAATCCTCATTGTTACATTAAATAAATAAATATTACTAGATCATTTAGATTTAATTACTAAATCTAATTTTGTCCATCTCTAAGATATAGAGATTTTAGAAAGCAATTATATTCACATAATGAACTCTTTTGCATGAAATGAACAATTAATGTAGCTAAGCAAGGTTTGCTTTTCAGAATGCAAACTTCCACAATGTTCAAACAGTCACTGGATAAATTTTGTAATGCTTAACCTTCTGACCTAAAGCCAAGGTGTGCATATGGATCATATGTGTACTTAAGCATGTGTCTTTTGATGTTGCAGGTTTACTCATTCTAATAAGTCATAATTTGTATAATCTTGTTGTTTTGAGGTTCAAATTAGACAGTACAAATTATTTAGTCAGTCAGATTCCTGAGGTTAAAATATGACCTCATTCAACTTTATATGCTCATTAATTATAGAGTTTATACTTGCAAGACAATTTGAAATAATAGTAGAGAGGAAAATTTAATATTCTTGATATAGCTGAAACTATGAATATAGAAAAACTTAACCTGTATTTTTAATGCATAATTGAAGTAATTTTTGACTAGACTGCTAATTTTTTAAACGCATCTATAACAAATTTCTAAACAACTGCCTCAGATCTGTCACTACAGTTCCCAGACTATCTGATTGGAGCTCAATATTCCCTCATTGTTTTGATCTTGTGGTAATTGCTTAGATTAATGTTAGTAAAACTGAGTAAAGTCAGTCAACATTTCAAGGCTAATTTTCACTGTTGGCTTTGTAAGTAGCTGCTTTAGTGCATTTCTCATACTGTATCTAGTTTACATTTGGAGCAGCCAGCACATCTAGCTGGAATAGGTCACGTAGGAATCTGTTCATCCTAAAACTTGGGCTCAGCACCAGCCCAAGTAAGAGCTACCGTGATTAAAAATTAATTTTAACCATTGCTAATTAGAAAAGAAGTATCTAATTTTGGGCTTAGAGAGCACTACCATTTCTAATTATTATATTCACCAAAGGCATTTCTATAATAATATCAACAAAATTCAAGGTGATATAGAACATCAGTTTTTAAAACGCAATGTATTTTAACATCAAGATATCAAAATGGCTTGGAAGCTGTGGGACTGATTCCAGTAACCCAAGTTCAAGTCTTTCACCTTTTCTTCGAGTATCCCTCTTCTCCCATCCTACAAAAAAGGATAAAGACATACTGACATATGGCTCAGAACCAACAATAGACATAAAACAATCAAAAAGTCCTGAAGTGTACATGAAGTTATCCAAATTAATGACAGTACTGTATGTCAGTTCAGGATGGACACAGCCATTTTATATTATTATTGGTCTATTTATGACAAGATATTTGATTTTCATGTGGTTAAGCATATAATAAATCAAACACTGGGCATGTTGGTACTCAAAAGTGAAAATTTTGGGGGGATGGCAGCAAAAGTTACTTCCTCCCTTCTTACAAGAAGTAAACTAAATTTACTTTTGCATGACCCTCAAGAGCATAAACAGGAGACCAAAGCAAGATAAATTAGCGTTAACTAAATGGGGAAATTTGTAGCCTAACTTTCCTGTCTCAGTGAAATATGAGCCACTAAAAATAATCTCCCCATTTTAAGAACAAATTTGACCATCACTAGTCAAACACAGTAGTTCTGGGGGAGGGGTGGAGTGTCACCTGAAAGGACAGTCAAGCACAGTGATATATGTCTGTCCTAAGTTTCGAACATCTCTCCTACATATCCTACAGGAATTTTCTGAGTATTAACTCAGACACTACACACTGAAATACTTTGAAGAACATATGTTTTGGGGGGTTGGAGATTACTGTAGGTTTGACTGTTGAACTGGGCCTATCTTTTGGAGCCTGATGGTGTCACCAATGGGTACACAACTGATGGTATGTCACCCCACTTTCCTGAATCTATCTGTAGGAATTAGTTTATCAGTGAGGTGTAGAGCCCCCGGGAACTTCCTCACCTCGTGTACACATGTTTATGGACATGTTCTTATATCGACTTAATACTGTTATATTCAGCTGTGAAAAATTCATGATAGTAATGGCTGTGCATTATTCCCAAGATTTTTTTTTTTTTGCACTCCTTCCTATCTGTTGGTTCTTATGTAATGTTCCCTAAGCCCTGGAGAGCATGGTAAAGTTTTATAGTTTTGTATGTGTGTGTCTTTTGTTTTTGGTTACAAGATAGTAGATTTCCATATGGGATTTTGAATGTTCCATTCTTTCTAGATAACTTCTCGATATTCTTTTCTCCCTTGCCTACCACCTCCGTTATGTGTAAACCTTCCTATCTCAACTACTCTCCTTCCGCTTTCATATTACCTACACTCCACCTAACCTTCTCTTAAGGCAGCCTCCTAATGATCTCTTTCCAAATTTCTGACTTCTACAGGAACTCTAAGTTGAGCATTCAAAATTCCAGATTCAAAACTAGGATCCATATAAGGAGAGGAAATATGAAGTGTTTGTTTTATTATGCCTGGGTTACTTTATCAAATAATTTCCATTAATTTCATCCATTTACATAAAAAAATTATAATTTTTTTCTGAAAAAAATTCCCTTGCATATATGCATCATATTTTCATTACCCCTTCATCAGGTGATGTGTGGGCTATGACATAGCTAACCTACTCCTGGCTGTACACCCAAATGAATTTGCATCCCCTTATCAAGATGATTACTCATAAATGTCTATTGCCACTCTATGTACAATTCTGAGGTTAATAAATTAACTAGTTTGGATAGAAACAATGTAATACAAAGTTAAATTTTAGGAAAAGTAGATGAACCCTGTGAGATAACTTTCCTAGCTTTGTACTAGAATAAATCCTGAAAGTGTTGCTTATGTATTCTATACCTCACAAACTTGCTACATTCCTTTAAAAAGATCTGTTTAAATGAAAATACTACATAAAATAAAATGTACTTATACTGCATACAAGCAATACATGTATATTATATAGAGTGCTTATAGAATACTACAAGACATATTTTTGAATCCTTAGAGGTAAACAGATAAAGAATTTTAATTACATAGATAGTAATAAAATATCAAATAATTATTTTCTATAAATTGAATATATTCCTTTGAAAGCAATTGTTAGAATATGTCTATGCCTCATAAATTAAAAATATTATAAAAATGATCATGTTCATTTACATGTGAGTTTACTGGGAAAATTACATACAGATGCTACTTGAAGGAGTTGTAAACTCCCTTAAAAACATGAGTGTAGATTTTTAGCAATACTTTAATTATTGGTTTGCTTTGATGAGTATTTTTCTTTAAACTTCTTTCTTCTATATGCATCTTTAACAAGCAATTCATTGATATCCTTTAATCTAGATAAATCTTTCCAAGAATATTGTCTAGCAAGTGGTCTTGAAACATAGAGTTTCTCAGTACAATATAATCTACTGTGTCTTTTCAAGTCAAAAGAAATACATACTTACTGTCCGTTAGAATGCATGGATTTTGAATATCAGGGATGCCCTCTGGCTATACAGGGATACTCTCCATTTTCACCCGTGTAATTTGAATATAAGAGACAATGAAAGGTCAATGGCTATTGTGATTTGCTGAGAAATAACCTGCTCTTTGACTGGCACATAGGTCTTCTGTCACCATCTATGAGATAGTAGCAGACATAGATTCTGCAGAAAGGTAAGGCAACTGTTGGCATTTGTAGCCTAAAAGTATAGAAATTTAAAAATCAGATCATTTGATCATACTTGTTCTCCTCCTCTCTGTTATTCTAGCTAGGTAAGTATTGAAAGTACCCTGAGGTCATTTCCTCCTCTCCATGGCGGAAGAAAATAATGCCTAACTTGGAATGTTCATGAGACCAATTAGGGAAAATGTCAGTAATGAGGTGACCCTTTGCAGGCTGTGTGCAATGCAAGACATGCTCACCTTTGACATTCTCTCTCTCTTTTTCTTTTTCCTATGAGAAATCCATCTTATGGAGATTCAGCCTCAGAATCAATAAGTAGAGGACAAAGTTATAATTTATGAATCATTTATGGTGTATTTCATTCTTTCTCAGCTTGATATGTTGGTCAGCCTCTGTCTACACTGAACTGCTAGAGTCACTGGGAGTTTTGCCTCTTTGTTTCATCTACGTACCAACTAAAAACCAAGTTCTGAGATGTTCCTATAGCGTTTCTGTGCGGATGGATGACAGGTGCCTAGATGAAAAGTTAAAACTTGTCAATTCTACAAGCTGCCATCATATTAAATTTACCTTGAGAAGGTTAAACACTTAGGGAAGAAATATTGGCTTCCTTGCTTTCTCATCAGCTTCTGCCAAAACCTTTTCTGACCTCTTCAGATCTCTGACATTACTCCAAAAATTATCTGAGGCAAATTTCTCAGCAGAACTCTGTGAAATGATCGTCTCTGTTGCTTCTCTTTCACTATTTCTGAAAGACCTGGGTATGATTCAACAGACGCTTCCATCTGTTCCTTCTCCTAATCCGTGACCTCAATCCTGTTCCTTGGAGTTCTATCCCCCTTGAACACTAATTATTGCTTGGGACCTGAGTCAGTTACTTCCCTTTGACTCGACGCCTTTGCTGTGCCAGATTCATTTCAGAGCAGGAAGGTCATGTTTGAGTTGACAGTGTGTCTCTTTCTGAGCCTCACACTAAGAAGTTTAAATGTGAGGACAAAGTGAAAATAAGAAAGAGATTCATCTACAGAGAAGTAATAAACTAAATTTTGAAGTATGCTCCTATTGAAGAATGTGTAGTTTATTTTTGCATATATGTTTTTCGGCCTTTTGCTATTATAATGCACTGTGGTGATGAATAGTTTTCAGCATGTTCTCTTGTCCTCCTACATGCATGTTTTCAGAATAAATGAATAGGGACTAGACTTATGGAGAGTCAGTATATTTTCTTTTGAAGACTCATTGTTAGGTTACCTCTACACAGTTGTGTATTTCCCTCCCATTAACTGTGTATATAGCAATAATGTCTCACAAATGTGCTGTCAAAATTTGTTGCATATTTTAGATCTTTAATATATGTATAACATATGTATAAGAAGTTAAATGTTCATATTATTGTGTAGTGATAATAATTAACATATTCTTTTATTCAGATTTTGATTTCATATATATCACAGGACTGCTTTTCTTTTAATCTATGATTGCAGTATTCTTGTATTCATACAATACAGATGTTGAAAGAGAGTAAAAATCTGCAGCTTTCATGGCCTACTTTCTGCTCTGGCAGGTTTGGCTGGTGGGATCATAGGGAAGACCGACTGGAATTGGAGGCTGAAATAGGATGAGGAATCGGGAGGGGGAGGTAAAGGAGAGTTGATGGGAAAGATTAGTGTGGGCAGTGGAGATGGAGGCAAGGAGAGAGAGGAAGGTGCAGCAGGTGTTCTGCAGCAGAGCTGTAGGTGGAAAAGAGGGAGAAAAGGGAAGTTCTGCAGTTAGGTTCGCTGCTCTCCCTGGCCTGAGTGTACATGCTCAATTTTCAGTCTTCATTCCTCGAAGCTTTTTATATATGTGTTCCATAATATACACACTTGAATATAATTTAAATTTGTCTTTGTTTATCATTAAACAATCTAAAAATTTTATAGCTCCATATACCGTTATTTATATTAATACAAAAATTCACACATAGAAAGTTTTTAATGACTTGCAAGTCTGTTGCAGGATATTTGATCACACTGTGAACCTCAAGATTGTGTTGTTTACTGGAAAAAAAAAAAACATGTTCCTAGTTGTGGTGTGGCACAATGTGCACGTGTTTATGGAGGTCAGAAGTCCATGTTAGGTGTCTTCCTCTACTCTGCTCTACCTTGTTACACTGAGACAGGTGATCACTGAATTTGGGGATCACTGATTGGCTAGACTGGCTGAACAGCAAACTCCGAGTATTTTTCTACCTTTATTTTCTGCCTCCAATACCACAGTTACCATAGTACTTGGCATTTATCTGTGTGCTGGGGATTTAAACTAGGGTCCTCATGTTTATACTGCATGTACTTTACCAGCTGAGCCACCTCAGCCCCATGGTTTTAAGTTAATTATTAATAGTGGGAAAAGAAGGCTTCATTGTGTTACAAATGATGTAAATTGTTTCCAGTTAAAACTTTCTGAATAATTTAGATGAAATTATTTGGGATATTTTATCTAATTTCTTTGTGATCTTGAGGATATCCATTTCCTATGAAAGTTGCAGAGGTCTATTTTCAGATGAGAAGGGGTAGAATGTTTTCAGCCATGTTTAGGAATATATTCTCTCCATACTCATAGAATGGCTGAGTCATGACGTTCCTGAAAGTGACTCCTTCCCACTTTCTGAGTTATTTGGGGAAAGTATTTACCTCTCAGTCTTAGTTTATTCCTTCACTGTAAATCATAAAAAAAAATCTCTTTTACAGTAGAAACTGCTAACTGAAATGAAGTTTAAGTCCCCGTGGCTATCACATAGTTAAACTCAATGAAGCACCCATTTTAGCTGCGATAGCTTGATTTTATTCATGTGATTTCTTAGGTATGAAAAGATTGAAATAGAAGGTATACATACTTATATTTTAAAATATAAATTCAGCATTGAAACTGGATAATATGAATCATCTAATGTATGATCCCATTTCAATGATGGAAAAGGCAACTTTGGTCAAGGAAATGAGGCTTTGGGGATGCTCATTTTCAAAACATTTAGAAAATAGCCTTGTAAAATTTATTGGCTGATGACAGCGAATAAATACAGAAATATCAATGCACACATTTTGAGAAAGGTCCTGGTATGGCTGCACTGTTCATTTCAAAGTATATGAGATTTTTTTTTGGAGAGAAGTTGAGATTGACATTCAGTGCAAGGTGCCACAGTTTTGAACACTGTCGTCCATTGTCATTATTTTCTCTCTTTGTTCTTATACTTCAGCAGCCTGAAATGATTTTGCTGTTTCCAAGTGCTCTGGTATCTCTTAACAGTAAATTTGTACTATAAATTCCATTGTCATTCTGTGAATGCATTTGCGAGGAACGTGCAAGTCAGCAATTTCCTTTGAAGGTGTGTTTTAGTTAAATTATCCTTACTTAATGACTAGTTACAAAATCAAATGGCAAGGGTGATATCATTATCCCTCCTCGTCACCTTAGAAAAACTGCAGGAAACAATAGAAACCAGTCAATTGTTCCTGTCTATGAATAGTAATATATTTTAGTTTGGCTTCCAGAGTAGCTGTGTTAAAGTAACTATATTCTATGGTAAAAGCTATGGAATATAAATGAAACAATAAGAAAATGAAAATGCATTCTTTAGCTAACAACTTGTGCAGTCATTTTTTTTCTTGATTGAGCCTTTATTTCAATGGTAGAATTAAAATAACAAATATCAATTAAAATGCATTCTAAATATTTCAATATAAATAGAACAAAATAGTCAATTGTTACTACTATTAATGACAGGTTGTAGCATTCAGCTTTAGAATTTATAAATTGGGTAAAATAGAATAAATAGAATGCAGCATCTTTAATTGTGTACTATGTGTCAACTGTGGATGTCAGCACATATCCTAAAAGATGAGTATGGAGGTGAATTAAGAAAGAGTGCATAAAGCCATTAACACAATGGTTAATGCGTGAAAAGAGTATGGTTTTAGTTAGGAGAGTAAAGATGATATAAGGTTTCACTATATACTTATATATATGTACTTACACATGAATTAGACATAAAACTTACTGAAATGTTTTAAGTAGATAAATTAGGGATGATTTAATCAATATTGTCCATTTAAGACATGTAAGCTCATATTTATGATGTTTGTTTTAAAAGACTGTTTATCAACCTTGCACAATTTCCAGATCTACAAATTATGAAGCAAGTGTTAGATTTAACTCTTTCTATAAACACAAGAATATGTATCTAGGAGTTTTCGACACTTTAAAGAAGTCACGTACTTTTGGTCTTAAATATAGTATGCTGAAGCTGGTATGCGTATTTAAAGTAAGCAATTTCATTTTTCGAAATTGAAAATATGTGGATCAGGTAACGCTCTAATATCTTTTCTGGCATTAATTTGCAACTCCATTATCCAAGAAGATAACATATATGGCTTTTAAAATGTAAACACAGATTAATTAAAAATTATTATCATAGTAATTTAAACTAACATTGTGTATTAAAGAATGTTATTAGAAAATGACTGTCTCAGCTGCATTTGCTACACTCAAGTACACCAGAGTCACACAGGGAGATTGAAGTGGTAGTTTCTGGTTTCTTTTGAAGACTGAGTTTTGTCATGTGATGTTTTGCTTTTGAGCATATGATGTTTTGCCCAGGTTGACCTGTGAGAGGGGACTTGATGTTTTGCCATGAGCTCTCACATACCAGGGGCGTGACTTTCACCAGCTGAGGATACCCTTGGGTGGATTCTGAAAAGAAGACATATATGTAGGCCCATGCTCAGCGAGACATCACGCGTTTGGATGGACATCGCTGTGCTGAACTTCGTGCTTCGGACACTTGATTTCACAGAGAGAAATGATCTAGAGAGCTTCTCCGGGCAAGCAAACTGAGTCATGCTTAGTTATGGCCTTTGGACTGAATGGCTGGTACCCTGACAACTGAGTCTGGTTCATCTAAATGTTCCTCTAAATGTTCATCGACCCTAATCAGCAGGAAGTAGATCTTTTCCCTATTAATCTCCTACCTAAGGTTGTGAGGGAGGACACGGGGGGATTGGAATGGAAGTAAAGGTGCTTAAGAACACTAAATAAAGTAGATTTGGTGAAGAATCTAAGCCTACAGGAGAGTAGTTCTGCTATTTAACAGCACAGCTATAGGAGATCGCTCTCATCACTGTAAGGTCTCTTTATCAGTATTGTCTTACGAAAGCAGTTCTCAACCTTTCTGATGTTTTGACCCTTTAATATAGTGCCTCTTAGTGTGGTGACCTGAACCATAATATCTATTTTCAATTAAAAAGCTTTTTTTCACATTTATCCTGATTATGGTTTTCCATCTCTTTATCCCTCCAAGTTCTTCCACATCTCCCTGCCCATCTGGATCCATGGCCTTTCTGTCTCTCATTAGAAAACAATTAGGAATCCTTTGTCTGCTCTTGAGACTCTTTTCCTCTTGTTGGGTTGCCTTGTCCAGCCGCAGTACAAAGACTGTTGACTTGTCTTATTGTATCTTATTTAGTTCTGTTTGGCTGTTATCTCTTAGAGGCCTCCTTTTTTCTGAAGAGGAAACAGTGGATCTGGGGGAGTAACAAGGGAGTGGTAGGAACCTGAGAAGAATGGAGAAAGGAGACACTGTGGTCTGGATATATTGTATGAGAAAGAATCTTTTTTTCAATAAAACTAAAAAAAAAAAGAAAGAAAGAAAACAACCAGATTTCTATGGGACAATAATAAAATATTATAAAATATTTTTATAAAAAATAAAAAAATTATAAATATTTTACAAAAATTAAAAATACAATTAATGTAACATTATAAAAGTATTAATTTAAATATATTTAATTTATGTTTTATTTTATTATATAAATATTTTGCATATTTGCAACTTATTGGCTTAACTGAAAGTCCTAGAAAAAAAGAAGCAGAGGCACCCAAGAGAAGCAGACGGCTGGAAATAATTAAACTTAGGGATGAAATCAATCAATTAGAAACAAATAAACTATTCAAAGAATCAATGAAACAAAAAGCTGGTTCTTTGAGAAAATCAACAAGATAGACAAACCCTTAGCCAAACTAACTAAAAGGTAGAGAGAATCTATCCAAATCAATAAAATTAGAAATGAAAAGGGGGATATAACTGCAGACACTGAGGAAATTCAAACAATCATTAGGTCATACTACAAAAGTCTATACGTCACAAAATTTGAAAATCTAAATGAAATGTACAATTTTCTTGATAGATTCCATCTACCAAAATTAAGTCAAGATCAGTTAGAAAGACTAAATAGCCCTATATCCCCCAAGGAAATTGAAGCAGTCATCAACAGTCTCCCCTCCAAAAAAAGCCCTGGGCCAGATGTTTTCAGCACAGAATTCTACCAGACCTTCAAAGAAGTGCTAACACCAATACTCCTCAAACTATTCTGCAAAATAGAAACAGAAGGAACATTACCAAACTCATTTTATGAAGCCACAGTTACTTTGATACCTAAACCACACAAAGATCCAACAAAAAAAGAGAACTTCAGACCAAGCCCTCTTATAAATATTGATGCAAAAATACTCAATGAAATACTGGCAAACCAAATCCAAGAACACATCAAAGATATCATCCACAATGACCAAGTGGGCTTCATCCCAGGCATGCAAGGTTGGCTCAACATAGAGAAATCCATCAATGTAATCCACCACATAAACAAACTGAAGGAGAAAATCCACATGATCATCTTCATAGATGCCAAAAAAGCATTTGACAAAATCCAACACCCATTCATGTTTAAAGTCCTGGAGAGACTAGGGATACAAGGCACATACCTAAACACAGTAAAGGCAATATACAGCAAGCCAATAGCCAACATCAAACTCAATGGAGAGAAACTCAAACAAATCCCACTGAAATCAGGTACAAAGCAAGGCTGTCCACTCTCTCTGTATCTCTTCAACATAGTCCTTGAGGTCCTAGCTAGAGTGATAAGACAACGAAAGGAGATCAAGGGAATACAAATTGGAAAGAAAGAGTTCAAAGTTTCACTATTCACAGATGATATGATAGTATACATGAGCAACCCAAAAAATTCAACCAGAGAACTCTTTCCGCGGATAAACACCTTTAGAAAAGTGGCTGGAAAAAAATTAACACAAAAATTCAGAAGTCCTCCTGTATACCAAAGACAAAAGGGCCAAGAAAGAAATCAGGGAAACAACACCCTTCACAATAGCTACTAATAACATAAAGTACCTTGGGACCTGTTTGAGAAAAAACTTCAAGTCTCTGAAGAAAGAAATTGAAGGAGATATCAGAAGATGGAAAGATCTCCCATGCTCATGGATCTGTAGGATTAACATAGTGAAAATGGCCATCCTGCCAAAAGCAATCTACAGATTCAATGCAGTTCCCATCAAAATTCCAACACAATTCTTTATAGGCCTTGAGAGAAAAATTATCAACTTCATATGGAGAAACAAAAAACCCAGAATTTCCAAAACGATCCTGTACAACAACAGATCATCTGGAGGCATCTCCATCCCTGATATCAAGCTGTACTACAGAGAAAAAGTAATAAAAACTGCATGGTATTGGCATAGAAACAGAATAGTGGATCAATGGAACCAAATAGAAGAACCAGAAATAAACCTACATACCTATGGATACTTGATTTTTGACAAAGAAGCCAAAATGATTCAATGGAAAAAGACAGCATCTTCAGCAAATGGTGCTGGTCCAACTGGATGTCTACATGCAGAAAAATGAAAATAGATCCATATTTATCATCCTGCACAAAACCAAAGTCCAAGTGGATCAAAGCTCCTAACATAAAACCAGACACACTAAATCGGTTAGAAGACAAAGTGGGGAAGAACCTAGAACTCATTGGCACAGGTGACAACTTCTTGAACAGAATGCCAACAGCACAGGCTTTAAGATCAACAACAAAGAAATGCGACCTCATGAAACTGAAAAGCTTCTGTAAAGCAAAAGATACCTTTGCCAGAACAAAACAACAGCCTACAGACTGGGAAAGGATCTTCACCAACCCTATATCTGACAGAGGGCTGATATCCAGGATATATAAAGAATTAAAGAACTTAAAAAGCAACAAATCAAGCAATCTGATTAAAAAATGGGGGTACAGAACTAAACAGAATTCTCAGTAGAGGAATACAGAATGGCAGAGAAACACTTAAAGAAATGCTCAACATCCTTAGCCATCAGAGAGATGCAAATCAAAACGACCCTGAGATTTCACCTGACACCCACCAGAATGGCCAAGATAAAAAAAAAAAAAACTTAACTGACAACACATGCTGGAGAAGTTGTGGAGAAAGGGGAATCCTCCTCCATTGCTGTTGGGAATGCAAACTTGTACAACCACTTTGGAAATCAATCTGGTGCTTTCTCAAACAATTAGGAATAGTACTTCCTCAAGACCCAGCTATATCACTCCTAGGCATATATCCAAAAGATGCTCAAGTACACAACAAGGACATTTGCTCAACCATGTTTGTAGCAGCTTTATTTGTAATAGCAAGAATCTGGAAACAACTCAGATGTCCATCAGTGGAGGAATGGATACAGAAATTGTGGTACTTTTACACAATGAAATACTACTCAGCAATTAAAAACAAGAAAATCATGAAATTTGCAGGCCAATGGTGGGATCTAGAAAAGATCATCCTTAGTGAGGTATCAAAGGGGCAGAAAGACACACATGGTATATACTCACTTATGTAGCCCTATAAGATAGGATAAACATACTGAAATCTACATACCTAAAGAAGATAAACAAGAAAGAGTCTCTGGGGTAAGATGGTCAATCCTCATTTAGAAACACAAATGGGATGGACATTGGATGTAGGAGAAAACAAGCAACAGGACAGGAGCCTACCACAGAGGGCCTCTGAAATACTCTACCTAGCAGTGTATCAAAGCAGATCCTATGACTCATAACCAAACTTCGGCAGAGTGCAGGGAATAATAAGAAAAAAGGGGGAGTTCACATGACCTGGAATGGACAGGAGCTCCACAAGGACCAAATATATCTGGGCCCAGGGGTCTTCTGTGGGGCTGTTTCTTCAACCAAGGACTATGTATGGTTATATCTTAGAACCTCTGCTCGGATGTAGCCTATGGTAGCTCAGTATCCAAGTGGGAACCCTATGAAAGGGAACAGGGACTATTTCTGATATAAACTCAATGGCGGGCTCTTTGACCACCCCACCCCCCGCCAAGAGAGTCCTACTAGGCCACAGAGGAGGACTTTGCAGCCAGTCCTGAAGATACCTGATAAACCAGGGTCAGATGAAAGGGGAGGAGGTCCTCCCCTATCAGTGGTCTTGGAAAGGGGCAGGGAGGAGATGAGGGAGGGAGAGAGTGTGGGATTGGGATAAAATGAGGGAGGGGGATACAGCTGGAATACAAAGTTAATAAACTGTAACCAATATTAAAAAATTTTAAAGAATTTTATAAAAATTTTACACAAATTATAAATACAATTAATGTAACATTATAAAAGTATTAATTTAAATATTTTTATGTTTTATTTTATTATATAAATATTTTGCAAATGTATATTTCTAATAAATAATTATATTTCATTTAATTTAATTCTTACTAATTTAAATATATTAATTAATAATATGACACTTTGGAATTAGACAAGACAAACAGAAGGAAACAATCCCAGCAGGAGGCAGGACAGAGACCCATTTCTTCACACACTCAGGAGTCCCATAAAAACACTAAATCAGAAGCCATAACACATATGTAAAGGCCCTTGGTCCAGACTCATGCATGCCCTGTACATGATGCCTCAGTCTCTGAAGTTTATGTGTGCTTTGATTATGTTGATTTATAGAGCTTTGATTTCCTGGTGTCCTCCATCCCCTGTGGCTCTTATACTCTCTGTTTCCTATTCTGTGAGATTCTCTGAGCCCTCAGAGGAGGCATTTGTTGGAGTCATCCCTTTTAGGGATGAGTGTTCCAAGGTTTCTCATTCTCTATATAACTTCTGGCTGTGTGTCACTGCATTTGCTCCCATCTGCTGTGGGGAAAAACTTCACTCATGATGACTGAGCAAAGTACTGATCTATGTGTATAGCACAATGTCATCAGGAGTCATTTTATTGCTATTTATTTTTTGTTTGCTTTTGTTTTAATATAGTAATATTTGGTTTTCTCCTATGTTTTTTGAGCTATCTAGTCTCAGGCTCTTGGCCACTCAAGCAGTGTAAGGTATGGGTTTTAAGTCATGGAGTGGACCTTAAGTCAAATCAGATATTGGTTGGTTACCTCTGTAAACTTTGTGCCACCATTGCATTAAGGTACCTTTCAGACAGGACACCTTTGACAGTCTGAGGGCTGAGTTAGTGTTTATGTTTCTCTTTTGGTAACATGCAGCATACCTTCCTGAACTAAAGGCATTAGAATGTAGGGGTGAAAGCTCTATGTAGGCACCAGCTCCATTCTGTTTTGAATGAATTATGTAGCTGTTATCTTTATTAATGGAAGGCACAGATGCCAATATTTTTAATGTTCTCCAAGTAGTTGCATCACCTGAAGAAACTGGAAAGTAATTTATGTGGCCACACAATTCTATTCCCTTTGGTTTCCCAAAATTTCCTTAATCACTTGCTTGTCTGATAGCATGTAGGCACAATGCTCTTCCCACATGTCACATGGTTCACTCAGGCTGATTCTCCCTACTGCTATTTCATTCTTTTTTAAAAATTTTATATTTTTTTGCCATTTATTCATTTTATATCCTGATTGTAGCCCTCTCACTCAACTCCTCCCGGTCCCACCCTTCCTTCCACTTCCCTCCTTATTCTTCTCCTAGCCCACTGAAAGGGGGAGTTCTCCTTCCCTGTCATCTGCCTCTAAAATACTGCCTGGATCCTCATTCTCTTTTTTCTCCTGTTTCTTTTTTTTTAAACAATATATTATAGTTTCCTTTCAGCCAACTCCTCCTAGATCATTCCTACCTCGCCTCCCACCAAAAATCATACCCTCCCTTTATCTCCCTCAGTAGAAAACAGACATCTAATAAAATATTTCAGTATGCCCCTGTAGCATCGCTTCCTCAATAAATTGCCTAATTTCATTATCTTCATTTCAAATCACAAGCCTTCTCATCTTAAGTGCTTTCACATGTTTCCCACTCTTATTACCTTGTAGTTGTTATGTGATGGTCAATACAAGTTTGTAAAGTACCTCAAAACTAACAACCAATAAAGGAAAAAATACTGCCCCCCCCACCAAATCCTGAGAGAAATATAGAATGCCTGTCTCCTGCTCATCACTTCCAGCTTTGTGAAGGTGATCTTCAGAGGCTGTTGTGAACACAGCCTGGTGAACATTCTCAAAACATCTTCCCTTAACTGTTACAAAGGTTGGAGCATTTGTAGTGATTGCCTTCCACCAGACAAGATTTTCTAAGAACACATTTAAAACTGCTTGATTATTTTGGGAAAGTTTATAATGTATAAAAAGGAGAAAGCTATATTAAGAACTTTAGGCAAATGCTAACCTTTTCTTAAAATAGCAGGTGAAGAAAATCTGTAGGTTTTGACAATCAAGAAAATGAATTTGTTAAATAATATTTTAAGCTCCTATCTCTACTTCAATTATATTTTGCTCCGTTATCAATATAATCCAGTATGACAAAGTGCTATCTATCCTTCCTTACATTTTTGCAAAATACTGTCATGTCGTGTTTATTTGAACATATTAAGGTACTTAAAATGGAAGGCATGGTAGCACAGACTCTATGACAGTATTTTGGAGGTAGATGAAAGCAATCTTTGTGATTTCAAGGTCAACCAGGGCTACACAGTGACACCTTGGCTCAAAACAAAAAAGGCAATAAGGCATTTACAGTGCCAGGTATTATATGGGAAGTGGGTGATTACTAAATCATTGTGGAATTGAGTAAATCTTAGTATGATTGTCAGCACTCTATGAAAGAGCAAAAGTACCACTGACTTGATCAAACATTATTCTCTTGCACATGAAAGCCTATGGATTTTGTTCAAACTAATAGGATAATTCCATAAAGATTAAATACGTAAGAGCTTTCTATTTTGTTTCTTTTTATCTTAATGGGTCCCAGATCTGCCTGGTGTTATAAGGTGGCCTGGACAGTCAAATGAAAGGTAAACACAAAGGGAAAATAGAAGGCACGTTTCTGTTCTTTAAGATTATTAATTGGAAACTAGAAATGATAATCTAAGTCTCCCATTGGCCAGAACAATGTCATAGATAATGTCAAGAGAAGTTAAGAATGTGAAGAAGTAAACAATCCTTTGTCCAAACAAACAAAACAAACAAAGAAACCCAAAAAATCTTTTATTATGTACACATGAAAGGAAGACACAGGGGAGACAAAAATATCTGTCTCTTCAATAAGACACTCAAATATTTGAGTAAATATACTTCCTGCTACTCTAACATGTTCTATTTATCTTCAAACAAGACAACCTTTTATGATACCAAGCTCAAAAGACAGGATTTGCGGAGAATCATCAGTCTTCACCTTCAGAATTCACATTAAAGTTATTAAACTTTAAAGTTATATTTCAATATAGCTTTTATCATGGCTTGCCTCAAGGCTTTGGCAACAACCTGTGCAGAGTTAATCAGAAGGAAGAAGGCATAGGATCTTGTTCTTTAGGTATCCCAAAATATTATGCTGCATGAGTCATCATTTCTTATTAGAAAATGAAAGTCTGAAGGAATTATAATGATACAGCAACAGAGCTGACTTGTCAGGCCCCATTCTCAAAATCCAGAGAAACTAACCCATTAAAGTTCAGTCAGAGTTTTAATGAAATAGGTAAGATGTGGCAAATTGCAAGATGCGTGAAGGATGCTGAGTTGTGATCACGTGAATCACTCCGAACACTGAAGAAGTTTTAAGAGTTAAGATTGGGTAGAAAGTAGAAGAGAAATCAGCGATGATGTAGGAGATGAGAAGGTAAAGGTACACTGAACCACAGAATATACTGTTGCAGTGGCATCAAGACATAGGGCCTGTGAGTGAAGAACTGCAAGGAGGAAAAACTTTGATGAGGCACTGAGTTTACCTTCCATTTTTCCAGCTGTTTATGTGTTTGGTCTATAATGCCCACAGTACTTTCATGGTATACTTTGGGACTAACTGGCTCTCTTAGGAAGTTCACTGCACTAATACCAGTCTTTTTCACAGTGTGCATTTCCAGGTGTGAACCACCATAGTTCTGAGGTGCGTTTGCAAAAGACATCAGGGCTCCTCATTGTTCTTACCAAAAGATGAAACTTCAGTCCATGGTCCAGAAGGTGTTTGGTCCCCTAACTCTGACCTCACTCTGCAAGCTGACCTCTAGCTCCTCCCCTTTGGTCTTGTTTTCTTTTCTTTTTATTTTCTATGCTTCATTGGCTGCTTGTTATTTTCTCAACCAGCAACTTCAAAGTCTTTGTGAACGCCCCTTCATTTTTGTATGCATTACTATGCATTGCAGAATATTAGCCTGTCTAAAATCTCTTTTAGATATCTGCTCAGATTTCACATCCCTCTTCCACTGCATTTACCAGAATTGTAAATATGCGTTTCTGACTTAATAATCTGCATCAGTCAGAGACAGAAATGTGTCTCTTCCTAAACAACACAAAGCCTGGACATGCCTGACAAACAATAAGGGCAAGCCTATTAAGAATGTTTCCAAGTGGCAGAGAATATCTTTAGTGAATAAATAAATTCTAAATGGAGGATTCTCGTTTTGGGGGCACATGTCCCCTCCTTCAGGGTGAGGCACACCTGAATGATCTGAGCAGTGTGGAGAGAGACTGCCATTAGTACCGCCCTCTAAAGACAAATCCTAATGGATGCAGACGCTATGGTAAGGACAGTAACTGTCTGCCTGTAGGTGATGCAAGTAACTACTCTTTCGTGACATGAAAAGCACACAATAACTTGTCCCCTTTCTCCAAACCCATCTTCTTATCTTGTCGCGTCCACCTTGACCAGCAAGGAAAGACAGGACACACGAGCTCTTCTTCAAGCAGTTTATTCAAGAGTTTTGAACAATCTTCTTCTTCTTCTTCTTCTTCTTCTTCTTCTTCTTCTTCTTCTTCTTCTTCTTCTTCTTCTTCTTCTTCTTCTTCTTCTTCTTCTTCTTCCTCTTCTTCCTCTTCTTCCTCTTCTTCCTCTTCTTCTGCTTCTTCTGCCCTGAGGAAAGCCCGTCCCAGGAATAAGTACCCCTGAGCCAGCCAACCCCGGGTAGCCACGTGGGAAGTGCTGATAGGTACACGTAAGAGAAGGCAGATCATCAGACACAGCACAACAAAATAAGGAGTTGTTTATCACAAGAGCACTCGCCGTCTGGATGGCAGAAGGTGGAAACTGGCGCCACCATCTTTAAAGCACGGCACACGCAGCTCTCTACATTATCTTACCATAAAAAGTAGAAAGCAGGGGCAGGAGGGATGGAGTGCTGCTTTTGCAGAAGTCCTAACTTTGATTCCCTATTCAGTTCCCAGTACCAACACTGGGCAGCTGGCAACCATCTATTACTCCAGCAGCAAGGGACCTGATGCCCTCTTCTGGTCTCCACAGACACTACACTTGTGTGAATCCTTAACCCACTATGTAGCCAAGGATGGTTGTGTATCTGCACCTGTACTCTTCTTGTACTTTGCTTTTCCAAGATTAATTTCTTTTGTTCATCCATAATATTAACTCTTCTGCCTGTTCACTTGGGCTTATCCTTTCTTACTTGAAAACATTTTTCCATTAACACTTCTTGTCTGTCCAGTATCCTTATTGATTTCCATTTTGCTGGTTCAACCAGACGTAAGCCCTGATTGTATGTCAGACTGTTAAAAACACTTTTGTTGAATTGTTTATTTCGAGGTGTTCTGGGTTCTCCACTCACTTGTACAAGAAAACATTTTGAAAAGGTTGATTATATTCTATCTCAAATCCATGCTATTTTCTCTTCAGTTATCTCTAGTTAGACAGTCATTGTGTCACCAAGGGTAAAATTTAAAATACAAAGGCCTGCTGATGCACATAGCAATCATTTGTCACGCCCACTTCTTTTCTAAGTTTCATGTCTTGCTCATGTTTTTATTACTGTTCCCGTTGACTTTGTCTTTCTCTAATAACTGTTCAGTAATGACAAGAACAGGTGAAGGAGAAAATCTGTTTGTTTCTCTTTCATGATCTAATTTTCCAAGCATATGGAATCATGTGGCAAACTCTGCAGTCAATCCTGAGTCCATATCACTATCACTCCTTATCTACCTTTCCCTCACCAAGCCCATCATCCTCCTTTTGCTCCATTATCAAGAGCAAGGACCAATTATAAGGCAACCGTGAAGAGCTATGTGTCCTGAAGCTCTATAGAACTTTGCAAACTTGCCTGTACCTACTTGCGCATGTGACCTGCCTTGCCCTAAGCAAAAGAACTGCGTCAAGACATTGGCCCCTGTCCTCTGCTTCTTGAGGAAGCCTCATCCTTGCAAGTGTGCCTCTGCTTGATGAAGGATACTTCCCACTCCTGGCAGCTGGAAGCAAAGCATTCCTTCTTTATTATTGCCTTCTGTGCCTTCACGTGTATCGTGATGGATGAAAAGAGCAGCATAAACGACACGGGTCCCTTGATTTACTCCCCTCCAGCCTCAGACCAGAATCTCCTCCTCACATGAACTGAACACTCAAGCCCTCGGCTCAGAGTTTCTGGCATGACATTTGCTGTGTCCTAATCTTTTCTTGTAGTTAGGTGCCCAAATCAGTCCTTCCTCTCCATCCACACTTGTTCAAATGCAGTCTTATCTGTGGACAACTTCCACCTACTGTGCTTTATTAGAACTTGCCCTGAATCATATTCCCCCAGTCTTCACGGATGCTTTCTGTTAGCTTCAATATGCATTCCTTAAGTTATCCACACATAAATTAGGAAACATTATTTGCTTTTTCCTTTCCCCTTTTCTTCTTCTTCCCCTCATATGCTCCGGCCCCAAAAAAGACCAGGATCACGTGTCCCAGGTTGGCCTCCAACTCATTATGTAGCTAAGCATGACCTTGACCTTTTGATCCTCCTACTGTTATTTCATATACCTCCTGGATGTTAGGAGCACAGTTTGTGTGGTACCAGGGATCAATTTAACCCACAGCTTCGGATATGCTAAAAAATTACATGTTCATCCCCATAATTTGCTTTTCTATAAACATAACGTTCATGTAAATTTCAAGAGGGAAAACATTCAGTGTGGTACCAGGGCCTAGGCTATTGTAAACTAATACTTCTCCAGTAAATATTTATTAGATGGACAGAGGGGTAGGTGGCTGAGAGAACGTGGTTACCCCAATGTTGATGCAGCAGCTGTGCAGAGGATGATAATTCAGGCAGTGTTAACCTTTGTCTCTTTACAGTCCTGTTATAAGAATCCTACCTAGCTGAACGTGGTGCTTCCTGCCTTTAATCCCAGCACTCAAGAGGCAGAAGCAGGTGTATTTCTGTGAGTTTGAGTCCAGCCTGATTGACATATATACATAGTAAGTTCCAAGACAGCCAGGACAGTTACAAAGAGAGAAAACCAAACCAAACCAAACCAAAGAAAACAAAACCCTCGACCCTGTCTCTCATCACAAGTAGGTGGACAGACATTTTCAGTCTGTTTTGAAAAGGTGTTGAGTGCATCAATGTATGAAAGAGAAAACTAAAGCTAACACAAAATGATTAGGAATAGTTAAAGAAGATAAACAATGGCAGAAAAGGGAGAAAGGAGCCGTGGTGCTACTCTGGGCTGCCTCCTAGTGTGATCCACAGAACCAAGAGATTGGTAATCCACCAACATTCTATTTGATCTCAGCAGGCTGGGGTGAATCTTTTTTCTTTCTTTCTGAAACAGCACATTCAGTGGAAACAAAGGCCTGGCTAAAATCACAGCACTGCATAATGTATTGAGTACATTTCTCTCAGCAACAGCACTTGCTTCACGGTCATATGAAGAGTATCAAAATCCTCTTCTATTCTTTCAAATATTTATGCATTGACTTATATTGTGACTCTCCATTCTTTTTAGGTGCTAGCAAATTGATATGTGATTCTTTCCCTATTTCATCAATATATAAATTCTTATTTCTAGATTATTCCTCTTTTGCTCATGATAGAGATCTTGTCAAGCTCAGGCTCGAACAATATACATTTTAAGGTCCTAGGACAATTGTTCAATAGGTAAAGCATTTTCAGTTCAAATAAGAGGATCAGAGTTCAGATCTCTAGACCTCACATAAAAATTTTAAGTAGGCACAGTGGCAACCTATAATCCCTTGCTTTAGGAGGCTCAGACATAGAATCCCTAGACCATCCGGCTAGCCAGTTTAGCTCATTGGTAAGGCCTGGGTTCACCTGAAAGATGTTGCTGCATTAACCAAAGGGAAGAGTGATCATCAAAGACACTTGACATCAACCCTGAGCATCTGAAAGCGAGTGTGTCCTTTCATCCACCCTGGTCTTAAAATTCTAGACTGGATCTCAGTGACCCACGGTACCCAACATGGCAACACACACACACACTCACATGGAAAAGGAAATTAAATAGAAATACATTCTCGAATATTATTTCTTATATGTGACCATTGAGTGGTTATAGAAATGAATATGCAGATAGGTGTTTTGATGGCCATTGTGTGCTGTTGATTTTTAATCAGGTCCCTAAAATCTAAAACAAAGAAATATGAATACTGTCATCCACTTATTCATTAAACCAATTTTTTTAGGGGGTAGGGAATGTATGTGCCACATCATGAATGTGAAGGTCAAAAGACAGCTTACAAAGTGAATCTGTCTCTTTTCACAATATTTTAGGGGTCAAACTCAGTTTTGTTTTAGTAAATTAAAAAAAAATGAGTGTTGGCCTATATAATGTTTATTATTTGCCCTATGATTATCATGGCGGTGTTATCTAGCCCATTATCACAAATAATAAGACACCTGTTAGATTTTATAATTGCCTTCATAAACTTGGCAGATATTCCTCCCTACGCTGTCTGAATCACCTCACCATCCAGCTCCCATCCAGTTCCATCCTCCTTAACCATCCAAGCTTCCATCCATAATCTTATGAATACTGGCTGCTATTCTTCATACGGGCCTTTTCATGCCATTACTGGAGTCTTTCCTCACTGACCCACTTGGTTTCTTCTCCAGGATAATGGCATCCTCCTCCTCCTTCTTTCTCTCTTCCCATCTGTTGGTTTCCTGTGATTCTCTCTGAAGTCCAGGAACCTTAGCCACACCCACTCCATTCTGCCCCAGATGTAGGCTGTTTAATGAACCAATCAGATATAATGACTTTGGCAGGTTTACAAAGTGAGGATAGGTGTAACCAGATGTTGAGAGTCAGCATTAGAACAACTCCCAATACAGTTCCTTAGCTTGAATGCAAGAGCCTTCATGTTCTTTCATCAATTATTTATTATTTCATTAACCAACTAAGAAATTAATCTATTAATTGGTTAATTAATTAATTATTTTCCTAGGAATCTCAGTCAGGGTCACCACCATAGACTCCCTGGAGCTTCCCCTATTTCACAAATGCCCCCCTTTGATTTCAGTTTTCTCTCCCAGTCCTCCCCCCTTCCTCCACAGCTGGTCCCCACTCCTATTCCCCTCTCCAACCCTCTATCACCCAGTTCCCTCCCTCTATCTACTTAAGATGTCTATTTTTATTTCCTCTTGTGAGTGAGACTTAAGCATTCTTTCATCGGTCCTTCCTTGTTACTTAGCTTCTTTGGGTTTGTGGATTGTAGGATGGCGATCCTGTACTTTATGCCTAATATCCACTTATAAGTGAGAGCTTTCACATTCAAAGCAGCACTTCTCAACCTTCCTAATACTGTGGCCCCCAACCATAAAATTATTTTCATTGCTACTTCATAACTGTAATTTTGCTACTCTTCTGAATTATAATGTCAATGTGTTTTCTGATAGTCTTAGGCAACCCCTGTGAAAGGGTCATTCACCCTCTCCCTAACAGCTCACAAACCATAGGTTGAGAACCTCTGTTCTACAGTACCTTACTATGTCCACATTCATTGCTATGGGTTTTTTTTTTGCCTAAATATTTTAAACACATAAAGAAGAATTTGAAAATATTTATGACACATTTGCATAACTATGTTCTTATCCAGGTGATGTGATTTGGGGCATTTATTATTATTAAATTAATAGATGTTTAAACACAAATATGCAATTATCTGAAAAAAAATCAAACAGAAAGTCCTGCAAAAGGTTTCGTTGGCCCTTATGATCTGTACCTTAATTGTTTCTTCATGTCACTTTTCCTGTGCTTTCATTTCCTATTTTAATGCTTTCTTGGTTCTCTTGGTGGACGTTACTGTCTTCCTCTTCTAGCTATCTTGACTGCTAGAAGAACCTTTCTACATGCAGTAAAGATACAGAAAACCTTGGACTTAGATTGGTTTGACTTACAATTTTCAACACTGTGATGGTGGAAAATGGGTACAGACTCTGTAGGATTGACATTTTGGTTTTTTCCTGTTTTAAAAATACTTATTTTCATTTTATGTGTTTGATTGATTTTCTTGCATCTATGTATGTTGACCAGGTACATGCCTGTGACCTGTGGAGGTCAGAAAAGGTTTCAGATTTTCTGAAACTGGAGGCACAGAGAATGAGCTTCAGTGTGGTGGGGGTACTGGGAACTGAACCTAGATTCTCTGAAAGAAAGCAAGTGCTCTTACTTGCTGAGGTATCTCACCTGCTTCTTTTTTTTTTTTGATAAAGGATCTTCCTTAATCCCTACACTGGCTTCACATTCATGGCAATCTTCATGTTTCTGTCTACCAAGTGCTTGGATTACAAGTGTGTACCACATTTGTCTTCAAAGTTTGAATTTTGTTTTCTCCCTCTTCCGATATCTATGACATTTGCCTTTCTGAGTGAGGATTGATCATCTTACCCAGGGTCCTCCTTCTTTAGGTGTACAGATTTTAGAATTTTTATCCTATATTATATTCTAATATCCACTAATAAGTACGTATATATCTTGTGTGTCTTTCTGCTTCTGGGATACCTCACTCAGGATGATCTTTTCTAGATAGGAGCCTACCACAGAAGGCCTCTGAAAGACTACCCAGCAAGATATTAAAGCAGATGCTGAGACTTATAGCCAAACTTTGGGCAGAATGCAGGGAATCTTAGGAAAGAAGGGGAGATAGAAAGACCTAGAGAGGACAGGAGCTCCACAAGGAGAACAGAATCAAAATATCTGGGCACAGGGGTCTTTTCAGAGACTGATACTCCAAACAAGAACCATTCGTGGATATAACCTAGAATCCCTGCACAGGTGTAGCCCATGGCAGCTCAGTATCCAAGTCGGGTTCCCTAGTAAGGGGAACAGGGACTGTCTCTGACATGCATTCAATGGCTGGTTCTTTGATCACTTCCCCCTGAGGAGGGAGCAGCCTTACCAGGCCACAGAGGAAGACAATGCAGCCAGTCCTGATGAGACCTGATAGGCTAGGGTCAGAGGGAAGGGGAGGAGGGCCTCCCCTATCAGTGGACTGGGGCATAGGCATGGGAGGAGATGAAAGAGGGACGGTGGAATTGGGAGGGGCTGAGGGAGAGGGCTATAGCTGGGATATAAAACAAACAAACTGTAATAAATAAAAAATAAGTTTAAAAAATTGAATTTTGGTTTTTTCAAAGGTAGTAGGACAATCATTTGTGATGCAAGGCAAGGGCCATGATCTGTATCTCTTTAAACCAGCAACTGGGGAAGGGGAATAAATAACCAAATGTATATAGCATCCTGTTGCTGCAGCAGGGTGTGTCATAGTAAATAATTTTCAATGGACCATATGTGCAATTTATAATGGACTTGTTGGGACATAATCCCAACATGAGTCAAAGATCCTTTGTATAACTACTAAATATCCTTAGTGACTGTCACTATATATTCATTCTCTTGCAAATTTAATTTTCCTTATAGATAAATAAAATTTCATAGTGCATATCTACCACATTATCGTTATCCATTCATCTGCTGATAGACACCCAGTCCTGTTTTAGTTTTAGATATTGTGATTAATGTAGCAAGGAACATAAATGTGCAAGTGTCTCTGTGTTAAGATATGGAGTCTTTGGGTATATGCCCAGGACTGATGTAGCTGAATCATATGGTAGTTCTATTTTTAATACTTTGAGAAACCTCCCTGCTGATTTCCATAATAGCTGTTCAAGTTTTCACTCTAACAAGCAGTGGGAAAGAGTTCCATTTCACCTACATCTTTGCCAGTATTTACTGTTAGGTTTATTGGTAATAGCTATTTTGACTTGGGGAAGATCCATCTCTAAGTTCATTGAATTTTCATTTTTCTCATGACTAGAGATGCCAAACACTTTTTAAAAATACTTAATGTTCATATGTGTTTCTTCTTTTGAGAGCTGTCTATTTGCTTACCCCCGTTGTTAGTAGGCAGTTGAGTGTTGATGTTTAACCTTTGCAGTTCTTTGTATATTCTGGGTATTGATCTCCTTTTTGCAGTGTAGGTGGTAAAGGTTTTATGCCACAAGGAGATATGTCTGTTTGCTTTGCTTATACTTTCTTAAACTATATGGCAACTTCTTAATTTCATATAGTTTCTTCTGTTTCCCGTGTTATATATTTTTTTTCTTCAAAAAAGTTGTGGCCAGGGCTGGTGAGATGGTCCAATAGAATGAGGTCCTTGCCACTAAGACAGATGACCTGCATTCCATCGCCAGGGCCCACAGGGTGGAACAAAAGGACTGACTGTAGCCACACACACCTACAATTGATTGTTTTGCCACCTTTTTGTCTACACTCACTTATACAGTGAAGTACATTCCATGATTTTCTCTAGCAGTTTTAGCATCTCAGGCTTTGATACTTGTTGGGGTGATTTTTGCGCAAGGTGAAAGATATGAAACTAATTTCAGTGTTTTGTGGGTGCCTATCCAGTTTCACCAGACTCCTTTGTGGAATAGGCTGTTCCCTTTCCACTGCATGGTTTATCATCTTGTAAAAAACTGTTTATTCTTGAATACTCCATTATGTCACATTGTTCTACCTTCCAGTTTTTCTGCAAATAGAAGGCTGACTTTATCACTATAGCTCTACAGTATAACCTGAGATCAAGGTTTTGTTATATTTGCAGTTCTGTTCTTTCTCCTTTGAATTGCTTGCCTATTTGTTTACAAATGAGTTCTCATTTGATTTTTCTAGATCTGTGAAGAATTACATCATTTTGATAGGGATTGCTTTCAATCTGCATATTGCATTTGGTAAAATATTTATCTTCATGACATTAAATCTGCCAATGCAGATATATATATAATTTCTTTCTCTTGTCTTTAATTCCCCCTTTCAGTGTCTCTATGGTTTCATTGTAGAGATCTTTAACTTTCTTGGTTAGGCTTATTTCTGTATACTTTGTATATTTTGGAGTTATTATCAATTGGATACATTTTCTAATTTCTTTCTTTGCCAAGTTAATTGTTCATAGACATGAAGGGATTTTTATATATCTATTGTATAGCCTGAAGCTTTATTTATTGTAAGTGTTGATTAAGATAATCTTAATTGCATTCTTTAGTCTTTTAGTATAGAATTATGTTATCTCTAAATAAGGATAGTTTGATTTCTTTCTTTCCTAATCTTACTCCCTTAATATCTTCCTCTTGTTTTATTAGTTCAAGCACTATATTGAATAAGAAATGTTAGAATAAGCATTTTTACCTCATTTCTCTTTAGAAAAAAAATGTTACCATTTTTTCCCTTTACTAGAATGTTGGCTCTATCTTTGTTGAGTATATACTTTATTTTGAGGCATGTTCAGTTTATTCTTAATGTCTTTAGGACTTTTATCATGAAGACATATTGTATTTTTTCATATTATTTTCTGCATTAATAGAAATGTTTATGTTGTTTCTTTCTTTAAATCTGTTCACATGTGTATCATATTTATTGACTTACTATGTTGCACCTCTTGGGTGAAGCCCACTTAAGTCACGATATATGAGCTTCTTAGTGTGTTCCTGAATTCAATTTGCTAATACTTTGCTGAGAATTTTTCCTTCAGTGTTCATCAGGAAAATTAGTCTTGTTTGGTTTTTGTTTTGTTTTGTTGTGTTGTGTGTGTCTTTACCAGGTTTTGACATTAGAATAATACTGGTTTCAAAGAATCAATGAATTTAGTGTGTTCTTTCCCTTTTTGTTTTGTGCAACAATTTGACTAAGAGTTGGGATTAGATGTTCCTTGAAAGTGTGATAAGGAGATCTAGAGGTGGTTCAGTAGTTAAGAGCACTTGGTGTTTTTGGAGAATTCTGTTCCTAGCACTCACAGCAGGTGACTCACAACTGCCTCTAAATATAGCTGTAGAGAAGTAGTTCTCAACCTGTGGGTCTCAACCCCTTTGGGGATGAACTACCCTTTCACAAGGGTCATACATCAGTTATAATGTATATCAGGTATTTGCATCATGATTCATAATAGTAACAAAAGTACAGTTATGAAGTTACAAAAACAAGTTTATGGCTGGGTTACTGTATCAAACATGGCTGATTCCTTCCAAGCTCTTCTTTCTCGATTTGTTCTTTCCATGGAGTATATTCTTTCATGTGCTCTTGTAGACGAAGTTATCTTTCTTCTTCTGTGCCATATATCACTCCTCTAAGAAGTTTCTGAAGTGATGGCTCAACTATTGTAAATTGCCTTGTCTTTTGTTTGTCTTAAGCATCCTTATTTATCCATCAATTTTGAAAGATAACTTTGCTGGGCATTGCTTTCTTGATTCCTACTTATTTGCTTTCAGAGCTTGAAATAAGTCTATGGTTTTCTGGTTTGGGGAGTTGGTAATGAAAGCACTGAGGTTTTGTCTAACATCATTACTTTATGAGTTGGCTTTCTTTCTCATTTTCCTTTAGTACTTAGTTCCTTCATATTTTTTGAGATACTGACTATGATGTATTTTAGAGAGGTTCTTCTCTCATCATATCTATTTGGGATAACTCTAGTAGTTGGATGTCTATCTCTTTCTCTGTGTTTGGAAAGCTCTGTGCTATAATTTTACTAAATAATCTGCTTTCTTTTTTATATTATCTCTATAGTTTCTTCTGCCCCATGTATTCTCAGGTTTGGCTTCTTGAATGTACCCAAGGCTTCTTGCAAATAATAGTCAGTCATCTTTGCTAACTTGCTAACTTGTTTTCTGTATATACACTTGAGAGAGAGAGAGAAAGAAAGAGAAAGAGTATTGCCTCAGCTTTGTCCTTCATTTCTGAAATCCGTTCTTCTGCTTGCTATCTATTGTTGAGCTTTCTGAGGTAATCTGTATTTGACTGACCATTTATTTTATTTTTAGCATTTATGTTTGGTTCTTTTACTGTCTTTCAATTTCATTATTGAATTTTCCTCCATATTTTAGGCTTTTTCCTGTAATTTACTGTTTCATTTACTTTAAAGACTATCTTGTTAAAGTCTTATATCAATTTCCTTAGTTCATGCACTTGATTGATTTTTCTTTATAACTATTAATCTTTTTAAAAAATAGGGCTCAAGATATCTCTGAGATATTTCAAGCATAGCCATGATTTTGTCTCACATTATAGGAGAGTTGAAAGCTGGGGATGGTCATGGCCAGTAGTTGTCCAGTATTCTTTGTTTCTTTCTGGTGTTTTGCTCATCTGATGTAACAGATTTGTCTTCCATTTTTAACTTTCCTGTTATTCCACGTCTCTTTGGCTCTTTTGATTTTGTTTTTATTTTTTATTTTGCCCAGAAAAAATGTTGTTATTTGAGATTCTGTTGCTGTTTATGGGATATACAATGGTGTTCTCTAGTTCTTTAGCAGTAGGCCTCTGTTTTGTTTATGTTGTTTTCTTTTCTTAAAAAGACTAAATCCTGTTTTGTTTTGGTTTTTATTTTCAAGCTACTACCTGCTTTATGAAGTCTTTGTACCATATCTGTTGGAATTAATTTTCCAAAATATGTTATCTATTTCATTCTAATAGCATCTACAATATTTTTATTCCATTCAT
>CM053766.1:62899242-62992067 GCA_028658305.1 Pachyuromys duprasi
TATCTTCTACCACCTTAAAATACACAAACCAGCTTTCCTCTCAATACTTTGCCAAGATTTTTATTTTAGTACATCCATGATGCTGGGCTAGAAGGTGGCTCGGTGGTTTAGGCACTTTCTGTGCTTTGAAAATATGGTTTTAGATTCTCAGAGTTCATGTAAAGCCAGATGTCCCAGTTTCTCTTACATCACGTTGACAAAATGCCACAACCAAAGCAACTTACTGAGAAAGAATTTGTTTATTCTCTTCATACAGGTCCAGGAGGTTAGAGTTCATGACATCAGAGTAGAGTTAGCCGGTGACAGGAGACAGGAACAGTCCCTTGGAGCTCACATCTCACAACAAAAACAGAAAGCAGAGAGGGCTAACTCCATATGGCACAAAGCCAAACCACAGTGACATGCTTCCTCCACCAAAAAAAAAAAAACATCTCTGAATCTTTGCCAAACAGCTATCAATTAGGAACCAAATATAACAAATACCCAAGACTTATGAGGCCATCTCCTTCAAACCAACACACCAGCTATGGTAGCATGTAATCGCAGCATTCCTGTGGCAAGGTGGGAGGCAGAAACCCTGAAAGGTCATGGACCATCTAGTTTGGCATACTTAGCAGTGAACAAGAAGAGAGGCTGTATTCAACAAGATGGAAAGGAAAGACTGGTAACTGAGGTTATCCCCTCATGTGTGTCATGTATACATTCATCTACATTCAAACACACATACAAATGTACCTACATGATGCCAAGGTAGAGAAATTCTAAACTTAACCACCCAAAAAGTAACACGCATGCTGTGTTTGGAGAATGTTCATGTTTATCTCAGTTAGCTTGCAATGAGTCTAATATGAATCTGTGATTTAATATGAGTCAGTCCAGTCATAGAATTCTACATTTGCTATGCCATTTATTATTCTATTTCTTACATGATGTACTTTACATATAAAAATATAGAAAACATATTTTGAATTAAATTTTGGAAAATGGGTACAGTATATGCCTTAAAAGGTTAACCAATAGAGTACTTTCCTAGCATTCTAAAACTTTTATTTTCTGGTACTAAAATTCCATATTTTCACTTATTTGGAGCAATTCTCTGTTATTGGTGTGAGTTAAACAATCCTTTATCTATTGAAGTTACCAACAATGTTACATGACTTTTCTGCTGGGCTATAACGTGATTTATCCAAAAAGTGTGAAAATGTGTACATTAGGTGTTCTAATTCAAATATTAAAAACCCCAGACAAGTGTATAAAGATGATTTCAAATAACAGATAAGGCCTATGGAAGGTGGTTTCTTATAATGAGTTCAGTGATTCATTTTCACTTAGGGTAGAAATTCTACTGTTCAGAAAGTAGAGGATTTTTAAATTTTATTTTATGGGCCCTTAGTATTTTAATTTAGAAAAGTAAACTGACTTAAAACCCAAGATATTTTACATTTGTCTTTTGCAAATTCCTGCTGGATTTTGTAATCCTTGGTATCTTTCCAACTACTGTACTTGGCTTATTTAGAAAGTGATGCAGAGTAATAAAACGAAGCCAAGGGATTGGAAACAAGAGGCTCGAGCAACTGTAGGGCTATATTAAAATAGTATGTCATGTGACTGTGGTTTAAAAGAAAAATCTATAACAACTGGCTGGGTTCAGCATTGCTGACTGAGGTGACCACTACATGCTTCGCTATAATGGCACCTCCTCCTTTTCAGTCCTGCGACATCACCTGTTTTGCTGAGCTAAGCACATCTCCAAGTCTCTGAGACCTCCCAAACCTTTACCAGAAGCAACGTTGCTTCTGGGCCATTTCTGCCTTTTGAAAGGCCCCCAGTCAATTTGGATGAAGTTAGACTCCAGTGTGCTCACCTTTATCTTGATTAATTCTGTAAAAAAAAAAAAAACCAAAAACCAAAAACCAAAAAACAAAACAAAAAACCCTTTCTCCAAATGAAGCACATAGTGTCAGGGCTAGGATGCTGGAGGGGCATATTTCAGCTCTTGTCACTCTGCAAATTAGATATTATTTTGACAAATATTACTGTTTACTGTCCACATTTGCTTAATTCACCCGCGTTCACTGTTTTTGTTACAAAAGGAAGCGTTAAGAGTCTAAAGCATTTCTCTGTGCCTGGAGTTGTAGCCCAGTTGGGAGAGCACTTGTCTAGCATGTCAGAAGCCCTAAGTTTGGTCTCCAGCACTTCAAAAAGCAAGCATGGTAACAGAGCCCTGTGATCCCAGCACAAGGGAAACAGAGGCAAAAGACAAGCTCAAGGACACATTAACTACATAGTGAGTCAAGACCAGCCTGGTATACTGAAGACTCTTTTTTTTTTTCTTCTTTCTTTCTGGGTTTGGTAACTTTCAAAATAACTTATTTTATGGAGGTTCTAGGCTTGTTAAACTGTCTTTATGTGAACACATTCGTTCTGAATGTTTGCTCAGGAGGCTGGGTTTGAATTGTGTTTTATTTGATTAGCTTTGGAATTGCTGAGGAACCTGAACCTAAATAATATCTAATCTCTTGTAAGAAGTGCTGCAAGTTGCAAGCTTTTTTCCTCAAAACAGTTTGAGTCTATATCGTTCCTTATTTTCTCTTTGACTTGAAAGATATTCCTAATTACATCTCTGTGTCTTTTAGGCTTCTTTATGCATTCCATCTAATATATGTTTTTTCTGACTTTGAAAATATTCCTGACCTTCTTGTGAACTCCTCTCTGCACCTTTAAAGTGTATGTTGAATCTTATCTGATTTTTCAGTTTCATTTAATGAAGGATTCTCATCTCTTTCTCATACATACACCAGCTTTTCCTGAGTTCATAAACATATGAACATATATGTGTGTGCTTGTGTGTGTTCAGTAATGTCTTGGTTTTACCATTTCTGTTCATTCTTACCATCCCTGACTCTATTTGCCTCTTTATTTGTTCTGTATGACTGAAGTACCTAACTTGTTTTGCTCTCTAGCCTATTAGAAACTATCCCCATGTTCTTCTCTGTTATCAAAGTGAGATTCAAATGTCTAGTGTGCTAAGCAAAGGCACCTGAGATATTACTCGCCATCTTTCTGACCTTATTTCCTTATCAGTCCCGCTTATGCCCATCTTTTTCTCATCTGCTACTCTCTTCCTTTTCAGACCATAAATGCATTTCTCTATGCATAACTTGTTCTATGAAGACCTCTCTGTTAAGCTGGTCAACCTTTTTTGTACCCTTCAGTGTGCACTGAGGTGTTGCTTCTTGAGCATTTCAAAACCAGTCCATTATTTATCAAGTATCACATGATTGTCTCCCCTCCCTGTTATTGTAGCCTCTAGGGCTAGCAGTACATTCGTTGTGAGCTACACATGGGCTCTTAATACCTCTTTTCTGAGCAAGTGAGTGGCCAGGTTCTATCACCTGTGATCAATCCTATAGAACAACATCACTCTGTTATTTTATTTCTTACTGGATCATGTGGGATAATGCAAGGTGTGAGACAAAGCAATTAATCCCTAGGACAATTGCATTCCTTAGGATTTCTACCATAAAGAATTGAGAGTGACTCTGCAATGCAGCCAGGGCCTACAAGACTCCATTTGAGGAATAAATTTAAAGCACGTGTTGCTTTTTGAGTAATTGTTTTTCTCTAAACTATCCCTTTTTGATCCTAAAAAGAAATAAAAGCAAACAGCAGAAACATTGTTCTGACCTCAGGAAGAGAGAGCCCCTTGGCCTGGCTTAGGTTTTTGAAAACTCAGGTCCACCGCCAGTGATGCACTTCCTCCAACATCCTCCTAATCCTTCTCAAGTAGTGCCACCCTGATAAAATGAAACACAATAAAAGTTTAAAATAGTTAATTTATCCATTATGTGTTATATATCTCGATAAATTGAATAATAAACCAATTTATAGACTTACTTATTTGTAAGTATGTATATGAATGTACATGTGTGATGTGTTTGCAAATGGAATGAGGACATAGTAGGATATTGGTATCTTTTTCTATTACTCTGCACCTGATGTCTTTCATATATCTATATATTCATTATTTTCCTTATTGTATATGAATATATATTCATTATGTTTATTTATTATATATGTTACATGTTTGAATATATTAATTCATTTTTTATATTTTCAAAGTGGTTGGGATATTTATTTATTAAATAAGCATATGTGGTAACAGGATATTTACAAATTATCTTTAACAGTTTAAGACTAGTTTGACACTATGGTAAAAAGACTAACAAAGATTTTTTAATTGAAAAGATGTGTACAATATATTTTGATATGATTTTCCTTCCCTAGCCTCCTCCCAGATCTTCCACATCTTCCTATATATCCAACTGTATACCTTATTGCTCTCTTTACTGGACAATAAACAAACAAACAAAGCAAACAGGCAATCAGAGAAGAAAGAACACTAGAAACACATAAACATTCAGGGAGACACGCACACACGAACAACCTATAGAAACACAAAATCAGAAACCACAGAGATAAGGAAAGACTAGTAAGATTAAAAAATAAAAAATTCCAAGCAGAGCATTATGAGAAAAAACCACCAAAGTGCCAAGAATACCATTGACTTCATGTTTTGTTTGCTATCTACTGCTGAGCATAGGGCTTTCCTGAAGTGTGCGTGAGACTCTATTGGATAGAAAATTATTATTTTCTTTTGCAAGTAATTGCCAATTGGAAATAGCTTCTGGACTAGGAATGGGAGTTCACGTGTTACAACCCCCCCCCACACATACACATACACACAGTGCTGGGACTCTGTCTGTGCCTTACTTGTGTGGACCCTGTACATGCTGCTACAGTTTCTGTGAATTCATATGTGCTTCAGTCCTGCTATGTCTAGAAGCCATTGTTTCCTTGTCTTTCCTCCCCACCAGACTTTTACAATCCTTCTGCTTCTTTGCTCTCTGAATTCCATGAGCCCTTAGAGAAGAGGTTTGATGAAAACATCCTCATTAGGACTACATGTTCCAGAATCTCTTATTTGAAGTAAAATGTTCAGTTGTCAGATGTTAGTCCCATCTACCGTAAAAAGATTCTCCAATGACGTCTGAGGCATTGATACATGGGTATAGCACAATATCATTAAGAGTAATTTTGTTGCCATGCCCCTTTAGCAGAACAATAATGCTTAGCCTATCCAGTCTTAGGTTTTTGGACACCAGAGCAATGTCCTACATGGGTTTCATTTCACAGAGTAAGCCTTAAATACTATCAGATATTGGTTGATTAGTCCCACAATTTTTGTGCCTCTATTGAACCAGCACCTCATGTGGTCAGGTCACTATTGTAGATCAAAAAGTTTGTAGCTGGGTTAGTGTTTAGCTTTCTCTTCTGGTAGTGAGAAGAGTACCTTCCAGCACCATGAACACTAGTCAGTAAGGATAAATACTCAAGATAAGCTTCTGCGCAGGTTCTCCTTTTTTATGATATATCTAGATATTGTCTTCAGGAATAGGGCCCTGCCATCAGTTTGTGGAGAGCAACTAAAAGATGTGGCAATAAATTGAGTTGTTTGGGGGTTTTCATTAGGTCCTTTGGTCAAGAACTACATTAAATGTAACCCATTTTTGTCACTGGAAGTTTCACTTTGGTGGGAAAGAGTTCTAATTGGTGCTTTGGCTCCCTTTTTTTAAAAATTGTTTTTCACTTTTTAAATTTTTAAAAAATATTAGTTGCAGTTTATTAACTTTATATCCCAGCTGTATCCCACTACCTCATTCTCTTCCAACCCCACCCTCCCTCCCTTCTCTCCTCCCTGTCCCTTTCCAAGTCCACTGATAGGGGAGGACCTCCTCCGCTTTCATCTGAACCTGCTTTATCAGGTATCTTCAGGACTGGCTGCAAAGTCCTCTGCGGCCTGACAGAGTTGCCCCTCCCTGGGGGAGGGGAGGTCAAAGAGCCTGCTATTGAGTTCATGTCAGAGATAGTCCCTGTTCCTCTTATTAGGCTACCCACTTGGATACTGTTGGCTCCCTTGTTATTTGATGATTTCATTTAGATTTTTTTCATATATCAGTCTCATTTAGATTTATTTCATATAGAGTCTTCTTTGTAGGTTTCCATATTGTGTCTCATTCTTCTGAGACAAAATCTTTAACTAAACCCAAAGCTAGAATGTCCACTAGGAAGCTAAAGAAATCCTCCTATTTTTGAACTGAAATTCTTATTCTTATTCTTTTTTTAATTTAATTTTATTTTTATTAATTACAGGTTATTCGCTTTGTATCCCAGCTGTAGCCCCTTCCCCTTCCAATCCCACCATCCCTTCCTGTTCTTCTTCTATGTGCCTCCTTCAGTCCAAAGATAGGGGAGGTCCTCCTCCCCTGCCATTTGATCCTAGTCCATCAGGTCTCATCAGGATTGGCTTTATTTTCTTCCTCTGTGGACTGGTAAGGTTGCTTCCCCCTCAGCTGGAGGTGTTCAAAGAGCCAGCCACTGAGTTCATGTCAGAGATGGTCCCTTTTCCTCTTACTAGGGAACCTGCTTGAAGACTGAGCTGCCATGGGCTACATCTGTGCAGGGATTCTAGGCTATCTCCATGCAAGGTCCTTCTTATTCTTAAATGCTGAGCCATCTCACAGCCATATGTTGTTATATTTTTGTCAGGACAGAAAGAAATATTCTGATGATTCCTCTATACTGTTTTTGGAGAATCAATTTTGGTTTGTCTTGGAAAAATTTTTGCTGGTTTGGAAGGCAGACAGTCACCTGAACCTTTAGGGTCAACTATTACAGATGATCCAACATCTAAACCTCAAAAGTCAGATTGCATAATTTGGTTTAGGATATAAATCTGATACCAGAAATATCTGTTACTTGGCTCAAACAAGATCATAGATTTTTTTAACTGAGAGAATGAAAATATTTACCCAGGTCATTACTTTTATATCTTATAAATACAGTTGCACTTGAATCCAAATCACTTAAACTTTGGAAAATGTCTGTGAGTCAGAGTTACAAGATGTGGATGTTTAATAGGGGTTCTCCTAAGGCAGTTAGTTAAGTATCTTTCCATTCCAGGCCACTGACCTCTCTATTCCCTCTGATCTCACTCCCTTGCTAGGCACTCTGGCTCTCCTAAGCACTTTGCTGTGTGCATCTTTGTGCATTGATCTAAGAAGACTTCATTAAGGAATTATTTTGGATATCATTCTAGATGCTGGAGTAAACAAATGAATAAGGAGTGTTCTTGAGCTATGCATGCTCTAAAAGGGAATAATAGTACATATGTTAGCCTACACATGATAGTTTAAGAAAATATAAAGGAGGGATATGTCAGTGTGATTACTAACAAAAGGAGACTAATTTGGATAAAGCAGATGATGTGAACAAAAGCTTAAATTAGCACCGCATGATATTTAGGTTGATTGAACATTGCTCAGGTTAGTAGCTGGAGATAAAGAGGGATGGGATTTGCAGCTAACAGCCCACATATCAATGGGACTAATATGGATCACTACACAGATTGTGTGAACCAAACAACACAGCCAGGTCAACTTGACTCCTCTCAGTGGTGGCTAAAGGGAAGTCTGGGTAGAGTAAAGGGGAGGGGATCTTAAAAGAGAAACATGGAAATACAATCATCCGAATGCCACCTGTTTGCAAGTGCCCATTGTCTTTTAGTAGACAAATCTGTATTTTTATGTAAAAGCATCTTCTAAAGATCAGTGGAAAAGGTATTATATAATCTCATGTGAAAATACCGAGATATTGGACAGATCAGTCATCAGTTACAGAGTGGTTGAATTGAAGTGAAATGAAAAGTGACAAATATGTTAGATGAAGTTCCTGTTACAGAAGAGATTGCTGGAGATGGATGGAGAGCCTTTATTAACTTGTCTCAATAAGCAAAATGCGAGCTTATTACTCTGAAATGGATTTGCTGTTTTATACCTGCTATAGAAACACCCATGAGATGCTCAGCTATTCCTACAACTAAAATATCTTAGGGCAGAAGCTATTTTACAGGATGTATATATTTAAAGCATCAAAGGTCAGTCCCAACACCTTCTCCAAAGATTTAACACATTGCTTCAGACCATACTTCAAAAATAAATCTGAGTCTTCTTTTTGAGCAAACACTGATAAAACCTTATTGCCTGTTAAAATTTTTATCCACTGAGAATCTCGGGTTATTTTTTTCTTCAGATTCCAAGTAATTCCAATAACAAACTTAAAAATAAAACAACAGGGAAATAATTTGTTCTGTGAAATTGTCGTTGGGATTGTGTTCTCTGTGTCTTCCATTCTCTCTCCATCTCTCCCTGTCTCATTCTATCTCTCTCTTTCTTTTTCTGAAATGAAATGCAGGAGACTCTCAGAATTGTGCTAATAAAAGACACCAGTTTCTCAATCTTAGAAAAATGCTGGGAGTGAGTGCAGGCCAAAAGGCTGTGGCTGTGAGCTTAGGGACACACAGATTCTAAGGTCTAGTAACAGTGTTAATGTTATTTATGCTGTATGGCAAGAGTAGTAAAAGTGTATGTACCCTACAGGGTGCCAGCACTCCTAAAAACCACTGAAAACCACATGGAAACACCTCCAACAGTTGCATCTTTAAGACTTTTATCTCTATTTATCAAAGATTTCTTCTCCAGAAAAAAGGCTTAGAGGGTAGGTTATTTTTCCTACCTTCTCTCTTTGTTGTGCTCTTGTCTTATGTCTCAGAACAGGTTTGCTTTTCACCCCTAAAATCATTCTGTGCCCGAGTGTATATCTAACTACAGGACTTCTTTAATAATTCAGGAGACAGAACAAAATTGAAGGGTAAATTGCTTAAACCTATTGTCCTCTTTCCCTGAACATAAGTTTTCAACCCATGGAGGATTTTAAAACCATAGTTTCAAGTATTCTTGAAGGAGGCAATTAATTTTGTGACTTTGTTCATCATTTTTGCTAGCCTAGACTTGAATAGAAAATTTCAGAAAGTAATATAAATAATTAGGATATATTTCACATTCTTATATTTTTATTTAAGTCACCCATAAAAAAATGAAAAGATTGCTAGAGTTCCCTGAACCCTCAAATCTATTCTCTTTCTAAGCAGGGGATTTTTTTGCCACATTTTCCAGCAACTCCCTAGCCTTGTGGTGATGTGACTTTATTTTGGAGAGGGATAAGTACAGGGATATCAGCTACTTTGGGGCTTCAAGAAATTTGCCTTCCTCTCTCTCCTAACTTCCGCTCTAGCAGAAATTCAGACATACTTATGGAAGCCGTGGTAGCCATCTGCACCACTGTGTTGATACCAGATTTTGATATACCAGTATATTGTGATATAATATCAGCCTAAATTGTCTTGAACAGAAAATGCATGAACTCATTTTCCAACCAAAATATTGTTCTTATATCCTTGCTGTCTACTGGTTGCTTTATTTTTATATTGTTATTATTATTTTTAACCATGAAGCATACAAATGAAGTCAATTCAGAACCAGTCTCCAGAGAGCAGAATAGGGAGAGACTGTGGCTCGGGCAAGGCAGGCTTTTCTTCCTTCTGCTTGAGAGCCAAATTGACTGAGAGTCTTATAATTCAAGGCCACAGTAAATCAGTTCTGACAGAAACCAAAGACTCTGTGCACCCACCAAGGCAGTGATAAAATGAGTCTCTACATCAAGAAACAGTCTTAGGAGGAGATAAGACTGGACAAAGCCATTAAGACTACCAGACAAGAGGAGCCAGACGACTGGGAGACATTAGATTAAGGATGCTGCTCTCCTACTGAAGCCAATTGTTTTATTTTTCCTTAAGGGAGTCACTATTAAATCGAGCAAGAGGGTGATTGAAAGAGCACAAAAGAAAGTAAACAGAAGATCAGAGTTTTCAGGCTAAAAGGGGACATAGAGTTGAGAACTTTGCTTTTATTTGTCTGAAGCCAGGTCTGATGCAACTAGAAGCCATGGGCATCCTAAAATGTTTGTCCTGGCACAGGATTGCTAAACATACTGTGGGCCAGGCTCCTGAAAGTCTGCCATAGTTTACTCATTGGGAACTTGCACCAGGCACTGGGAAGCATCCTGCCAATAGTCTGAAGCTTCTAATTCAGAAGTGTTCTCCAAAATCTATTTCTTCTGGAGGCCATGGCGATAATGACCATGCAAAAGTATTCCTGAAGGCCAAGGCAGACATTCACAGGATTGTGACCAAGGAGGTATACACCAGATAGTATACCGAGGAGCCTCCATGTCACTTGACAGGAGTTACTCTTGGGAAAATGACTTCACTTACTACTTTGTCTACTCTTTTTAACAGTTGTGTTGTCTACTGGTTCTATCCCATTTTTGTCATATTCTGTATTAAGTTGAGAAGTCAGACACAAAAACTTGATTTTGATTTATACATTTCTAAACCCAAGTGATCTATTTATTGTGGATCAAAATGTATGCCATAGGCAGATGACAGAGTTGGAACACAGTAAAGATCCTGAATGAAACTTGAAGATGCCTGTCTTGACTGTGAGTGGACAATGATTGCAGAGACTGAAGGAGACATCCACATGTATTCGAATTTTCAGTTGTGGATAGCACTAACTTTCCACCAAATTTATAGCATTACAGCACAGAGTGGTGCTGATGAGTGGACGATCACATGGGAAGTATAATTTCTGTCCCCTTCTTCTCTCTTGGTAGGATCAGATATCTTCTTTTAACTGATGTGCATGAGACTAACACATAAGATCTGTCAGGCATTAACCAATATTTTAAGAAACACAGATTCCTTCTCAATCTCTTTTCTTCACTTTTACATCATTTGAACAGACGGTGATATCTCTGTCCCTTTATAGCAGTGGGAGGTGTATAGTGAAGATAGAAAGCCAACACAAGTCCAAGTATCTGAGTGAATACCACAATTCTGAGATGTAATCTTTTATTATTTCTAACTTATTTTATACTTAGGAGACCTTGCTAAAATTACTAGAACTATTGTTACTCTAGCTGTCACAACATTTTATTTAGAATAGGATATGAATTCATCACCTTGCCATCCAGCTATACTTCCCAGTGTCTGTTTTATCTGGATGTTACTGCATGTTAGGTCTTGTTAATATGTTATGAGGTAGAGTTCCTTTTCTTCCATTAACTGAGCGTAGGCAAGGTATTGGGAGGTTATAGAACCATTTTGCAAACAAAAAGTAGCTTGGAAAAAAAAAACAACAAAATGCCAAGTAAGAAGGAACCTATTCAGTATTCCAGGCCTTTTACTGAGTACTTAGGAAACAAATAAATAAGTCTATGAGACAGTCTTCTGTGTTTTAAAATTATCCTGACTTGCTGTCTCCTTGTTTGCAAAAACAGGCTGAGCTGTGCATATACATATTTGATTATCAGATTTATTTTTGATGTGAGATGCAATTCTTAACATTTTAAATAGACTGTTTCACTACATTAACTCTAATAATTTGATTTAAATCAAATGTCTATTATTTCTCTTAAGTATTTTATTCTTCATGGTGCCATAGTCGCTGCAAAGGTCAGAAACTCAGTGTCTCTGTAGGATAATTGTGCTGTCAGTCATGTTTCTTTGGAAATGTTGTCTGTAGCTAGTTACTCCAAACCGAAATCACCTCAGACCTTCTGTTTTGCCTGTTCCCCAAAGTGTAGCTAGTGAGTAAAGTATCCTGAGTCCATGGGATTAGATGGATAACAATAAGCCTCAGCTGTTTTCTGTATGTAGGGATAAGACACATGGGTATTCCATTAATTAGAAGGTATTTAGGACTTCTAAATTTTAGTGCAGGTAATGATGACTTCATTCTAGTTTATATCAGTAAATTGTCCAATCCTTTTAGACTAGAAATGCTATAAGAGTAATATATAGGTTCGTAAATAAATGATTTTGGGTATGGTGGTACTCCTTTAGAACAAAGAATTGGTAGTTTATGGTAATTATGGGTTCAAGTGTAGCCTGTGCTACATAGCAATTTCAAGGCCAGTTTAGCCTACATAAGATCGTATCTTTCTTCTACAACCAAGGGCTAAGATGTAGCTCAGTGGTAGAGCACACAGCACAAAACAGGGTTTGATTCCTAGCACCAAAACAAAAATGTAATGCTATTATTTATATGCAGCAAGTAGATTTAAATAAGATGAAAAGAAACCCTAAAATTACTTGTCTACGTAATAAAGCTTATCTTGCTAAATTCTGACTTATTTCTATCTCCCAACAAATACAGTGATTGGTTACTTTCCTAAGTAGAGGTCAAGTTAATATGACTTAGATTTCATGTCTTAACAGTGATATTTACTTATTAACTATTTTTCCAACTTTCTGGACTTTGTGAGAAATATTAAAAAGACTAAAAAGTACAATGAATTCTAAAGTAAGAACAAAAATAAATTGGTTCCACTTATGTTTTCTCTGTAATATCTTATTTATTTGCCTTCCACCAAAGGAATGTGTGTAATAGAATCTGAAAACCTGTTTACTTGCTTGTTGCATGGTTTTTCTCCTGCTCAACTTGGTAAATTGTTGTTATAAGGTTGGGATGGACTTTTGTTGTATTGATGGGAACTGGATTTTGCAGAGAAAAATGATGCATTGTTCACAATGAGAGGCTTGCGACTCTTTCTGTAGAGCTAACAGCTCTTTTGACAGGGAGGATTGTGTAGCAACCTGGTTGTCCATTTTGCCTTTTCACAATGAGGCCCAATGGATGAAAATGAACTGTGTAACTTCCTCAGGCTCAGATCATAACTTAAAAGAAACAGTCAACAATAAACGAAAGTGATCTGTCATCATGACAGAACCCTATTTGGGAGGTGTGTGTGTGTTTGTGTTTTTGCCTGTTGCTTTGTGGAAACCACCCAAGGTCTTGTACAGGATTTCATACTGTATCTTATAAATAGCCCCATTGTTTCCAGCTTCTTCTGACTCCTGGAATCCTGCTCTTCATTTCAGATGACAGAAAATGTATTGTTAAAATTTTATCCCCCAGATGGCAGTGCAGCATTCCAAGTTTAGACTGTTCTGGTGTTATGTTCTTGAGAAAGGTGATGCAGGCTTGTCTCTGGCACGCTCTAGTGCCATGGTTCTTTTTTTTTTTTTTTTTTTTTTTTTTTTGGAGGAAATATGCTTCAATTCTAATGTAACAAGGCTTGGGTAATTAGAGATAAATAGTCCATACTAACGTGAACACAGCAGTGCTCTGCTGCTGCTTGCTCGTGCAGCAAGGCATCTAATTAATAGCAATTAATGCAGCCATTGAAAGTGACCTAATATAATTCTGGGAGTTCTTTTAAAAGATCAGGGAAAAATCACCTCTGTTTAAAATTTTTATTTTACATGTAATTTTATTGGAGTTGGAAAATATTTACTATATGGAAGAATATTAAAGAACAGATGACAGATTATTTTACAAAATACAAATGGAACAGACAGTATCAACCATACATTTAATTTAAAAGAAGACAGGCTACTGATGCCAATAGGGATACATAAAAATGTATAAAAATGCACAAGCAACATAGTTTCCTGCTGTGATCATGAAGAGAAACCAGTGATGGGATCATATCACTATCATTGGTACAAATCAAGTGGAACTATTTAGATTAAAACAGTATCTATTTGGCTGAATGATGGTCAAAGAAATTAGAATGAAACCTTTAATCTTTTTCTACATGCTAACAAATTATAGATTTAATATACTAAAGCACAAATATATACTTATTACACTGATATGGCCATTGTTTTTTAATGACTTTACTGTAGTAGAAGTAAAAATAGGAAAACAAAAATTTTAAAGGCCATGAAAAACTATGTTGTAAATATGAAAGCTCTTGTTTTGGCAGGTTTTAGAATGTGAATAATTTCATAATCTGAAAAATCTATTATATTCATGTCTAATGAAATCTTTTCTTTCATTCTCCTACCCCAGTTTCACACCTAGAAAGAAAAATGATTCATATCATAGAGATATTAGTAAATTATTTTTTTTCAAATTAAATTATTTTATTTGGTTTGAAATTTACAAATAGATGGACACCTATACCAATGATAGCTGAATGGATATTCTATTGTAGTATAAAATCTGTATCCTTTTATTGCTTTGTAACTGTGCCACCATTTTAAAAATAATTTTTATTATTTTTATATTAATCACAGGTTATTTACTTTGTATCCCAACCATAGCCCCCTCCCACATTCCCTCCCAATCCCACCTTCCCTCCCTAATCTCCTCCCTGCCCCTTTCCAAATCCATTGATATGGGGAGGTCCTCCTCCCCTTCCATCTGACCCTAGCTTATCAGGTATCTTTAGGACTGGCTGCAATGTCCTCCTCAGGGGAGGGGGGGTTTCAAAGAGCCCACCATTGAGTTCATGTCAGAAATAGTCCTTGTTCCCCTTACTAGGGTACCCATTTGGATACTGAGCTACCATGTGCTACATTCGATCAGGGGTTCTAGGTTATATCCATACATGGTCCTTGGTTGGAGAAACAATCTCATAGAAGACCCCTATGCCCAGATATATCTGGTCCTTGTGGAGCTCCTGTCCTTTCCAGGTCATACTAAGTCCCCCTTCTTTCATATGATTCCCTGCACTCTGCTGAAGGTTTGCTTTCCTTCGTAAGAATTGCCATGATGATGGCATCTCTTTACAGCAATAGAAACCCTAACTGAGACAGATGATAACAGGAATACTTACCTATATACAGTTTTTTTTAAAAACACAATCAGCTAATTGAGGAAATAACTTGGCATATTGCAAACTCATTAACACATGACAAAGCAAAATGTGGAAGTCCTAGGGCTCAGAAATGGAAAGTCCAGTAAAAGAAGAAACACTGGAGCTAGCCTTTTAAAAAGATTGTCAATGGTTTATAAAGGAAGGTAGTACTTTGCACTCACAAAACAGCACGTGAAATTTTAAGGAAGAAGGCAGTATGTTGCCATGGTTGCAAACAAAATAAAATGAAAAGAGAATGTAGGTCCAAATATCTATGTAAATGGAATTTCTGCTGGGCTAATAAGGAGATATTGCTTAATAGAAAAATATGGGAAGTCACTGGATTTATTTTACTCACAGAAGGGGTAGTCAGATTTATATTGTAAACATTTTATTCTGGTAGCTCTGTGAAAGAAAAATCGAGTGAAGAAGGAACCAGAGACAGGGAGATTAAAGATGAGAAGGGGTGCAGACCCAGAACAATGAGGGGTGATTGATCATTGCTCAAAAATGATAGGTTGGCTGCTTGCCAACCCACTTTTAAATTGTATTATTGCATAAAATGCTTTTCTGAAGCCTACAAATTTTTACTTACTTTTCCTATCTGCATACAGATTCCCACTCCATCTCTGTACACACATAGAATTTCACGGTTTCAAACTTTGCCTCAAAATTAGCCACATTAATCCATACGCTCTCTCCCCATTTTCCTGAATACCCCAGACACAAACATTGAAGAAAACTCCTTTTCTTACAACCACAGCATACATTAAGGACCATAAACTCGTGGAGGCTTATAAGAGCGACAGTCCATTAGTTCTTTATGGCCTGCCTCGCCTCAGTGCTGAAACTGGACCATCCTCACCCCTTTTCTCACTTATTTTCTGCTCCTTCTTGCTTCTGCTCCTTCTTTGTCTACGCCTACTTGTTTTGTCTTTCTTCTTCCATTATTTCTTACTACACTGAGTCATAATATTGGAACTTTTTCCTTCTCCTTTCCTTTCATCAAAGTCAGAGGGGGTCTTTGGTTAACTAAAGTCTGTCGGTTCTGAAAAGTGTGTGTTCTAACAGGAAGCAGCATGCTGAGTAGCCAGGATAGCAACTCTTCCATCCAGTTGCAATTCTGAGAGAGTGCCTTGAGTTACTGTACAGACACGGGAAGATTGGACCTCACCAAGCTTAATTAAAACAAGCTTATAAGCCCATGAAGAGAAAGCAATAAATGACTTTGATTTAAGATCCATTCTCAGAAATTTCCTAAGTCCCAGAAATACCAGTCAAATGATATATTTCTTTTAAAAAATATTTTTATTCCTTGAAACTTTCACACATGAATGAAATATATCTTGATCATATCTGACCCCTAAAACACTTCCAACACTTCACACGAACCCCATCCCCGATACATCTTTTCATATTCATGTCCAATTACAATTTATTTCTGTTTTTCTCTACTTCTCTGTAGGGTGAGTTCAACCAGTACTGCTTCTATCCATAAGGGAGGCTGGGAAACTTGTTCAGTCCTGAAGCCCAGGAGGAAAAATAAATGGGGTGATATCTGTTACAGGTCCCCATTCTGGCTGGTTAGCGGGGATGTTGTCAGAAAATGGTGTTGAATGCTGGGCAGATAGGGTAATGATGTCTTGTATAGGAAACAAGCTCACCTTGCATGTTCCAGGCTTTCAGCAATGCCTTGCTTTGATTGCTCCTTTTGGAGGCTTTGTTCAAATTGCTAAATGGTATTATTTTGTGAAAGCATTCAAGAGATTTAAAAAATGGCTTCTGTTCATTGCTCCTCACACAGAGCCTCAGTTTACTGGTAATCTTTATGTCTTTTGAGCATCATCTCTTCAGGAGAAAATCTTGTTTCAGGCATGAGATCTCACTCAGTAATTATATCACAGAGGATCACTTTATAAAGAAGACATAGACTTTGAATTTGTCAGCCTCAATTTAAGCAGATGGAGAACTATAGAATACATACCGTAAACAACCATCATTTAAAAGCCTAGCAACCAGGAATATTTCAGCTCTCTAAGTCAGTCAACAAGCTGTGGCTAGTGCGTCATTCCTCTGCCTGAACAGTTGAACAAATAAGCACTTTGTTCGCAAAACACAGAATGGTTAATGATATTTCAGACAGGAGAGAACACAGCTGTCTTTCAACATGAAGATTCATTGTTACAACACATCACGCTTTTTTCTTTCTCTTCTCAAATGTTCTGCCAAGGAAGGCTGTAATTGCTATGTGGGCCAAACTTTCAAAAATCTATAATAATAAAACTCAAACCTTTAAATTACGTCTTCTGTTTAACAGAAATCTTCCAGGGAATGTGCTGTGGGAGTGGAGAAAGAATCCTTGCTGTTAAAAAAAAACCCATGTCAGCTCATCACGGAAATGTGATTGCCACTGTTACTACCACACCAGTAGTAAAAATTTAGGAAATGAGTCTTTTTATCTCTGGTTACCCATTTCTGCTATTGAAGCTGAAAGAAGCCCATTGGTATGCAAGCCAGTGCAGATATCCTCAGTGTGCTGTGGCGGAAGTATAGATCTGCTTGCCTGGGAAGATACAGACACAGAATGCGTATGCTGCTATGTATACAGAAAACTAATCCCTGGCTTGTTTGTTAGTGAGGAACCCAAATAGCCTATGAAGGCAATAAGTCTGAGCTCATACCTTTTCTAAGCCACTTAATACATCCTACACTGCATACACAGGATTTCAGGGGCCAGAGACAACTGCTTATAGAATAACTTGTTCTATTTATGAAAAATCTGGAAATAATGGAGACTTTAGCTTAGTTTTGTTTGATAACATCACATGTTAAAGGACAACATGTCCTGTAATTCTTTTGTATGTCAGATACGGGGTGGAGAGGATTCGTTCCTCCTCTCCTTTACCCAGTCATTGATGAAGGCCTAATGAGTCTACTTTTTAAACTTCATGTAAATGTCTTTGTTTCATTTGCAATCTCCAATTCCTCTTCCCCAAACCACCACACACACACACACTTTATATCTTTCATCTCTCAGCTTACAGACTCCCTGGTTGCATTGAAGAAATCTCGGTTTATCTATGCTGACATCACTTGAGAGTTTGCCAGAAATCTTGACACGAAAACTTGTACAATTCCAAACATACTCATTTGTGTCGTGAAAAGATCGGTAGATGTTTCCGGAGTTTGTTACTTCCTAAGCAGCATTGACATAGCTCCTCTCCTCTAGTGTTATTCATCTCTGTTTTACTTGGAACACCAAAACAAAGTGATCATTATAGGAGTCAAAACTAATCATGTCACAGTGATGCTTAAAAGTTAACAATGTGTCCTTGTCTTTTGGCTCCACAAGGTAAAACAATATCAAATTAAGTTACAGGGCTTTGGAAACATGGCTCCTGATGACCTCTCCAGTCCATTTCATAAAAGGGTCACTTCTTCCATGATGCTACCATTGTTTTTGCTTCATGAGTAACATTCTGTTTATTTGGTTTGCTATCTGTACCTCCAATTCCATGATCTACATATTATTTTTTCTACCAGAGCCAACTTCAGCTTTTTTCCATTTATTTAAAGACTTATGTGTTCAGAACCTCACTGTCTGGTTGTCTAGATTTCATAGTGTCATTTCTCACCCCAGCGTAATACATGATGTCATATCAAATTCCTTGATGTATGAGCTTCTTAGAAAGCTTTAAATGCATGAGAAGAAAAAAATAATACCTGTCTTGTGCAAAGGCATATCAGCAGTGCTTGGGTTAGCAACTAGCACAAGGAAGTTATGATAGAGTGAGCAAGTGCAGTAACCCCTCAGAAAGACAAATGGATCATTTCTCACATCTTTAAGTATAACCGTCTTCTAAAACTGTGGAACAGTGTCACAGGAAAGATGAATCAGACTTCTTCTGATGGGCTCCCAATGACAGGGCGATACAGCCAAACTCACTTTGATATCCCAGGATCTTATTACCAGTCTGTGCTCAAAATTAATGAAACAGTCCAAATATACCAAAATTGTGTCTATTTGGTTATCACCATTTCTTAAACTCTACCAACAAAAAGACACTTCTTTCAAAAAGTTCTTTGTGGGGGCATCGATATTAGAAATGCAAATGTCACCAAAGGGATAACATATTTGATTGATATTCATAGTCTACACCTTGAGATTTGTTGTTGTTGTTGTTGAGGGCCTATTATTGTTCAGAGTGAACTACAGAGTAACAGGAACAGAGTAGTAGAGTTCCAAAGAGCTCAGTGGAAATACCTTTTCAATGCAGAGTATTTGGGGATACTTTAGTCTAAAATAGGTAGCTCCGTGTGAGTTTGTCTAATATCAACTTTCATTCACTCAAGTTATGTTCACTGAGTTTTTTTTATCAGTAATAGTCTAGGTAACGGGAATATCGGTGAACCAGAGGCACAAAATGATGCCACCATGAACTTTGATTTGTTCCAAGAATATCACCTGGAAGCTTGAGGGAAATGGAGAGTGAGGATCGCAACTCAGGCCTGGTAAATCATCTTCTTCCCTTTAATATGGTCTGCTTTCTACTGCAGGTATGTTTAAGTCTGAGAAACACTCTTTTAGTACCCCTGTTCTTTTCCTGTGTCTCACTGTACTATAAGATTCACAAATTCAGGAATTAATGGAAAGAATACATAATATGGATGAAAGTGAGCAATAAACTTCACCTGGTACTCACCTCTGCTCAAGCAAAGCCACCTTCTGGCTCTTTCCAACTTCACTAACTAATTTGCCTATTGCACAAGAAGGGAAAAGCTAAAACAAAGTAAAAAGAAAATAAATTAACATCTGTGGGTCTTCCACTTCTCCTTCTGCTTTGTCACCTCTTTCATTTAAAAGAAAATTGCAGTGGGCCTCACCAGCTTAAGAATAAATTGGAACAATTAATAGCATTAAATTCTTGAGTTAAAATACAAAACAAAACAGTCAATCACCAAGAACAAAGACTTGTGCTTTATGCTGCCTGGCAAACCAACTGCGTCTTTCCTTCTGCCTCTAGTCTAATAATCTTGACGTATGTTTTCTGTTCTAATTCTGTAAGAGTCAGGTTATCTTCTGAATGAATGATTTTAAAAAATGGCAGAGTATAGAATTGCCTCATATTTTAATTATTTAAGTAAGTGCTTATGTTTTTATTGTAATATTTCTCCCATCACCTTCCTCCCTAAAAATCCCACACATAGCCCTCCCACTCTGTTTAAAATTCATGGCCTCTTACAACGTAAATAAACTGTAATTAATATAAAAAATAATAAATAAAAAACGAAAAAATCATGGCCTCTTTTTTTAGCAATTATTATTGCATGTATATATGTACTGTGTGTGTATGTGTGTGGGTATATATAAATCATATGCTTTATATTAGGCTATATACATTAGGTATATATATAATATATATTCAGATATATGTATGTATATGAATATAATACATATTATGTATTGCATATAATATAACATATAAATGATTATATATATACGTGTATACATATATTCCTAAACATAACCAGCTCCATATAATGTTATTTGTATGTGTGTTTTCAGGGTTGACTGGCATTGGACAATCAATTGAAGTGGTCTTTCCTCGAAAGGACCTCCTCTCCCTCCCACAGCTTTACAAGTTTCTTGTAGTTTTCTGTTCAGGGTTGAGGCCTCATGGTCTTTTCCTTCTCTGGTTTGTCAAGTTTATTGGTGTCCCCATTGCTCAGCTCACATTGAAGAAGCCGTGCTGGTGAGACTTAACATAGCTTCTGATGTTACTAGGAAAGCATATTCTCCTAGTGAAGTCCCTGAGTCTCTCTTTCTCACCATCTTCCTGGCTTCTTTCCTCCATGGTCCCTGAGTCTTAAACAAGGACATGGTTTGTAGATATATTCATTGGGACTGGACTCTACAGCTGTATTTTGATTGGTTGTGGGTTTCTGTAGTAGTCTCTGTTGCAAAGAGAAATTTTCTTGGTGAGGGGTGAAGACTGCACTTATCTACGAGTACAAGGACAAATGTTTATAGATTGTTGTTAGGGATTATGCTTGTTTAATAATTTAATGGTTATAGATCCTCCTCCAATAACTATAAATTCACTAGCACTGAGTGATTAGCTAGGCATCTGTCTTATTGAGTGGGTCTTTGCAATTCTCTTCTTATAGTAGGAATTGGCAAGCATATCTCATGAGTAAAATCTTACTGATGATCTCCTCCCTGCTTTTATTTAACTTGTTATCTTAGTACGTTTTCTATTGCTGTAACTAAATACCACAGACTGGATAATGTACATTCATCTTTATCGAGCTCTGGATCTAGAAATCTAAAACAATAGATTGACATTTGAAAAGGACATTATCTGGATATCATATATACATGTGCTGCTGACGCTCTCATGGTAGAACATCACATGACTGTTCAGAACATTCAAGAAATGGAATCAAACTAGCTTTTATTACAGACCTCCTCTCTACAAGACCCACTCTCCTATGAATTGACTAACCTGCACATAGATTAACTGACTTATAAAGGCAGACCTTCATGACCTAACCACCTCTCACAGGCTCCATGTCAGTACCTCAAAATAAAGATTAAATTAACATGTGAGCATTTCAATTATTTAAATATCGGGATATTTCACACTACATAAAAATTCCATGAAATTAAAATTTCTCAGCCACAAATAGAGTTTTATTGGCATATAGTCATGTTAATTCATTTATGAATTTATTGTCTCTGCATACTTCTGTGCTATAATAACACAATGAGTAACTGAACTGAAGACCAGATGTGTAGAAACCCTAAAACACTACACTCTGAGTGTCAATATAGAAGATGTTGCCACTGATGCTTTGTGGTAGTGTTTCTCAACCTTCTTAACCTGCTATGAGCCTTTAACACAGTTCCTCATGTTGTGGTGACCCCAATCATAAGATTATTTTGTTGTTACTTAATAACTGTAATTTTGCAACTGTTGTGGGTTGTAATGTAAATTTCTGTGCCTTGCAATGACCTTAGGTGACCCTGTGGAAGGGTCATTTGAACCCCAAAGGGGTCATGAGTTCTCTATACATAGAGAACTGCTGTTCTGTGTTGATGTCCCATTGAAATGTAGACTTAGATTTTCTGATGGCCACATAAGGAAATAAAATAAAAATTAAAGCAGGTAACAGCAATGGTAAGAGTATATTTTATCCAGCTCAGTGTATTCCGATTATTTTTCAATATGTGTTCAACATTAAAACTTATCGATATACATTACATTGGTTTTTATACACAGCCTCTAAAGTTCAGCATACATTTTATGTTAGTATAACTCGGTTGATATTATCTATACTTCACAAGATAACCAAGTAAAATTCTGAAACTTTAACATACATACATAAAAACTGAATAATTTAATTTAACTGTAATGTTGTAAAATTATATTTTATATATAAAATTACATTATACTATTAAGATTATAATAATACTCATGATTAATAACTGACTCATGAAGGTAGATCTTCATGACCTAAGCACCTCATACAGACTCCATGCCAGTATCTCACAATAAGGATTAAATTAACACATGCATTTTAAGTTATTTAAAAATCAGAATATTTCATACTACATAAAATATGAAATTCAAAAATTTCACTCATAATTTATGACATGAATCAAGCATTATATTATTATACTTAACAATATTAATGACACATAAGAATATGTCAGAAAGAAATCATATATCATAAATCTCTGGCCTTCACAAGAAATATGTGTCCCATTTTTGGTAATACCAAGGAAACCAAATATCACAAGTAAATGGAAAATAGTAACTTAAAAACAAATTATCTTGACTTCAAAACATTCTGTGTTACTTAAAAAGAAAGTGTGCTTCAGGTTTGAGATAGAAAGGCAAATCCTTAACAGTTTCAGATATATTTATTGTGGAAAAATAAACTTTATTTGTGGGTTTAATTATTTGTGAATTTACTCTACCTTGGAATGAAAAAAGTCAAGTGAAATTTCGTCTACAAGCTACAACAGTAGCATATTATATAAAGCAATACTTTTCAACTTGTGGGTCATGACCCCTTGGGAGGGGGTTAAATGATCCAGGGGTTGCACAACAGATATCCTGTTTATCAGATATTTATAGCACAATTCATAACAGTAGCAAAATTATAGTTATGAAGTAGCAACGAAAATAAGTTTATGGTTGGGGATCACCACAGCATGAGGGACTGCATTAAAGGGTCATTGGCATTAGGAAGGTTGTGATACTGATGTAGGGTAACCCGTTTAAAGCAGATCACTACTAAGACCACCTGCAATTTTTTTCTAAAAAGCTTGTTAGAATCTGACTGTCTAAAAATAGAATAGTGAGGGATATTTTAATTTTAGAAAGCCCTTTCCAAAAAGAATTACCTTTTATAACTTCATGTTAAGCCGTGTGACTTGCTTTCAATGTCTGGAATCTCTGTCCTATTTAGCATGCAGAATAGCAAGGCACAGCTTTCCAAGTTACTGAAGGAAGGCCTCCATCTTTAGTCCTTGCCTTCACTTACCATCTGTTCTTTTTCAAAATCGCAGGGCTTCAGCTGCACTGGGAAAACAGACAGAGTTAATGACTTCTAGCGCTGTATTCTATTTTGCAGCCCTGGGTAACTCCAATTATCTTTCGCTATCTCAATCTCTCCACCTGTTAAATGGGGATAATGACTACCAAATAATGGGCACCATGTAAGCATCACTTGAGAATATTCTCTTTCATCCGTTTACTTAGATGGAAGAACAAAATGTTGTTACAATGTCATAGGAAAACACAGGAAATGTTCTAAGCTATTGGAAACTCCTGTCCTTGCCCTAAAAGATCCAACTTTTGTTAATTAATTTTGGCAACAAATGGACATCTCCTTCAGGTTAAAACCTGCTTCATAACAAATCTAAAAGGAGTTGACAAGGTGCTGGGACTGTTCCCGTTTCAATCCACGGCATTAGGAACTAATTCAATGACTGAGATAGAAGGTCTGAGAGCCAATAATGACATTCAGTTTTATGCAACAACAAAGGATGTCTGTCCACAGCAGATGGAAGTGGAGGTGTGCATCAAACAGGCTTTCATAAGGAAAATGTACTCACACTTGAAGCAAGTTTTAAGTTTTTTGTTTGCTTGCTTGGCATAGTCCTATTTCATCTGAACAGAAAACTTTTCTCTGTAAAGTTTTTTTTTATGATCGCTCTGTCTCATGGCTTTGAGCCCTGTAATGATATATTATTTGTACGGAGGGCACAGTGTGCTTTCTGATGAATGAGCAATCCCACGGTAAAGGAGATCTATCATCTGTTATAGTTCAGATAACTGAAGTGACTCAGCCTGTGGCCAGTTTGCCAGAAGGAAATGTTAAAAAAGAATCTAGATAAAGTTTGACATGCACTGTCTTTCTAGAGCATTCTATAAAATGGCTACCCTAGCAGCCAGAGAAAAGGATGAAGGCTAAAACTGGGGACAGAAAGCCTGCAGCCACTTAGATGTTAAACTGATTCTAGAATAAAATGATACATAATAAAATAAGAGGCCCATGTGATCCCTGAGAGAGGCTGCTTCTCTCATTCAGGCTGTAAAACTGCTGGGTGTGTCAGGGAGAATTCTACTTGGAAACTCCTGAGTGTTGCAGCATAATCAATAAATTCATCTTCATAGATCTGCATTATTAATGTGGTCTGGGGAAAGCCTTCAAAGTGCTCCATTTAGCAAGCAAAATGTAAACATTGGACATTTAAGTTGGACAAGTTTCACTTAGAAGCATTATAACCTTAGGGAGACGCTGGGACTGCAGTCTGTGGTGGTTTGCATGGAAAAGGCCTCCTAAGCTCGAATGTTTGCAAGCTAGGTCCCCAGTTCATTAAACATTTGAATGTGTTAGGAGCTGTGTCTGGTTGGAGGAGGTGTGTCACTGGGGATGGACTTTAAAAGCCCTCTCCCTCCTCCTCTCCCTCCTCCTCCCCTCCCCCTCTTCCTCTCTTTTTCTGCCTCTTCCTCCCCCCTCCCCCACTCTCTGTGCCTACTGCCTGTGGATCAGGATATAAAACTCTCAGCTACTGCACAAACATAATGGCTTCGCATCTGCAGCCAGGTTAATAACAGCCTAGTCCTCTGAAATTGTAAGCCCATAATCAAGTGCTTCCTTTTATCAGGGTTACCTTGGTCATAGTGTACCTTTATAGCAATAGAACAGTGACTAAGATACATTCCTTTCTAGCTTGGGTAGCCTGAAGGAGTTCCTTTCCCTATCTGTTACTCTTTTTCCTCAATTCTTGTAAGATAATTCCAGAGCTTCACCATCTGGCCCAGGAACCACTCGGCATATGTGAATTCTGGATTTTTGAAATGTAGCTATTTCAAGCAAGGGACAAATACTTCGATTTTAATTCTCTCAAAGTCAAGTTACTAACCAAGGCAGTATCTTTATTTCTATTTAATTATTTTGGGGAGTTAAATTAACAAACTACCTTGTTTCCTTTTACTTGTTTGCAGCATGACTTTTAGAAAGGTTTAAATTGTCTGTATGACTTTCATTACTTACATTTGAGCAAAGATAGGTCAGAGAAATAATTTCCAATTAGTATCCTTCTATGAGCATGGACATTTATAAAAATGGCTGTAAAAGTTCAACAGAAGCACGAGTTGCTCTCTTTGTCACTCCTTTTATAGTTCCTATTTTTCTTCTCCCACTTTACACATTAAAGCTGTAGTCACAAAGGGTAGCAGCTCCTGAATGAACAAATTGCAATTGATGGAAACTCAGGCCCTTCCATTCCATCCTTTTCTACTCTCCACCTCCAGAAAAGGATTTGTCTCCTCCATTTTACCCTTTCTTTCAAGCATGTGCTCCAGCTACCTATTTTGGAGATTAAAGGCTGCCTTTAAGAAAGTTGCTAGGTCTAATCATTCTCTGTTAGTTAAAGGACAAAAGAGAGAAGTGTTTGCCCAGGGTGTTTAATTTGAGGAAGGTAAACTCTCTAGATTTTGAAAGAAATGAAATATTTACCTTGTCTCCATTGGCAGGGAGGACCTTGGCACTGCTAGCTGTCTAAAAGCAGTGTCATGACCTTTCCTTCACAGTCCCTGACATTTAAAGGGCAGGGCAATCAAGCCCATCTCAGAGGTGAAAACACAGGTTCAAAGTTTCATCCACTGGCCTCTCCAGATGCCACAGTCATGCTTGGGGGCTGAGAAAAGGATGCTGTAAAGACAACGCAAAAGATACCCTCTGACGAAGTGTTTTCTAGGGCTTTTGCAGTCCCTGAATAGCCTGGACTGATGCTTGGGCTATGGTTAAGTATGTTTATCATTTAGTTATTATGTTTCCTAATTTCTATACAATTGTAAATATTAATGCAAATAAAGTAAATAAAATAATAAAATGAATTAAAACACATCCTTGCCTGGTTATTACTTTGCCTCAAAGCTTATCTTTATGCTAAACTTATAATTGATCATCCAAATTGGAAACTAATTTTGAAATAACATTCTCTGTGTTTGAAACTGAGACAAACTCCTTAGGTTTTTTGTTTGTTTTGGTTTCTTTTGGTTTGTCTTTTAATTGTCTTGCATGCTAACAAAATCTGAGGTGGTTGCGGTGGCATATGCCTGTGATCCCAGAACTTGCAGAGGAGGGGGCAGGTGGATGTCTGTGAGTTCAAGGCCTGCCTGGTGTACAAAGCTAGTCCAGGTCAGCCAAGGCTACACAAAGAATCCCTGCCTTGGAAACAAACAAACAACAAAACAAAAGAGATGCAAATGGTATCTATTTAGCTTCAGTCAAGTCCTGTGTTTTGTGTTTCTTCTGGTTTTTGAATGAGTAAAGCCCCCTCCCATCCCATCTTTCCTGTATGCATTTCTCTGGTTTTTATCATTGTAATTCCAGGTAACCCTCTTGAGGAACAAGATGTTTTTCTTCCACCTGCTTGCCTTCAAATGACTTCTGAAGGCCATATTGATATACTTGACTGATTTCACATCAAGTTCCTTCATTTGTTGATGTTGCTGATGTGGCTGAGGAAGATGAGAACTCATTTCTCCTCGTGAAGTCAAATGACCGGCCTTGCTCACAAGAGCAGTGTGTGGCTACAAATACAGAAATACACCATGTCCTAGGTCAGAGTTTATGGATGTAGGGTATCAGGGCATCTTCTGGTGTTCTTAGGGGAATGTATGCAATTTCTGAAGGAGATGCCTCTGTGTATACACCTGTGGTATCTTGCCTTCAGAGCATCTTCTTGGGGAAGATAATGGTATCTGCTTAATAGACTGGCTATGTGACTCCTTTGGGTCAAGGAAAAGTGCATGAGATAGTACATATAATTTCTGAGCCTGTGAGCTCATGGCTTTCATGGCCTTGCTTAACCTGTAAACTCATCTGACTGATCAGAGCATGGCTACCAAGCCACACTTATGCCAGCCTAGTTTAGAGAGTGAATTCCGAGGGACAGCCAAAGCTACACAGAGAAATTCTGTTTCCAAACAAAGAAAAGAATATATTACAAGTCTATCAATATGTTTATGTGTCCAAAACCTAACTCCATGAGAGAGACTATAATAGATTCAGAGTAGACAAAATATAAGTTGAAGTTATTAAGGGATACAAAGAATTTGATCATGTTTCCAAAGAGATAGTAAGATTGAGTGCTATTTACCAATTTACAAATTAACTATGTAGTCTGTGTTAGACCAGCTGTTAGGCATAATTTTCATCATAATAAAATTTTATTGTAGTCCTATATATTTTTGCATTAAAGAGAGAATGTTAATAACATTTATTTCAAAGAAGAAAAACAAAAGGATGGGTTTTACTGGTCTTTCAACATCAATATTTGACCCTCTTATTAGGATAGGCATATGATAGACTTTTAGAGGACATTTTTTCATCAATCTGTAATATTTTCTTATGCAGCTATACCTCACCCTGGGACATTTTGAAGGAAGGAACACATTTGCATAAATCTTTCTTTAGATGGAACTTACCCTATGTACTCAGCCCTTAATATTCTACTCCCAACCAATCCATATGAATAATCGCCAAGAAAACTTCCTCTCCCATGATGAAATCCTAATTTTTCATTCATTCCTTCATTGCATGGAACTGGGGTAGTTAAACTTGTTTATAAATAAGGGTCTTTGTTAAACTTCATAAATTCATTGCTGACATCTGTCACTTCATGATTTATTGGTAAGAAATGACTATAGTTTATGAGCTTCAGATCTGAAGGTCAAGTTTAGTCTTTGGGCATATGGAAAGAGCTTCATATCATGGAGTACAGAGAGCTGAGAAATTTAGCCAGAGACAAAGGAACTGAAAGGCCACACCAATTGTAAGGTTGACTTATTGTGGGCTTACTTCTCTTGTTGTGAGGCTTGTTTTCTGTTCATCTTATTATATATTTATGGAAAATTGCTTGTATGCTTCAGGACGTATAATAACATATTAGAAACACAAATCTCTCCACTTAAGAGCTCACAAAGCAAAAGAGGAAACAAGGACAGACCTGCAGATACACAGTGCAATGGACAATGAGAGTCCCCTTTTCATTTACTTTTAATTTTTCAAGTTTCTAATAAATAATCTCATGCAGAAAAAAATACTTTCTTTCTAACTCAACTTTGATACAAAGTCATAATAGAAACAGATAGCTTTGGACATTTTGGGGGAAAGGAAAAGGTACCGCAACAGGGCCTTATCTTGCTAGAATCAACTTTAGATTTAGAAATTGCTTGCCTTGCTATAAATGCAACGCAACTCTGATGCTTAAACCATAAAACCTCTCCATACACAGATGATCCGTTTACCTCAGTTTGCCTTTAACATAACTGGTAGGTGTTCTGTTTTGAATATCTGGGTGTAAGTTGTGCCACACTGTTTTATTTAAAATTTAATCAAATTAGCTGGCATTTCGGTTGTGGTTTAAGTTTGTTATTCAAAGAAGATGAAATAAAGATTATTTTAGATTATGAAGTCGAATACATTTTTTAAATGCTAGCAAGTTTTTAATATGAAAAGAACTTGGGAACTAAAAATGATATTTCATATTTAGTCTTTGATGTTATACATGTTAGTAATGAATTTTGGTTATATTATTCTCCATTATCCTCACCTATCCTTTCCTATTCTCTTTGAACCCCTTCTTCCCATTAAGGCTCCATACTACTTTCATGTCTTTCCCTTTTTACCTGGGCATGGGTGGGGTTTATGTACTAGTACTTGAATAGCCTAACAGTGTCTACACCACTGGGGGGAAATTACTTTCACTCCCTACAACAGCCAGTAACAGATTAGGGATAGAGCTTCACGGGCTTCTTCAATCTATTGTAGAATGTTAGAAGTCAGTCTTGTGCAGTCTTGTGAGGGTAGCTATAGCTACTGTGAATTCATGATTGCAATAGCCATGTGTGTCCAGAAGTCACAATTTCACAGCAATCTTCTCATCCTCCTCTTATATTCTTTCTGTTCCCTCTTCTAAAACACTTTTTTTTTTTGAGCCTGGGGAATGGGCTATAAATGGGCGTTGACAATATTATAGATGTTTCTCTTTTAATTATATATTTGAATGAAAACACTTAATATCAAGTGTGGGAAAGTAAAATAAGTTTCATTAAGGAAATACATGAAAAATAACACAGTGTGGAAACATACCTAGTTTTGTAGTTGAAATTTTCTCCAACACATGAAAAACAGGTATATAAAGTACAAGAACATAGTAAGATACTATATCCTAGCAGTGTGAAATTAGAGAAACTGCCACATTTCCATGATGATGATGATGATGGTGATGATGATACGATGATTATTATTATTTGTATTTAGTAAAGTAGAACAATAATACCTACCGGCCAGGCACATATCAGATGGCATTTAAATAAGTGCCTCCTAGTAATTGTTACTCTGCCATCCCACTAAATTGAGCAGATGTTTGCACATCAGCTACTTTCATAAGAGTTAAGAAAATCAGATGTGAATCACAACAAATGGTACTCTCTTGTATTTGGTAATGCTCAGAGCCTGGGTGCTGGTCTGTTATAACTCTGTCTGTGACAGCATGTATCAGAGAAATTATTGTATTGGTCAATCCCACCCTGATCAGTGGAAATTCACAGTGATATTTTGATCATCTGAAAAAAACATCTCTGGCAATGATATTAGTTGTTGCAGTACTTACACTACTACAGAAATGTCCAGATATGAGAATATATATATATTAAGATTTATATTTGAAAGCACAGTGGTTTCTTTTATAAATACATTTTGAAAATGTGATTACTTTTTTAAAAATTGGAAATAGATTCTTCTCTCATACAATGCAACCTGAACAGTTTCCCCTCCCTCTACATCTACCAGCTTCCACAACCTCCCCCCTCCCCCACATAAACTACCCCTCCATTTCCTTTCAGTAAAGAGCAGACTTCTGAGATAGAACAACCAAACATGACAAAACAAGGTACAGCAAGACAAGGAAGAAGCCCCGTACTGAGGCTGGTCAAGGCAACCCAACATGAGAAAACAAGGAGTTCCAAGAGCAAGCAAAAAAAGTCCGAGACACACCTATTCCCAGTCAGGAGTCCCACAAACACACCAAGCCACAACATACACCCAGAGGACCTGGGGCAGATTGATGCAGAGCACACACTTGTGTTTCAGTCTTTGTGAGCCCATATAAGCCTGCTTAGTTGACTCAGTGGGCCATGTTCTCCTGGTGTCCTCAATCCCCTTTGACTCTTATAAATTTTCCTTCCCATCTTCTGCTGAATTCCTGGATCTCCTAGGGGAGAGACATGATGGGGACCCCAATTTAGATTTTCTCTCTGTATAAAGTCTGGCTGTAGGTCTCAGGACTCTCTCCCATCTGCTGCTGGAAGACACTTCTCTGATAACAACTGGACAAGACGCTAATCTATGAGTATAGCAGAATATCACTAGGAATAATTTCATTATTTATTTATTTATTTGTTCATCTATCTATCATCTATCACCTAACAAGTATGTTTGTATGTATGTATCTATCTATCTATTGTTAGTAGTGTTTGGTTTTACTGTAGGTTTCTGGGCTATTTAGTGTCTGATTTTTTTGCCATCCAGGTAGTATAATGCTGGAGACAAGCCCTGAGAAACTTCCCTCACCTCTCCCTGAGTAAGAAGGCTCTATTATGGGCCTTTCCAACCTTGCCCCTCCCTGAGTAAGAAGGCTCTATTATGGGTCTTTCCAACCTCGCTCCTCCCTCGCCCCGCCCCTACCTAAAGTTGGCCTTAAAAAGCCTGCTTTCTCTCAATAAAATTTGGCTATTGACAAGTGCACATTTGCTTGAGTCTGTTCCTTCTCTTGCCCATCTCTTTCAGGTTCTGGTCCTCCTCACCCCCACAAATAACTAGGTCCTGCAGGTTGGGGCAGTATAAGGCATGGGCTCCCTCTCATGGTATAAACCTCAAATTAAGCCAGACATTAGGTGGCCACACCCACAAGTCCTGTGCTGGCTCAACGGCAGATATGAGCCAGCATATCTTTCAGGAAGGACAAATTGTAGGTTGAAAGCTTTGTGTCTGGTTTGGTGTTGAGTTTTTATTTCAGTAACCTGAGGAATGCCCTCCTTCACCCAAGAGACTAGAATGTACGGTTGAAGGTTCTATAGAGGTACCATCTTGACCTCTTTGCAGTCAATGAGCTGGATGGGTGTTGTTCTGGGCAGTGGGACCTCCAAAAAATTTTCTGAGAGCGACTTTCTGTCCTAGCATCAATGTGGCCTATCAGTAGGAATACCCATGAATACAACCCAGTCCTACCCCTGGAAGCATTTCCTGGCTACAAAGGATGGCCGGTTCAGACTCTGTATCCTCTAATGCTCAGAGTCCTCATGTGGGGCACCTCATAGATATTAAGAAGTTGTCAATGCACTAGGTTTCTACACCATTCCCACCCCCATTCCAGCCATTTCACCTTGCACTCTCTTCTTCCACCACTCCCACACTTGATCCCTCCTCTTCTCAGTTGCCACCCACTCCTAGTCCACCCACAAAATCTCTCTTTCCACTTCCCAGGGCAATCCTTGCATATCCCCCACTGCCACCCACTAAGGATGTTGAACATTTCTTTAAGTATTTCAAACATTTGAGATTCCTCTATTGAGAATGCTCTGTGTATATTTGTACCCCAATTATTTAATTGGAGTTTTTCTGATATCTAGCTTCTTGAGTTATTTACATATTTTAGAAAATAGGCTACTATTGGCTATACAGTTGCTAAAAATATTTTCCCATTTTATAGGCTGCTGCTTTGTCCTAATGACAATATCCTTTGCCATCCAGAGTGGTTCAGTTTCATGAGGTCTCTTATATTAAATGTTAAACTTAGAGCCTGTTCAGAAAGTTGTCTCCTGTGCTAATGTCTTTAAGGCTACTCTCCACTTTCTCTTTTATAAGATTCAGCATGCCTCATTTTATGTTGAGGTCTTTGATCCACTTGTGCTTGAGTTAATGCAGGGTGAATAATATGGATGTATTTGCATTCTCCTAAATGCATATATCTGTTTGACCAGAACCATTTGTTGAATATGCTTCTTTTTCCTAGCATTTATTTCTGACTTCTTTATGAAAAATCAGGTATCCATAGGTATGTGTATTTATATTTAGGTCTTCAATTTGATTCTGTTGATCAATATGTCTGTCTTATGGCAATACAATGTATTTTATTGCTATACCTCTGTATCACAGCTTGAAATCAGGCATCTGTTCTTTTATTGCTCTGACTTGTTTTAGCTATCCTACATTTTTTGTTTTTCCATATAAATATGAGAATTATCTTTTCATATTCCATAAAAATTGTGTAGAAATTTTGATGGCCACTTTTACTATGTTAATGGGAGATCTTTCCATTTCTGTTATCTTCTTCAATTTCTTTCTTCAGTGACTTGCACTTGTTATCATACAAGTCTTTCTCTTGTTAGGTTAGAGTTACTCAAGGCATTTTATATTTTTAAATAATTAATTAAATTTACATCTCAGTAATAGACCCCTTATTCCTCTCTTTCCAGTCCCAATCTCCTCCCATATCCCCTCTCCCCAATTCCTTAGAATAGGGGAGCACCCTACTCTGACACCACAGCTCATCTATTCACAAGCGGACTGAGTTCATCTTCCTTCCCTGTGGCCTTCTAGGGAAGTCCCATCAGGGGGAACTAACCAAAAAGCAGGCAATATAGTCAGTGTCAGAGAGATCTCCCACTCTCTTGAGTAGTGGGATGACATGAAGCCTAAGATGTCCATCGGACTTATCTTCTTGGAGTCTGTGCATTGCAGTATATCTATCCTGTACTATACGGCTAAAATCTACTTATAAGTGAGTATGTACCATGTGTGTCTTTCTAGGTCTGTGTTACCTCATTCAGGATGATCTTTTCTAGTTCTATCCGTTTGTCTGCAAATTTTATGATTTCCTTGTTTTTAATGGCTGAGTAGTATTCCATTGTATAAATGTATCACAGTCTCTTTATCCATTTGTGGTTGAGGGGCATCTAGGTCATTTCCAGGTTCTGGCTATTATGAATAAATCTGCTATGAACATTGTTGAACTAAACCATACAATGGAAAAAAGACAGCATCTTCAACAAATGGTGCTGGTCAAACTAGATATCTACATGTAGAAAAATGCAAATAGATTCATTTTTATTACCCTGCACAAATCTAAAATCCAAGTGGATCAAAGACCTCAACATAAAACCAGACACACTAAATCTACTAGAGAAGAAAGTGGGTAAGGGCCTTGAACTCATTGGCACAGGAAACAACTTCCTGAACAGAGCACCAATGGCTCAGGCTCTAAGATCTACAATTAATAAATGGGACCTCTTGAAATGGAAAAGCTTCTGTAAAGCAAAGGACACTATCAATAGAACAAAATGGCTGTGTACAGATTGGGGAAAAAAATCTTCACCAATCCTATGTCTGACAGAATGCTAATTTCTGGAATATATAAAGAACTCAAGAAATCAAACACCAACAAACCAAATAATCCCTTTAAAATTGGGATACAGAGCTAAACAGAAAATTCTCAACAAAATAATCCTGAATGGTGGAGAAGCACTTAAAGAAATGCTCAACACCTTTAGTCATCAGGGAAATGCAAATCAAAATAACTCTGGGATTCCACCTTACAGATGTCAGAATGGCTAACATTAAAAACTCAAGGGACAACATACGCTGGAGAGGGATGTAGAAAAAGGGGAATACTCCTTCATTGCTGTGGGGAATGCAAACTAGTAACACCGCTTTGGATATCAATCTGGCACTTTCTCAAAAAACTGGGAATAGCCATAACTCTAAACCCAGCTATACCACTCGTGGGCATATACTTGAAAGCTGCTGCACCATATTATATTTTATGTTATTTGAGGCTACTGTGAAGTGTGTTATTTCCCTAATTTCTTTCTCAGTTCATTTGTGATTTGTATAAAAGAGGCAGGCTGATTTTTCTGAATTAATCTTGTACCCAGCCACTTTGGTGAAAGTGTTAATAAGCTCTAGGAGATCTCTGTTGAAATGGTTAAGATCGCTCATGTTTATTATCATGTCTTTGTAAACAACAACACTTTGGCTTCTTCATTCTCAAAATGTATACCCTTCACACAACTTGTATTATCCTTCAGTTGTCTTATTACTCTAGCTAGAACTTCAAGTACTGTACTGAATAGATATGGAGAAAGTGCACAATGTTTTCTCATTTTCATTATTTTAGGGAAAATACATTGAGTTCTCTTCATTGTTATTGGCTATATATGCAACTTGCGGTATATTTCCTTCATTATGTTTAGGTATGTTCCTTGTATCAGTACTCTCTCCAGGAAGAAGTATTGGGTTTTGTCAAAGACTTTTTCAGCATTTAATGAGATTATCATGTGACTTTTTTTCTTTCAGTTGGTTTTATTTGGTGTATAACATTAGCTGAGTTTTGTATGTTGAATCATCCCTGCATCTCTGTAATGAAGCCTACTTGATCATGGTGGATGAACTTTTTTTTTTTTTTGATGTGCTTTTTGAATTGGTTTGCAAGTGTTTTACTTTTTTTGTTTGTTTTGGTTTTGTTTTTAATTAAAATTTTATATTTTTAATATTAGTTACAGTGTATTAATTTTGTAAATCCCAGCTGTAGTACACTCCCTCATTCCCTCTCCTAATTCCACCCACTCTCCTTCATCTCCTCCCTGCCCCTTTCCAAGTAAACTGATAGGGGAGGACCTCCTTTCCTTCCATCTGACCCTAACTTATCAGGTTTCTTCAGGACTGGCTGCAAAGTCCTCCTCTGTGGCCTAGCAAGGCTGCTCCTCCCTCAGGAGCAGGGGGAAGAGGTCAAAGAGCCAGCCATTGAGTTCATGTCAGAAATAGTGGCTGTTCCCCTTACTAGGGTACCCACTTGGGTACTGAGCTACCATGAGCTACATCTGAGCAGGGGTTCTAGGTTATATCTATACATGGTCCTTTTTGGAGATACAGTCTCATAAAAGACCCCTGTGCCCAGATATATTTCATCCTTGTCGAGCTCCTGTCCTTTCCAGGTCATACTAATTCTTTCATATTATTCATCCTTCTTTCTTATAATTCCCTGCGCTCTGCCAAAGGTTTGGTTATGAGTCATAGTATCTGCTTTGGTACACTGCTAGGTAGAGTCTTTCAGAGGCCCCCTGTAGTAGGCTGCTGTCCTATTACTTGTTTTCTCCTACTTCCAATGTCCATCCCATTTGTCTTTCTAAGTGAGGGTTGATCATCTTACCCAGGGACCTCTTGTTTATCTTCTTTAGGTGTACAGATTTCAGCATGTTTATCTTATCTTATAGGTCTAGTACCCACTTATAAGTGAGTATATACTGTGTGTGTCTTTCTTCTCCTAGGATGCCTCATGCAGGATGATCTTTTCTATATCCCACCATTTGCTTGCAAATTTCATGATTTCCTTGTTTTTAATTGCTGAGTAGTATTTCACTGTGTAAAAGTACCACAATTTCTGTATCCATTCCTCCACTGATGGACACCTGGGTTGTTTCCAGGTTGTGGTTATTTATGAATAAAGCTGCTACAAACATGGTTGAGCAAATGTCCTTGTTGTGTGCTTGAGCAACTTTTGGATATATGCCTAGGAGTGGTATAGCTGGATCTTGTGGAAGCGCTATTCTTAATTGTCTGAGAAAGCGCCAGACTGATTTCCAAAGTTGTTGTACAAGTTTACATTCCCTCCAACAATGGAGAAAGGTTCCCCCCTTCTCCACAACCTCTCCAGCATGTGTTGTCACTTGAGGTTTTGATCTTAGCCATTCTGATGGGTGTAAGTGAAATCTCAGGGTCATTTTGATTTGCATTTCTCTGATGGCTAAGGACGTTGAGCATCACTTTAGGTGTTTCTCTGCCACTCTATATTCCTCTACAAAGAATTCTTTGTTTAGCTCCGTACCCCCTATTTTAATTAGGTTGCTTGATTTACTGCTTTTTAAATTCTTTGGTTCTTTATATATTTTGGATATCAGCCCTCTGTCAGATATAGGGTTGGTAAAGATCCTTTCCCAGTCTGTAGGCTGTCGTTTTGTTCTGATGTTTATGTCTTTTGCTTTACAGAAGCTTTTCATTTTCATGAGGTCCCATTTATTGATTGTTGCTCTTAGAGCCTGTGCTGTTGGTGTTCTGTTCAGGAAGTTGTCTCCTGTTCCAATGAGTTCTAGGCTCTTCCCCACTTTGCCTTCTAACCGACTTAGTGTGTCTGGTTCTATGTAGAGGTCTTTGACCCACTTGAATTTTAGTTTTGTGCAGGGTGATAAATATGGATGTTTAAATTTTTTTGCATGTAGACATCCAGTTGGACCAGCAGCATTTGTTGAAGATGCTGTCTTTTTTCCATTGAATGATTTGGCTTCTTTGTCAAAAATCAAGTATTTATAGGTGTATGGGTTTATTTCTCAGTCTTCTATTCCATTCTATTGATCCACCATTCTGTTTCTATGCCAATACCATGCAGTTTTTACTACTCTGTAAAAAGCTCTGTAGTACAGCTTGATATCAGGGATATCAAGAAGATACCTCCAGAAGATCTGTTGTTGTATATGATCATTTTGGAGATTCTAGGTCTTTTGTTTTTCCATATGAAGCTGAGAGTTTTTCTTTCAAGGTCTGCAAAGACTTGTAGTGGTATTTTGATGGGAATTGCATTGAACCTGTAGATTGCTTTTGGCAGGATGGCCATTTTCACTATGTTAATGCTACTGATCCATGAGCACGGGAGATCTTTCCATCTCCTGATATCTTCTTCAATTTCTTTCTTCAGAGACTTGAAGTTTTTTTCAAACAGCTGTTTCACTTGCTTGGTTAGAGCCACCCCAAGGTACTTTATTATTAGTGGCTATTGTAAAGGGTGTTGTTTCCCTGATTTCTTTCTTGTCCCTTTCGTCTTTGATATACAAGAGGGCTTCTGATTTTTTTGAGTTGATTTTGTATTTAACCACTTGCTGAAGGTGTTTATCAGCTGAAGGAGTTCTTGGTTGAATTTTTGGGGTCACTCATGTATACTATCATGTCATCTGTGAACAGTGAACCTTTGACCTCTTCCTTTCTGATTTGTATCCCCTTGATCTCCTTTAATTGTCTTACTGCTTTAGTCAGGACTTCAAGTACTATGTTGCAGAGATATGGAGCGAGTGAGAAACCAGATTGATTTAAGTTTCTCTCCATTGAGTTTGATGTTGGCTATAAGCTTGCTGTATATTGCCTTTACTATGTTTAGGTAAGTGCCTTGTATCCCTGATCTCTCCAAGACTTTAAACATCAATGGGTGTTAGATTTTGTCAAATGATTTTTTGGCATCTAAGGAGATGATCATGTGGTTTTTCTCCTTCAGTTTATTTATATGGTGGGTTGGTTACATCAAAGGATTTCTGTGTTTTGAACCACCCTTGCATACCTGGGAAGAGGCCTACTTGGTCGTAGTGGATGATATCTGTGATGTGTTCTTGGATTAGGTTTGCAAGTATTTAATTGAGAATTTTTACATCAATGTTCATAAGAGAGAGAGAGAGGTCTGAAGTTCTCTTTTTTTGTTGGGTCTTTGGTTTACGTATCAAGGTGACGGTGGCTTCATAGAATAAGTTTGGTAATGTTCCTTCTGTTTCTATTTTGTCGAATGGTTTACAGAGAATTGGAGTTAGCACTTCTTTGAAGGTCTGATAGAATTCTGTGCTGAAACCATCTGGCCCAGGGCCTTATCTGGAAGAGAGACTGTTGATGACTGCTTCACTTTCCTTGGGGGATATAGGACTATTCAATCTTTCTACCTGATCTTTACTTAATTTTGGTAGATGGAATCTATCAAGTACATTGCCCATTTCTTTTATATTTTTCAAATTTTGTGGCATATAGGCTTTTGCAGTACAACCTAATGATTGGATTTCCTCAGTGTATGTAGTTATGTCCCCCTTTTCTTTTCTGATTTTGTTGATTTGGATAATTTCACTCTGCCTTTTAGTTAGTTTGGCTAAGGATTTGTCTATCTTGTTGATTTTCTCAAAGAACCAGCTCTTGGTTTCATTGATTCTTTGAATAGTTTCATTTGTTTCAGCCCTAATTTTGATTATTTCCAGTCATCTGGTCCTCATGGGTTTATTTGTTTCTGTTTTTCTAGGGCTTTCAGTTGGACCATTAAATTGCTTGTATGAGATGTTACAAATTCCTTCTTGAAGGCATTTAGTGCTATGAATTTTCCTCTGAGCACTTCTTTCATTATGTCCCATAAATTTGGTTATGTTGTACCTTCATTTTCATTGACTTCCAGGAAGTCTTTAATTTCTTTCTTTCTTTAGATCAGGAAAATTTTTCTATGGTTTGGTTGATAATATTACTTGAACCTTTGAGTTGCTAATCTTCTCCTCATTCTATTCCTATTAGTCTTAGTTTTGGTGTTTTCATTCTGTCCCAGAATTTCTGGATATTTGTGTCAGGAACTTTTTAAGTTTAACACTTTGTTTGACTGTATCCATTATTTTTCCTATTGTATCTTCAGTGCCTGAGGTTGTCTCTTCCATGTCCTGTATTCTGTCAGTGAAGCTTGCCTCTGTAGTTCCTATTTGAATTACTAAATTTTTCTTTTCCAGAATTCCCCCATCTTTGTTTTCTTTATTGTTTGTATTTGCAGTTTTAGGTCTTGAACAGTTTTATTCCTTTCCTCCTATTGTTGTTTTTGTTTTCCTAGACTTCTTCAGGTAATGTATTCATTCCTTCTTTAAAGACCTCTATTATCTCCAAACAGTTGGTTCTAAGGTCTTTTTCTTCTTCAGGTATTGAGGAATATGCAGGGCCTGCTGTAGTAGGATAGCTGGGCTCTGGGGAAGATGTATTGCCCTGGCTGTTATTGACTGTATTCCTATCCTGGTTGTTAGGCATCTGTGTTTGCAGTGATTATAGGTCTAGGTGCTGATGTCTGGGTTTGTCTTTGTTTGGTGGGTGTTTTTCTTGGTTTCTGTTTCCTCTCTGGATTTACAGAGAATGTGACAGCTATTCAATGCTTGTTTTACTGTCCTGCTTGGCTGGTGTATTCATAGGGGATGCTTAGTGGTGTTGGCGGTGAGGGGAAGGAAAGGACTGGTAGGGAATGTCTGTAGGATCTACAAAAGGCATGGTCTTGGGGAAGGGAGTCTGCGGCTGATGTTCTTTCCATTGAAGCACTAGAAATGACCCAGAGGATTGAGTTTGGGGGTTTAGAGAGTGTGGAGAATGTCTTTGAACAGCCGGTCTGGTCTTCTGGAAGGCATGGCCTGTGGTTTATCAGGGATAGGTCACTGGATTTGGGACCTGGAACACAGCAATGAGTGGAGAAAGTGAGAGGTTCTGTTGGATCCACAGGAGGTATGCACAGGGCAGAGCTGGTGTTGTGTTAACAATGATAGGAAGACCCCGAGCATTGGGTCTAGGAGAAACAATTGGGTCTAGAGAAATTAGACAGAGTGGAGAAGGTCCACAGGCAGGCCATCTTCATGACCTCTTTCTAATACACATGAGAAAATTGTTTTCCCACAGATAATAACCTCTCTCCAAAAAAAATCAAGGAAATTGACTTCAGATAATAGAAGGAAATTAATAAATGGGAATAAATGAATTGCCAAGAATTTATGACTGGTCTTTTAGATTATGAATATCGGAAAGCCATAATTTCCCTCAAAATTAAATTTATAATTTTTCATTGTTTTATAAACATGACCTGGCTTACTTATGGTGTCTGTAATAGAAAAGGATAAAAAATTTCCCTATACAGCTGAAAAGACACTGAACTTCTACTATCATGTTAATGCTTTATAATAAGAACCAAATAGCGGCCATTCATTCTATACTATAAAAAAATCTTCTCTTGTTTACAAAATATTTAAATTCTGAAGTATAAGCATGCTTCCATGGCTAATGTATAAAAAAGAAAAGCTGTTGTCTACACTGAAACTCACCTCAATATTCAATATTTCAGAGCAACCTAGAAATCCCTGTCAAGAAGGTTCCGCTTGACTGTAACTTCTTTCCAGGAGTCATTCTCTACTTCATCCTTATTCTCCTTGTACCTTATGTGTCTTTATTACTCCACTTGTATGCTTTTTGTACATGTGTATATTTTATAATTCTATGACCTTATCATTTATATATTTCTTCTTTCTAGGATTATTTATTTCCCAAACCAAATGCCATTAGGACAACTGGTGGTTTAGAAATGTTTTCAGAGTTGAATAGTACTATGGATTGCAATACTTCTGATAATTGGGAACCATCTAAATGGAAAAGGACTTTAAAGGGAGATGGAATTGTTCTACTCTTATTGAAAAAGAGTGTGGCAAATTTTTATGGCTTTAAATATGGTGTGATATGTTGCAGCTCAAAAAATAGGACTTAGATTTAGCTATTTTTCCATTAGACCATTTAAGCAACTGAAATTCAGTAATTTTTAATTGAGGAAAAGGTTCATATTGTTCTTCACCAACCCTATATCTGAGAGAGGGCTAATATCCAGTATATATAAAGAACTCAAGAAGTTAAACAGCAACAAATCAAGTAATCCAATTTTAAAAAATGGGGTACAGAGCTAAACAGAGAATTCTCAATCGAGGAATATCAAATGGCAGAGAAACACTTAAAGAAATGTTCAGCATCCTTAGTCATCAGGGAAATGCAAATCAAAATGACCCTGAGATCTCACCTTACACCCATCAGAATGACTAAGATGAATAACTCAAGTGACAACACATGCTGGAGAGAATGTGGAGAAAGGTGAACCCTCTTCCACTGCTGATGGGAATGTACTTGTACTTGTACAACCACTTTGGAAATCAGTCTGGCACTTTCTCAGATAATTAGGAATAGTGCTTCCTCAAGATCCAGCTATACCACTCTTAGGTATATATCCAAAAGAAGCTCAAGTATACAACAAGCATAGTCATTTTCATTCATTATCATTTTCTGTGGATTTTTCCCTACCTTTTAGCTTTTCACTTAAGATAATGGAAGTTTCTTTTTAGTGTTACTTTTCAATCTTATAGTCACACTCTGTTGTTCAGTGAGATAGAATGATTTTTTTTCTCAAAGACAGTGTCCATGCCCAAATCTCTCTAAATAACTGTTAATGTTTTTCTCTTAATTTAGTGTCTTTATATCCTTTAATTCTTGCTCAAATATTAAGGTCTAAGTCATGGGCTACTACTTTAATGAAAGCTTTCATAGATTTTCAATGAACAATTATCATGCTTTTTCTCTCTCAAATCAAAAAAACAAACAAACAAACTTGTAATATAATAATTTTGAATATGTTCTTTAACAATAAAGATATGCAAGCCTCCTATAATTTCTCTCTGGAATGATAAATTCTGTGGGTCAAAGAACATATATTTTTTCCAATAGTGTACATTCCTAAAGTCTATAAAAATCCAGGATTATTGGGTGTGAGAGGGTTCCTTATTGCTTTATCTTCAAAGCAAAAGTAAATGTTTAATATTCTAAATATACATAAGTACACTCATATCATTTAGTACTTTAAATTTAGAATAGCTCCCAAGCATGAAAACTAACAAAATTAAATTTTAAACAAAACATAGTTTCCTTTATTTCAGAAGTATATATGGTGCTACCCACATAACACTGAGGTCAGTGTCCAATCTTAAAATGTCCTAAAGACAGTCACAGTGCATCCTATAAAGTTCAGTCTACCTTATTGTGAAAGTAATAAAAGCCCACTTAGCATTAACTACAGATTTTTGATTTTTTAAAGTGCTTCTTTTGTGAACTAACTTTTTCTAAGAGCTGGATATCCAGACTTCCTCATGAAATTCCCACCCTCTCCCTTTCTGGAAAACTCTAGTTTCCCTGTTTTACTCAACTGATAGACTTTGCATCAGCTTAGCAGATGAAGAGCAAATGTCCTAGGAAATACTAGGTTATAGAATATTAAGAAGAAACATCTTGTCAGTGGGAAGTCTGCTAGCCTAACCTCTGAAAATACCATGTTCTCAGAAGGCAAAAGAGTTTGAAAATTCTATTTAATGACAGTTAAGGTCCTCCCAAATATAACCAGTTAATTGCTTTTAATGCCATGTACTGATTATTTAATGCTTTTGAATTGCCACAACTTGGATATTCATTTACTACGGGTAAGAGTATTTAGAATTAAGAGGATGTTATATTTGTTTAGGAAAATGGCAATGAATTTTCCTTTGTGGTTTATGACTTTTCCAGTACATGCCATAGAGGATTTTTAATCCAGAATATGCAAAAATAAAAATAAACAAAGAATAATGAAAACACATGACCCAAATTTTAAAATGGGCTGTAGATCAAAAGCAGAAAAAAAAAGTGGCCCCCAAAATCTTAAATTGGTCAAAATCTTTTGCCATTAAAGGAATACTAATTAAAACTACTTTGTGATTTTTTTTTTCTTACTACAGTCAGAATGGCTAAGGTCAAGAAAATATGTCACATCCAGGGGGGTAGTGCACACCTTTAGTTCTAGCACTTGGGAGGCAGAGACAATCAGATCTCTGAGTTTGAGGCCAGCTTGGTCTGCAGAGTGAGTTCCAGGACAGTCAGGATTACACAGAGAAACCTTGACTTGAAAAACAAAAAATAAAAAAAACAACCAACAGAAACAAAGTATCTCACAACAAATGCTGCCAAGTTTGCAGGGACAGGAGTACCCACTTTCAGAGTTAGTGGGAATGGAGACTGTTCTAGCCACTTTGAAAACCATGTGGAGAATGCTCAAAATGCTAAATGTAGAGGTACCACAAAACTCAGTTTTACCACTCTTTGATGTATACCCAAAGAACTGCATATTCTGCTGAGGAGATGCTTACCCAGCCATGTTGATTGCATTCTATTCACAATAGGTAGGAAATGAAAATAACCTAGATATACCTGACTGATAAATGAATAGTGAAAGTGTGGTAGACACTAGAATGCTATTCGGCTATGAAGAAAAATAAAAACATGAAAGTTGGCAGTAAATGATTGGAACTGGGAAATTACTGAGGGTAGTAACCTAGACCCAGAAAGACAAATGCCACATGTTCTCCCTTATTTGAAGATTCTAGCTTCTAATCTTTAGATTTTAGTATGTAACCTGCAGCGACCGCAGACACTAAGAAGGTAGAAAGGTACTATGAGGGGAGGGGAAAGAAGGAGCTGTCAACGGGATAGAAGGACACAGGTACAAGGGGCAGGTACAATATGTATTCTGACTGGGGGAGAGTGGAGTGATTCAGAGGGGCGTAGGGGAAGAAAAGACAAAGAACACTAAGAATGCTTGAATAAGTCACGGAGAAGCATATTAAAGTTACTTTAAAAACATTACATATGATAGCTTAAATGGACTTATACCACATGGGTGATCATGCTCCCCACAGACACCATAGGCTATCTAACAAAATTGCCAGCACCAGACACGGCAAACCCCCTTAAAGATGTGGTTGGGGAGTGCCCAAGAGACTCCCCAGATAATATAATAAGCTGTTGCAATTGCATTTAGCTGCCTCTGGGAGCTTGAAGATAGATTCCATTGCTGAGGGCACCACACTCTTTGGACACGGGACTGGGCAGAATCAAGCAGGAACCGAGCTGGAAAGCCTTCTCCCTGAGGACTAGCTTTCATCATATTGGAAAGTGCTCTGTAAGCAGCCAAGTGAGAAAGATAGTCAATAGTCCCACCCAGCTGTAAAGCATAAGAATGGCAATGACCTCCCAACAAGATCTCCCTGGTGGTGCAATAGTGGCACATTTTAGTTGGAGGCAACCAACGGCTGTCTCATTGGCTGTTGAGCACACTCAGCATGGGCGAATTTCTATCTTATAATCTAAACCTAGTCATATGATTTATTTTTTCTAGAAAAAAAAATAAGTCCTCAGTTTTGTAAGGAAAGCAGTTTCCTGATTGAGCCCTCGCTCCAGACACTAGTCACCATTTTATAATTTCATTTTCTTTTTGTTCTTAAATAGCAGAGAGGGAAGGAAAGGTGGATGAGAGAGACTCGGGGAGCAAAATTGTGTTGGAAATAGCACACAATTGACTAAAGCTGAATTTATTCCTTACCTGCAATGGAACCAATCAATCCCAAGGACACTGAGAAAGCTTATTGATTGATCATAAAGAAGATTGCGAGGGGAACAATATTAGAAAAGATTAATGCTGTCACACGAGCTTCTAGGAATTGACTCGCTTGTCCCAGCGACTTGCTTCACGTTTTGTGGTGTTGTGTTTACCTGTTCCTCAGAAGGTTGTGCTTGTAAGCATGGAATGAGATTTCAGGAAACAGCCAGGAAAGAAATTTAAAACAAAAGAAAAAACAAAGCAGAGCAGTAACAGTGATATGCTAATAAAAATACATTGTGGGAAGTCCTACAACTCTTTATGGTAAAAGAATGGTTTTTGGAAATAGGCTGAGCTCTTGATAAACCTTGTCTTCTCTAGCATTAATCAGGCCTCCCTCCTGGAAAGGCAAGGCTGCACTGGGTATTTTTAGAAAAGTTTCCTCATACATTTCATGCCTTTACAGCATGTAGGTGCTAATTTTTCTTAACAAGGTCACCTTTCAGTAAATGGCATGTGTTTTCAAATTCGTGTGGGGTACCTGCCTAAAAATCACGATCCTTATTTTATCCTGCACATCTTACTCAGCACAGTATAATCAGGCAGAAGAAGTGATTCTGGCAGCACTGGCATACTGATCTGCTCAGCGCGAAGAAAGAATTGTTGGAATTAGCATTTCTTATACAAGGATTTTGGAGGCAAGAGTTATCTCAGCGTGTTTTTCTTTATTGATACATAGTTCAGCGGAAGATCTACATAGGAAAAGGATTCAATAAACCTTATTGACTAGGGGCTGGAGCCACACAATGAAATGGGACAAATTAAGAGCTGTGCATACTTTAAGTACACTAATGAATCAAAGGAGAAGGCAGGCCTTGACACCCCTGCTGTAGCCTGTAGCTCCAAAGTGAACTGCTTTGGTTTGCAGACATGCTCAGGTCGGTCTCCTGCATTTTTACCTCAGTTGTGCTTTGATATGACAATTTGGCTGTTTTGCTGAAACAGAGAATGGACTTTTTCTGATCACTTTTTCTGAATGTCTTGTCTAAGCTGGGTCTCCACATGTAATTGGCATACCCAGTGAGTCCTAAAATAAAAATCCTGTGCCTTGTTGGTCTGTACAGCAAAATCAAAGACAAACAAGCAAACAAATAAGCCATATTTCTAAACGAAGGGTGCTATGGCTTCAAAGAAAGTTTCTCTGGAAGATAAGGAATATTCTAGAGAGTTAATTGAAACCACAAGAGGAGACAGTTCCAAAGAGTCCAAAGTCCTAAATTATGGTAAAAATAAACAAAGTAATGGATTTAAAGTTTCCTAAGTAACAAATGAAAGACAGAAAATCTAAGGAAGAGCATTCTTGTCTGCCACATGAATTTGATAAATACCATTCATAAATTAATACAGCATTTATTTATCACAGATGAAAAGAGCCACCATCTGCTCTTAGTGCTTCACTTGTTTAAAATCTCACTAAAGCATAAATACTCCTATTTTGGCACATAAGATTTCTTTGATATGAAATATTAATTTACCGAGTTATTCTCATTCAGTTCCTATTTTCAATAATTGTGATAAATGAATAGAAACTATATTTACTGTTAACTCGTTCATCTGTGAATTCAATATTTGTTGAGCATCTATTATAACTATGACAGGGGTTGCCAACACGAGGGAGAGGGAAACTTGACTGTGCAGAATGACCAGAAGATAAAAGTTGCACATTAACCTCTACATGGGCGTGTTCATGTGTTTTAACCCTCCCGGCAAGTGTCTAGAACCAGGAGAAGTGCCGAAAGCTTTAAGTGCTCTTTATCTATGCCCTGCAGCATTGTTGCACAGTTGGTTTTTCTGAGTTTCCTGTCACAGAACTGTTTGTGTGTCACTATGCTTGTGCTCTGGGGCCATTACCAAGCAGTGTGAAGGTTATTTGCACAGGAGATCTACCGTACTACACAGTTGATGTGGTGGGCACTAGGTGAATAGTTGAGGAGGACAGCATACAGAGGGTGTATGTGGACGCTCTGTACAAAGTAGTGATTCGTGTGGGAGCTGAGATGCAACAGGAAAACATGTGATTTCACTACATTGCTCAAAAAGGCAACGATTTAAAAGTTAATGAATGTATTTATTCCTGGAATTTTCCATTATCAACCATGGGTTGCTTAAATTACAGAAAGTAACATTTCAGAGAAGGGGGAGGGGAAGTCTACCTCATGCACAAAGCTCTAGTGAAAGTGGGAAGCAATAAATGCAATGTGTCAACACACAATACAATTTATTCCCATGGTTGTGGGCCTCAAGTTTAATGAGCACCTGTGTCTCTATTCTCTTGACATGTCTATAAAGTGCACTATGTATATAATTTTCTGCATAGTTTTAGGAAACATACCATTTCATCATTCTAAAGTCTTTAATTACACAACAGTAAATAAAATACGTAAATTGGAATTAATCAGTTGTAACCTAATGATAGTGAATGTTCAGTAGTAATTCTAGGATCAATCAGACTCAGCTTAAATTATTGAGGTGTTTCTGTATTGTAGTCATGAGGATGCTAAAAAAGCAAATAACACATTCGAGCAGGTAACAAACAGGTTTTAGTTTTGGTTTTTGTTATTTTTAGTTCTAGCCCTCTTTTTTAAAAATTAATTTATTTATGTTTTCACTTTACATCCCAGCCATATCCACCTACTCCTCCCGTCCTGATTCCACCCTTCTTCCCCCTGCCTTAACTCCTCGCTCTTTTCCTCAGAAAAAGGGGCCTCTGACCCACCCCAGATCATCAAAGGCTGGCTGGAGCCTCTCAGAGGACAGCTATGCTAAGCTCCTTTCACAAGCATAGAAGAGTATAATAGTGTCAGTTTGAGTTTCTCCCATGGATTGGGCCAGGCATTGGTTGGACATTCCCTCAATCTCTGCTCTATCTTTATCCTTGCACATCTTGTAGGCAGAGTTAAGTTTGAATTGAAGTTTTTGTGCATGGGTTGGAGTTCCCTCCCTACACTAGGAGTCCGGTCTAGTTAAAGATGGTGTCCTCTTCAGTCTCCATGACCCCTTTTACTAGGAGTCTTAGCTAGAGTCAACCCATATCCTCCCAGAAGCCTACCCTGTCTTATGGCACCATCTTGTCACAGAGATGCCCTCACCCACTTTTTTTCTTCTCTTTGCAGGCCCTCTGTGTCCTACCCTCCAACCCTCCACTTTCCCATACCACCAACTCCAGGACTGACCACCATCCTCATTTCTCTCTGCTTTCCCTCTCCTACCTTGATCCCTCTCTTTAATAACTTCCACTGTCTATTCTATTTCCCTTCTGACTGAGTTTTAAGCATTTGCCCTTTGGTCCTTCCTGTTACTTATTTTCTTTGGATCTGTGAATTGTTTATCCTGAACTATATGGCTAAAATCCACTTATAAGTGAGTACATATCACATGTGTCTTTCTGGGTCTGGGTTACCTCACCTAGGATGATCTTTTCTAGTTCCATCCATTTGCCTGCAAATTTCATGATTTCCTTGTTTTTAATAACTGAGTAGTATTCCATTGTGTAAATGTACCACAGTTTCTGTATCCATTCCTCCGCTGAGGGATATCTAGGTTGTTTCCAGATTCTGACTATTACAAATAAAGCTGCTATAATTTTTGCAGTCTACAGTTGAAATCTCATCATGAAAGTTACTAATAATTCAACTTATTTTTTAAATATTTGTACACTATTAAGATTGCTACAAGTAATATGACCTTAACCTAAGCTTCAAAGAATACCCTTTTCTAGAGGAAATTAATATGAAAGAAAATAAATCAAAATGAAATCAGGACAAACAGATTAGAGAAGTTGGGTTCAAACCACAACTATGAAATAGGACAGGCCAACCTGAAGATTAAAAGTTGCAAACTTGCTTTCCAGAGTTGTTAGTTTTAAATAAAAATGTCAGCTCAAGCCTGAGGCTCCAATATTGAGGAGGCTGAAACAGCAGAATTGCTACATGCTCAAAACCAGCCTGGGATACAGAGGTTACATAGCAAGACTCAAAACAAGAATGAATTATAGAGATTAATCATTTGATACTCATTTTAATTTACTACTGTGATATTGTGAGTGTGTCTGTATGTATGTGTTTTGTGTATATGTGTGGGTATGTGTGTACCTGTGTGTATGTGTCTGTGTGCTTATGTTTGATGTGTTTGTGTGTGCATATGTCTATGTATGTGTGTGTATGCATGTATATGTGTCTGTGTATGTGTGAGTATATATGTATATGTGTGTATGTATGTGTGTATATCTGTGTTGTACATGTGACAAACAGACACTGAAGTTAAAATATGTTCTTCATTCTGTTCTGCACCTCATTTAACAAGGCACAGGTTTTCACTAACCGTGATGTCCCTGATTGAGGTAGATCAATTAACCACATAAGTAGGTATGCCTTGCCCACTCCAGAACTGTGGCTACAGACCTCCAAGCCTGGCTTTTATTGGATTGAACTCGGATTTTCCTGCTCGAGCAGCAGGGCTTCATTCACTGAGCCATGCCCCTGTCCCCTGCGTTTCAGTGATTCTCCTTGATCATAGTCATTCTTCAAGCACAGCAATAAAATGTCCTCTGTCAGTTTGATGGTTAAGCTCATTCACTCTAGCAGAGACAATTTTTAGATATAAACATACTGTTTTAGTTTTCATGTCTCTACTCTAAAAATGTAGTACTACCTGATATTTACACCTGGAGAATTGTTTTCTTGACGTTGAGGTGATACATGAGTAGGGTTGCCTCTTCCTCAAGGCTGTGCAATGGCTCTGTGGTCCAGGGCTTCTCTACGAGGCTGGCAAGTGGTGGCCTTCTCTCTGTCCTCACATAGCCTTCTTTTTACCTCAATCTCTCTCTCTCTATCTTTTGCTTTTTAAACTTATTCTTGTAAGAATACCAGTCACCGTGGCTTTCAGCAGGCCACAATTACTTATTTAATTGCCAGGGCTGGAGAGATGGCTGAATGGTCAAATGTCACAGAGGATCCGGTAACCTTTTCTGGTCTCCACAGTTGTACTGTGATACACAGAGACACATATGCGAACATATAAATAAAACAAATTAATCTTTAGGAAGCATTTTAATTATATCTTTGAAAATTCTGTCTACACAGAATGAGACTCCTAAATATTGGGGATTAAGTCTTCAACATTTGAATAAGAATTTAAGGGACAGAGTGTGAGAGAACCAGGTCTGACCCACCACCCCAAAAGTCCCTAGGCCCAGGAATTAGGCCATAGGTCATCAATTCCAGGAACAAGACAATGAAATCCCCTACTCAAGGAATAGCCTGGAGGTAATCACAAGAATGGAAAGGTATCTTATCTCAGGGTGGGACATCTGTACTGTGCAGCCCAAGGACCTCATAGTACAACATTCAAGGCACAAAAATACCTAACTTTCCTGTGGTCTATAGAGAGCTAGCTCAATGCTATTTAGCCACAATCACTTTGTAGTAAGCTTGCCCTTGCTGAATGGCACTTAATTGTGTAACTGCTAAACTGGAATTTCTCAACTCTTGCTATAACCCTAAATAAAAGCCCCTCTCTCCCTGAGCTCCAGGCTCTACACTGCTTCTGTGATGGTGTGGGCCCAAGCTCGAGCTTGTACTAAAGACATGCATTTGCATCGGAATCAGCTGCTTGGTGGTCTTTGTGATCCACCAGACTTGGGCATAACAAGTGGTAGGGACATAAGGAAGCCTGTGACTTCCTGTGGCAGAGTCATCTAGTGAGCAAATGGCCTTGGGTAAGAGCTAGAAACTGTTTATGTTTTCAGCGAGCAAGGCAAGCACATCCATTTGAAGAACAAAGGAGTCATCAGGCATTGCTCTGCCAGGCAGAGCCTGCTGGAGATGCTGAATTTTAGTAATGGTGTCATTCCTTCCTGCCATGTGGCTTTGTGTGGATGAGCTAGCATGGAATCCTGGTACAGTTTGTAGGACACTTGCCCTGTTTTACCCATTCACGTTGGTAGAACCTCAGAACAGACAGCTCTCTTGCTATATCAGCTTGAAAAGAAAAGTTTGGGTTTGACAACTCACTGAAATGTCAGAATCATTTTCTAAATGAACTGGCCGTTGTTCCTGTTCCCTCCTGAACTTCAAAACTTACCAGTGACATAGAAGCTCTTTTCAGAGCTGTGTGGCTCAAATTATATAAATATATATATATATATGTATATATATATATATTTAACATATTGACATTTGTAAAACCACTAAAGCAATAACTAATGATAAAGTTTCAGCTTTTTTAGTCCTTTTATGTGTGTTGTCAATTTTAGATCATGCAGCTCTGTAGGCTATAAATACTGAAAGTGCCCCTTTAGTATGTTGCAACAAGGAAGAACGCCCATGATGATAGATGCTTTCAAAGCCCCTTTAGAAACAACCACTTAGATCAAAAGAAATTCTTGGGTCTTTCTCGTCACAGAATTTAAGCATCTAAATGTTACTGGAGAGTTTGATTTAGTGTCCTTAGTAAAGAAATTTAGAAAGAGACCGAGGAGGAAGTTTGAGGTCAATGTTTTGGAAACTTGAAAGAGGAAACAAAACAAACAAACAAACAAACAAACAAACAAAAAACAGTGGAGGTAAGCTGTAACACTGGCAGCTGCTTGGAGGAGAAGGAGGAGGAAAACAATAATAGTAAAAAGACAATCATGCTTTTTGAATTAAAATACAAGAAAGGTGGCGTGTCTAGCAAGGGAGGTCAGAAAACAACTGAATGACATAAAGGCAGGATATTAGAGTTTCAAAGAATGAGAAAACCCAAATGTCCAAAAAAATCCTGCTTAAACAGGGAAAACATGGTCAGACAGAGAAAACATTCTTATGCTTTGGAGAAAGAAATTAAAAAAGAAAAAAAGAGGAAGAAAACATGCTTTTTAGTTTGGCAGGCTTAGCAGTGAAGTTCTACTGTTGTGCCTGATTCGAGAGACCCCAACAGACCACTAGGAGTCGAGTCTATTGCAAATCACAGGAGGATCTTCATCCAATCTTAAACTCTGGAAGCCAATCTTCCCTGACAAAGCAGGTTAGAAAGTGAGGCACTGAGTCTCCAGGCTGTAGAATTTTTAAAGGGAAAAACACGAGGGTGGAATTCCAAACCTTAGTGTTACAGTGAAGGGTAAGATTTGGGTGGGGGGTTCAGCAATCGAAGTGACCTTTAGGCGAATTGTTCCAAGCTACCTGGCCAAACCAAAAATATCTAAGACATTTGTAGGATAGCCTCCTGGGTGGAGGACCCATTAACACATTCTGTGGTATTTATGACAACCTGTGCAGTGGAGGGCCATGTGGCCCTTCTAGGAACCCGAAGGTGGAGGCTAAGTCACTCCAAGGACAGTCAACTTAAGATTGAGTCTAAGGAACAAAATGGAGCCACCCCTGCTATCCTCAATTCCTTTAATACATAGCAGAGGGTCTGTAAGAAACTTCACAGAGTGAGGGAAACTGCTGGAAAGCATAAGCACATTGTGATATTAAGGGAATAAATACCACCTTCTCCTTAGCATATCTTCAAGTGAGTCATCTTTTCTGGGAGCTGGATTTTTATCCAGATGATTGACATCAGGCATGTCCAGCAGGAATAACTCTTAAGGGAGAAGACAGCAGTATGTGATATTCTAATCTTTGGAACTGATCAAATGTCAGAGTTAGAGGTCATCCATTACTTTGACCAGGAAGCCTAGGGAGGGGCCATTGGGTTGTTTTCCTTTCTAGTGTTGCCAGGAAAATGTGACATGGAGTTCAGAGCTGACCAAGAAATATAGGTCATCCTCTATAGCCATTGAATATTCTACTCTTAAGGACTTAGACCATAAAGTAATCGAAGAGATAGGCTAAAATCGAAGAAATAATTTTTGTCTTAGTTACTTTTCTGTGACTTGAAGAGACACCATGACCAAGTCAACTTATAATGAGGAGAGTTCAATGGTGCTTAGAGTTTTAAGTCTGTGAGCATCATGGCAGGAAGTCTGGCTATAGGCAGGCAAGCATAGGCAGGGACACCTCCTGGTGACATTTACATCTGACTCATAAGCAGGGAGGCAGAGAAAGCTACCTGGAAAAAGCACAGGCTATTGAAACCTCAGTCCCAATTGCTTAGGCCACACCTCCTTCAACGAGCCCTTTCCTCTTAAACCTTCCCAAACAATTCGGACAATGAGGGAACAAATAATTTAATATGTGGGCCTGTGGGGACCATTACCATTCAAACCACTGCAGAGGCAAAATCCAGAGACTGAATTCTAAAGCTGATTGCAGAACAGATTAGCATTAGTACTGGAGGTTTGATTCTACTCTCATGATTAGCTCCCAGGCAGAGGTGCTCATTTAGGGGACAGAAATAACAAGAAATCAGAGCTCCTTCTAGAATCCCCATCTTATAGACACCATAGGATAAAACCAAAGACATTACTGGCTTTTAGTCAACAACAAGAATTAGAAGTGTTTACTTTTGGGCTCTGTGTCCCCGAAACCACCTAACCAGTTTCTATCTTCTTTTCCTACTAAGATTGAACTAAGGGGGCTGGAGAGAGGGCTCAGAAGTGTTTTCTGTTCTTCCAGATGACCTGAGTTTGGTTCACAGTACCCAGATTGGCAGATTCAAAACTGCCTATAGCCCCAGCTCCAGAGGATATGACACCTGTTCTGGCCTCCAGAGGACTCACATGGATGTGACATGAACACACACAGACACAGATACTTTTTACATTAGTAAAAATCAATCTCTATAAAGTACATTATGGAAAACAGCTAATAAATATATTAAATGTCAAAGTCAAATCTAAGACAGTCTCCAGTGGTTTTATTCTGTAAAGCATACAAAAATATCCTGATTAATATGTGCTGGTTACTCTTCATTCATTCACACATTCACTCATTTGTTCGCTCCATTACTCTGTTCCCCATTATTACAAAATAATAATGAGGCAGTATAATTTATTTAAAACAAAACAGAAAAAGAGGCTTATTTGGGCCTCTAGGTTTACAGGTCCAAACCCTAGATGCCAGGTCTGAGGGTAGTCTTTTTCCCAGCAGAGTTCTCACATAGCACAAATCATCATATAATAAATAAGAGGGAGATCATATGTCAGTTCTGTGTATCTTTCTATCTCTACTTAATATAGTTTATAAAATTTTTATTAAAAAACATATGTAAAGAGTACAAACCATAAACAAGCAGTTCAATAAATTCTCAGAACAAGTGAATCAGTGGGCCTCCGGAAACTGCATTCTTTCTTCCAGGTGTTAATCTCCAGGGATAATCACTCTCTTGGCTTCTAACCATTTACTTTAATTTTGCTGACCTTTGTACTTTGTTTTAATGGAATCACATAGCATGATTACATATTATATATTATATCATTTAACATTATATTTGTGGCATCCGTGCTATTGAATATAACTGTAGATCACTCATTTTCATTGTTATATAGTACTCCATTAGATGACTATATCAGTCCCTTCATTCACTTGACTGCTGGAAGTTATTTGGCCTATCTCCAGTTTGGGGCTATTATGAATTATTTGATAATATTATTCTAGATTACATCTTTTGAGAAACTAACAAAACAATTTCTTGCAGGAAGACCTACCCAGGAATAGAATTATGAAGACATCATGTGTGTGTTTTCTTCTTGAGAAAAATGCTGAAAATAGATTTCAGCATGGTTGTCATGGTTTGGATATGAAGTATCTCTTCAAAGATTCATGTGTCAAAGATTCCATGATCAAGAGATGATACTGTTGAAAGATGTGATTGGGTCATAGGAGTGCTGACTTAATGAGTGAGTCGGGCCATTAATGAATGTATCGCTGAATGGGCTATTGGGAGAGGTGAGCCTGGGTGTAAGCAGGAAATGGGGGAGGGTAAGGTAAAGGCTATGGCAACATCTTCCTCTACTTACAAAGCTGCCAGGACTTAGCCTTGGGAACTAAACTCTAAATACTATAAGCATCTAACTCTTTGGTCTCCACTTTCTTTACTTGGGAGATTAAAGTATTGCCCAAATTTGAGAGTCAAACCACATTAATGCCATAGCATTCATCGAATTGCTTATGCTAGGCATTAATCTTCATTCTTGGACTATGTCAAAGAATAAGACCTTTACTCTTTAAGATTTGGAAATTCAGCAAAGCAAGATCTATAATAAATAACAAACACAGATATATTGAATTTTATAATTATTTTATATTATGCAAAAAGAAAAGGCAAACAAGTTAAGGTAGGGAAGCTGTGCCGGGATATGGGAATTTTAAGCAAAAGATCAGGCGGGCCCCAAAGCCTGTTTGGACTGTGATTTTCTTGTAACACAATAAATATCATCTGGAATGAATTGTTTTCTTATCTTTTTTTCATAAAATAAAATCATCTTCAAGAATATGGTCTAAAGAGCTGATGAAAATGCACACAGTGTTTAGTTGCTAAGGTGTCTTTGTCCATCTTTTTAATGGATAGTTTTTTGTGTCCCCAAGTAACCAATTTGGAGCTTGTCTGCTATTTAGTTTCCTATCTCTTTCTTCTAATTTGAAGCCTATACCTTGCGTGGAAATGAACCATGCCCTCAGACAAGAGGCTGTCAGTGATATGCAGTCACAGGCACTTGTATTCTGGGCAACTCTCTGCAGCCTTTGCTATTATTGTGCAGGTATCAGGGGCCATGAAAGGAAGGGAAGGCTCAAACCTGAAAAGAGAAATTATCAATGGTAATGTGCTATTGAATAGCCTCAAGGTACATTTTTTTTTCCGGGTTAATTTGCTGTAAGTGGTATCTGTGCCACCAATTCAAGCCTTTGTGGCTAGGTCTTATAGGAACGTCACTAAGCCCATGCAATGTTAGCAAAAGGGCAGAATTGTATTCTTAACAAGAGAGGCAAAGAGAGATAAGACCACACATAGGAAAAGAGAGCATCTTGAAAACATACAAAGCTCTATGAAGCTGGCAAAACATTAGAAGCAATCTCATTTCAGCTGTCAAAGGGGCTGCCATTGATTTCTGTGCTCATTGTACACACTCTCCCTGTTGTCTAAATGGAGCCTTATTTATTTGGCTCTTATATAAGCTGTCTTTCTCAGAGGAAAGGTAATAGTATTTCCCAGTAGGAAAATGGGAGCTTGGTGTAGATTGGAGTAGTTGAGAGCTGCTTTGCTCGTATTTAGGATCAAGAAAATGAAAGGCTTAGACTTTTCAAATTAAAAAAAAAAAGCAGCAGCAGCAGAAACCGAGGACCCCAAACCACTGCTCTGAACACTCCCCAGCATCACCCACCATTACGTGTTTTTTGTCAGTTGGTCTGTGATCCATCTATTTTCAGCCTTCTCATCCCTGATTCTACAAAACTGTTTCTGAGAAGGAAAAGAATAGTGTGATTGAGTTAAAAATAACTCTTTTGAGAGAGGCTTCGAGAAACTGGACAAAAATTAAACCCAGCCTCACATCAAAGTGATTGTGTTTAGAAAATATAATCTATCTTTAAACATGACTCATTTTTGTTGTTGCTGATTTTTTTTTCCTGTAATACCATGGTGAAAGTTTCTTAAAACTTAAAACAATCCACTTCACTGTCACTATTTCACAGTACTTTTAGTGGATAGGAAGTATAATTGCTTTCCATTTCCACTGAGTGTTTTTCATTTTATATTGTCTTTAATAGAGATGGAAGGATTTTGCTAGTATGGTTCTTTTCAAAAGTTGATTGTTGTTTATGTGTATGTGTGTTTGTGATGTTCTGACATGTATGTGCAGGTGCCCAGTGAGGCCAGGACAAGATGTTGGCTACTCTAAATATAGAGTTACAGATGGTGGTGAAACCAAGTAGGGGACTGGGATCTGGACCTAGGTCCTTTGTGGGAGCAGAAAGTGCCCTCCCTTTTTGAGCCATCTCTTTAGTCCCTCAACTTCTATTGTAATGTACCAATGTAATTTTGTATGCAAGATTCTAGATGTCTGAACCCACGAAACCCAAAACAGGTCTGAAGGTAAGACAATGGAGCAAGTAGTAATTTTACAGTTTATTAATTACACCAAGAAGAGAATAATTTTGTATTACTGGACAAATTATGGGCAGTTTGTTTATATCTTAAGGATAGCTGAGTTATTTACAGTTTGGGGATATTGCACATTAAGAGACTATAAATATATATAAAAAGGAGAGACTATAAATGTATAGGAAACTGTCCAGTGACTAGAAGGTTTTATTTCTCTAAAATACATATCTCCAATGTAATCATTATGAGTGATTGTTATGGAACCTGAGTTTCTGGTTGATTCAAAGAAGCAGAAGTATATGTGTAGTGCTGTTCTCTTTACTAAGTCAGAATGTTGAATAATTCTGTGAGTGTGTGTTTGTGTGTGTGTGTGTATTCACGAATTTCTCTATATGGACATCTATAAAAGATTTGTAGGGGTTGGGTGGGTGGACACGTTTTGCTGGACTGACGCAATTCTGGAATTTACATTACATCTTTCAGATCTCTAAGGTATCTTTTGCTCATTCTATAACTGACTTGGGTGGATGCTGAACAAGCCCAGTCAGTGTAGACAATGCAGAGATATGTCTTTTTTTTTTTTACTTTAAAAATCTGTTTGTTTGTTTATTTATTTATTTATTTATTTATTTATAGCTTATTCACTTTATATCCTAATTGTATCCCTCCCCCTCGTATCCTCCAAGTCTCTCCCCTCTCTCGTCCTAAACCCTTCCCTAGTCCACTGAAAGGGAGAGTCCTCCTCTCTTGCCATCTGACCCTAGCCTATCAAGTCTCAAGACTTTTGGATCCTTTTCCTCTTTGGCCTGGGAAGGCCTTACTACCGGGGGGAGTGATTAAAGAGCAGGTAAAGAGTTCGTGTCAGAGACAGTCCCTGTTCCCTTTACTCAGGAACCCACATGGAGACTGAACTCCTTATTGGCTACACCTGAGTAGGAGGTCTAGGTCCTCTCCATGCATGGTCCTTGGTTGGTGCATCAGTTTCTGCAGGCTCCCATGGGCCCAGATTTTTTGGCTTTATTGGTGTTGTCGAACTTCTGTCTCCTGGGTCTTTCTGTTTCCCCCTTCTTTCATAAGACTTGCTGACCTCTGCCTAAAGTTTGCTTGTGAGTCTGCATCTTCTTTGATCCCCTGCTGGGTGGAGCCTTTCAGAGACATCTGTGGTAGACACTAGAAGCGATAGAAGAGAAGGAACAGGAAGAAAAACTTCCTATAGATATGTCTCAAATTTAACTCAGTCCATATCCTAAGAATTTACAAGGCTGATAATTTGGAAAGACATTCTAGATCACATATATGTGCTAAAACTTCTACTAGACTATTAAGAGAAGTACCTTGGAGATAACATATTGGCTCTAGAGATTCAGTAACTCCTAGATAAGAATAGTATCTTGGGGAAAGACTGAAATATTTGTACAAAATTAAGAGTGAACAAAGTCTAACTATGAATGATTGAATGGCAAGCCTACTTCCTTCTGAATGAGGAAACATGTACAACTCTTGTTGAAAATACACAGTGTATCAATGGCAAAACAAACGAAACAAACAACAAAGCAGCACACATATAAACAAACAAACAAGAAAACCTATCAGAAGCATCTAGACGCTGGGCCAGTTAAATATGTCTTTTTGCCGCCCTTAAAGTTAAGTCTCCATATGAAACTCCTTCATGACAAGGATAATTAAACAAGTGTTTTGCAGAGACACCTTAGGAAGAAAGAATGAGATCAAATGGACCAACAGCAGGTGTGTCTTTAAAGCACATTTTCCACTTCCTATTTACACTAACTCTATGTGTTAAGGACTAGGTGTTCTAGCTAATGAAAGAGGAAACAAGCTGTCTAGTCCCATGATGCCCAAGACAGGCAAAATCAGTGGTGCAGCCAGACCATGAACACAAGCATAAAACATATACTGTGCTCCACATTGAGGCTTTTTTTTCTTGTGGTCAGAACTTGATTTTCATAGCATTGTGACTTATAGCAAGCTGTGGTAGAGATGTCATTGTCTTATTATTGGTCATCTTTTACAACTAATGTAAAAATTTCAGAAAGGGTTAGATGGTTATTTCCCAGGTTTAGTGATCATCAGAACAATGTGTTTTAAAATTACTAACTTAAGGGATTCATGCCCAGCTATTTTTATATAATTAATCTGGACTGAAGCCCAGGGATTTTTAATTTTGTAAACTCTTTTTGGGTGGTTCTAATGTACTATAACTATTCAGAAATAATGATTAATAGACAATTTTAATAGTTGGAAAAGCAGGAACTTGAATTAAAATGAATCATGGATCTAACTGTAAAACATAAAACCCTGAAAAAATATTTAGGATACAGGGTTGGACATATCTTTCTTAGGCTGAATGACAAAAGCTCATTCTGTTTTGAGACCTGATAGGCTAAGGTCAGACAGAAGGGGAGGAGGACCTCCCCACTCAGTGAACTAGGGGAGGGTCATAGGAAGAGAAGAGGGAGGGTAGGATCAGGAGGAGATGAGGAAGGGGGCCACAGCTCGATACAAAGTGAATAAATTGTATTAAATAATAATAATTAATTAAAATGCAAAAATAATAAAATTTAAAAAGAAAATGTGGTTATTTAGTTTGTATCAATATTAAAAATTATCCCTCTGGAATAAGAGTTCGGTAAAAGAACTGAAATATAACCTATGTTCTGGAAGAAAAGATTGGCACACAAGCTACCTAACAAAAGGAATAGCATATACAATATAAAAAGACTTATCAACATCATAACTGAATAGATTAGTAACACAATAGAGGATTAATAGACAGTGTGGCAATAGACAATTGTTGATCTGATATATAAAGTAAGCTCATGAAAAAATGTTTGGTAACATTAGACATTTAGATAAATAAAGCCACAAAAAAGATCGTTCCATATTCATCAAAATTGTGTGTATGTGTGTGAGGAAGTTGGGCAACTTCTGGTAGGGATGCAGAGAAAAGTAGTCACTTCTCCACTAATTTGTTGAGAATTTAACAAGGTTTATCCACTGTGCAAACCATGGGTGATATTTTGACAGTTTACTTTAGAAACTAACCTCACCTAATGATTACATTTCAGACATGTATCCTAGAGAAGTGAAACCATCCAGTTACTAGAATACAGTCTACATAATTATGGTCTGTGCAATAACCCCACAATGAAAGCACCCAGATATCCTTTAAATCTGAATAAACTCCCTGTGGTACCATGACATAGTACCATGAGATAAATTATGACCCGAGAAAACAGCAGTAACAAAAATAAGCAGACAGAATGAAAAACATGACTACTGAAAAAATCATGATGGCTGAAAAATTCATTGTATAAAAAAAGTTACATTCTACATGGTTCCACTTTTACTGCATTCTAGAAATGATGGAGTGCCAGAAACGGTTATGGTATCAGTGGTTATCAAGGGTGGAGTGGAGACTGGAATAGAGGAGGTAAGTCAAAGGACACTGTGGAGGGTCAACACGTGGGCATGCAGAGTGATGGGGAGGTTTGTTTGTTTGATTGTTTTGAAGTATTATATTCTTTGTAAAAGCTGGAAGGAGTGTGCAGCATCTATGGCTGCTGCATGGGAACTGGCAGTTGCTTTGGAATTAAAATGTTAACTAAGGACTGGGGAGATGGCCCAACAGGTAAAATATAGCATGGGAATCCCCATCACACATACAATAAACTGGGCCAGGTCATGCATGGCTGTAACCCTTATGCTGGAGGGCTTTAGAAGGGAACAAGTAGAAGAATGGAATTCATTGGTCAGTCTAGCCAATCAGTGACTTCCAGGCCTGACTCAAAAACAAAACAACCACCACCACCACAACAAGAACAACAACAACAACAACAACAAAAAAAAAAAACAGAAAAACAAATTAAAGCCAAACCAGAAAACAAGCAAAATTCAGGTTGGATTGGTAATTGGGAAGACTTTCAGTGCAGACCTGTGACCTCCATAGAATTACGTAAACACGTGTAACATTTACATATACTGACATGAATATGTACATAAACCACACAGACATGTGGCAGCCATGCATACAGGCATACTCACACACACACGCACACACACTCACATACCACAACATAATTTAAAATACGTTGGTTTTGTAGGTTTGGGGACTCATCAAATATCACTGTAATTTTTCCTTATTTTTGACAGTTTAATACATACAGTGTATTTTAGCTATTCACCCTGTTACATTCTGATGCCCACTGCTCTTTCCTGTCTGGACCTTTTGATTTTCCTACCTTATCTCCCAGTTCCTACATCATTAAAGACAATGATACCACCTCTAAGCAACCATTAATATTTATTAATTCCATAGGAAAGGATGGGACCTCATGGCTCCCTCCTCTGTCCATGTTAGAGAGCTTAAAGGTCCAAGGTGATGCAAACGTCTAAAGCTGCTGGATAACCGTGGATGCAACAGCAATGACATGGAGGGGGAAGATTTATCCGTTACATACTTGCAGCAGGTATTCTTTGCATTATTTGGTACCCTCTGCACATAGGAACTTTATTGTCCTGGGCTAAACTTTGCAGTAGTTTATGGCTTTGAACATAAACATTCAGAAGGCAGTTTGACAGCATATTTAAAATAGTAATGTGTTCCCCACCTTGGACCGATGATCGTTGTAGCCATAGGCTTTTGAGTATGTTTGTTATACCAAGTGTATTTCTTCCCATTGACTATGCCTCAAAATACAGTCACCAGGTAGTTGGTTATTTCCTAAGAACCATGCCATTATTGCATTTGTAGCCATAACTTGCTTGGTAGGATGGCTTTGTAGATGCCCAGTATATAGCTAAGTGAGACCATTGATGAGTTTTCTCCTCCTGTAACATGTATAGCACCTCTCTGTACTATCAGGATGGTAGTACCCAGCTCATTTCTACCTTGATTTCTCTATGGCCTGAATTTCTTCACTCATGGTTTTGTTTCTTTTTCATGGATTGGAAACTCAGCCATGGCTTAGGTAGAGATCTTGTATGAAGCTGCCCTCAAATTGTCAGCCAGGGGCCAGTGGTGGTATGACATATATTTATCCTAGCACTTGAAAAGCTAACACCACCCTGAGCTACATAGCAAAACCCTGTCTCAAAACCAGTTGGAAGAAGGCCTGGGTTTTTGTCTTGACACAAATCTGCTTGCAGATATGTCAACATGAGCTTGTTGTGGATTGGCAGATTCAGTTTTTCTGTTTCTTCATGTCAGGCCCACTACCTTGCTACATGGGCTTTCCCAAAATGGCTGCTTGCTTAACTAACTTTTGCATGCTCAAGGGGTTTCCCATCTGGACACATGTGAAAATGTTTTCAAGTATAATTCTGGAGGTGTCCAGCCATCACCATTGCTGGATTCTAGTAATTATCAGAAGATCACAGCCTTTCATATTTGGAGAGGGATTGCCTGGGAGCTTGAATATCCCAAGACAGGGATGAGTAGGGCTCTTAGAGTGCTCCTACATGTATTTGTACACATTCCTTTCAGAGATGCTTAATTGAATTGACACTTAATTGGGCTTTGAAATACTTAGGTTGTATTTAATTGTGAATGTGTTTACTGCTATTTAGATACTTGGCAGTTGTACAGTATGATTTAAAGGATTATAAACTAAATTCTACCTCTATAGTGGATCTTGGGACTAAAAGGTTATTGGAACATCTGTACCATAGCAAATAAGATGTATTCAAGAAGAGTGGGAAATACTGTATAATGATTACATCATCTATTTTTGGACTGCACGCTAAATGTTTTAGTTCCCTAAAGAAATGTTTATATTTCTGTGGTTGTAAATTAGTTGCATAAAGAAGATCATGTAATAGTCTAAAACATGACATGATTATTTAAAGAAATATTGTACTTTGGAAGATTTTTTTCCTAATAGCAGCTTATTTATATTTTAAAAATTACCTTTTCAACAGGGACTGTTTCAGTCATGAACTTGATGGCTGACTCTTTGACCCTCTCCCATACAAGCCAGGGAGTGACAGACTGGCTAGATCCCAGGGGAGGACATTGCAGCCAGCCCTGAGGAGACAGGATAAGCTGGGGTTGGATGGAAGGGAAGGAGGTCCTCCCCTGTTGGTGGACTTGGAGGCGGGGAGGAGGGAGATGAGGGAGGGAGTGGGAGGGTAGGAGGGAATGAGGGAGGGGACTACACCTGGGATTCAAAGTACCTAACCTGTGATTGAGATAAAAATAAATACATTAAAAAAAAAGAATGAAAAAAAATTACCTTTTCAGAACACTTTTCAATTGCTCTGAAAATGTTAGAAATGCTCTTAAGTTATAAAAAGCATTTCATGTGCCATTTTTCCATAAATTTGTTCAAGTTCTTTGTGACCTAGCAAGTATATTCAAAATACAATGAATCAGCATAGAAACACATTCTAGATTTTCATGGATATTTTCATAATTTATCCATTGTTATATATTTTTAATTAAATTTTTATGTTTTTACATTAATTACATTTATTTGCTTTGTATTCCAGCTTTAACTCCTTCCCTCATTCCCTCCCAATTCTACCCTTCCTCCCTCATCTCCTCCCATGCCCCTTTCCAAGTCCACTGATAGGGGAGGTCCTCCTCCCCTTCCATCTGACCCTAGCTTATCAGGTCTCACCAGGACTGGCTGCAATGTCCTCCTCTATGGCCTGGTAAGGCTGCTCCCCCCTCAGGGGGAGGTGATCAGAGAACCAGCCACTGAGTTCATGTCAGAGACAGACCCTGTTCCCATCACTAGGGAACCTACTTGGATACTGAACTGCCATGGGCTACTAGGTTATATCCATGAATGAACCTTGGTCTTTGGTTGGAGTATCAATCTCAGAAAAGACCCCTGTGCCCAGATATATTGGTTCTGTTGCTCTCCTTGTGGAGCTCCTATCCTCTCCAGGTCTTACTATGCCCCCCTTCTTTCATATGATTCCCTGCACTCTGCCCAAAGTTTGGTTATGAGTCTCAGCATCTGCTTTGATACACTGCTGGGTAGAGTCTTTCATAGGCCCTCTGTCGTAGGCTCCTGTCCTGTTTCTTATTTTCTCCTTCTTCCAGTGAAAGAAGAAACTCATTAAACTCACCAATCTGACCTTAAACTTGCTCTCTAAACCAAGTAAGCTTTCCTTCCCTCCTCTCTCTAAGTAGCCATGATTATGGATATGTGCCATTAGCTTTGGCTTTGCCTTCTGTTGTGTTTGATTTTCTTATCTGGGTAATCTTCCCATTACTAAATGTGGGGCTAAGGTCCCCCACTATTACTAGATTGAAATTTATACTTCCTCTGGAGTATACTAATATTTGTTTAAGGTAGTTGTTTATTTTTATAGTGGATGTAAACCTATTTATAATGGTTACTTCTTATTACTGAATTGACACATATATTATGTGCTGATCTCTTTTTAGCAATTTTTAGTTGGTTTTGACGGCTGTGTATAGGTATTTGTGTATGCATGCACCTGTGTGTGTGACACACACACACACACACACACAGAGGACTCTTGCTTTCTTTTTTATTCCATTTACAACAACTTTTTTTTCATTCAATCACCCCACACATGTTGTTATTGGTCAAATAAATTTATTGAGAGCAGCTTTGAATGTCTTTTTTTTTAATGTACTGGATCGCTTTTTCGTTTAATTGGAAAATATAATCTATTTATATTTAAGGTAATTATTGACAGTTAAGGTCTTATTACTGCTGTTCTGTTAAATTTTCCCCCTAAGGTAGTTTTTATGGTAGCCTCTTTGTGTTTCTGTCTCCTTTTTTCTCATAGTATGCTCTGATTCTTTACTTATTATTTTTGAAATACACATTATCATTTATTTTTTGCCTGTGGTTACTATGAGACTTACAAAAACATGCTTTGATTATATAAAACTATCTTGAAATGGCAGCAATTTAACACTGGCTGTAAAGATAACAAAAAACAAAATAGAAAATAAAAAAGGAATACTATTAATAAAGCAAGAATCAAACTGTTTGGATCTTGACACCCCATTTCATGTCTCTATATTTTCTTTCGCTTGAAATAATAATACAGTTGTTGTCTTTGTAGCTTTCATGTTAAATAAGTAAAGTGATTTCTATATCATGTGTGAGCATATTAGGTGTTTTGAATTTGTGTGCATAATCATTCTCCTCAGTGAGATTTCTTCCTTCCCATGCTTTTAACCTCCCTCATTAACATAGGTTTCTTGTTTTCAAGAGCTTTCTTTGCTATTTCTTTGAGGACAGGGCTTCTGTTTTGGAGGTTTCAGGGTAGTTTCATCTTTCATTTCTGAAGAATAGCTTTGCTGGGTACAGAGTACTTGGTTGTGTTTTCTTCGGTGTTGTGAAAACCTCATTCTCTGGGCATTCTGCTGAGCAATCTGCTATGGAGCACATTAGCATACCCCTGGGACTCCTTTGTTTCTCTTCACTTTGTGTTCTCTAAGAGAGTGTTATGTCTGAGACTAACTTGGCTGGATTGGATCTGATTGGTGGCTCTCCTGAAGCAGGATTCTTTCCAAGGTCAGGTGAAGTTTTTCTGCTATTACCACTTGTATTATGGTTTTAGCCCAATGGGATTCTCAAACACTCTTACACAGATAATCTGATTTTCTACTCTTTTGATATTGTCTTTAAAATATCACATTTTTCCTGTTCTTAAAAAATGTTATTTTTAAAAATCTGTGTATGCGTGTAACCCTGCATGAGTATAGCTGCACTACATGAATACTTGTGCCGGCAAAGGTCAGAAGGGGGTGTTAGGTGCCCTGGAACTAGAGTTACAGGAAGTTGTGGGTCACCATGTTGTCATAAACCTACAAAAGCAGCATGTGCTGTTAACCACCAAGCCATCCCTCCTATCCTTTGCATTTTCTTGGCTCTGATTTTCCTCTCTAGATCGTGTAGTTTCAGGTTATCTCACCGGTAAGCTTGCTGAGTCCTTCGTTTGTGCTGTTTTTCTATTGTGTATAGGAAGTTTCACTTAGCTTATTTCAAAGACAGTCCCTATTTCCCTTACTAGGGAACCCACATGAAGCCACATGTCCATCTGCTACATCTTTGTAGGGGGCCTAGGTCCAGTTCATGCATGGTCCATGGTTGATGCCTCAGTCTCAGCAAACCCCTCTGGGCCCTGGTTAGTTGGCCCTGTTGGTCTTCTTGTACAGCTCCTGTAACCTCCAGCTCCTTTTCTCTTTCTCCCACTTTTTCCTCAAGACTCTCTAAGCATTGCCCAATGTTTGGGTGTGAGACTCAGCATCTGTTTTGACGTGCTGCTGGGTAGAGCCTCTCAGAGGACAGCTCTGTCAAGCTCCTGTCTTAGCAGAGTATCGTTCATAGTGTTAGGGGTTGGCACTCTCCCAAAGGGTAGGTCTTTGGTTGGGCCAGGAATTGGTTGGGCATTCCCTAAATATCTTGTGGAGACCAGAGCTGGGGAAAATGAGGGCCAGAGAGCAGAAGGCCTGTAAAGAAAAGAGAAAGGGAGGGTGGGGGTATCTCTGTGACAAGCTGAAGACAGAGCAGGCCCCTGGGAGGTATGAGGGGGATTCAAGCAGTGAATTCATGGGGTTCTATAGCCTCTTCTAGTAGCAGAGGTTATAGAGATTGAAGAGGACACCTTTTAGATTAGCTTCCTAGTAGAGGGAGGGGAACTCCAACAAAAACTTAAACCTCAAATTTACCCTGCCTGTAGGATGTGCAGGGATAAAGGTAGAGCCGATAGAGCGGAGACTGAGGGAATGCCCTGCCAGTGCAGGTAATCTCTTAAGTGACAATAGTGACAGAAGTCATCGACACATGGAACAATCAACTATCTGGACAGCTCTAATTTCTGTAACATTTTTATGAGGTCAGGAATCAACAGCCCCTCCTACCTTCACCCTCCCGCATAAACACAAAGTTTCCTTCCCGGGGGCTATTTGCAGACCTTTTCTCATGCCTCTGCTGACTCACTCTCCATATGGCCCTGCATCTGTGTACTGCATGACTGATAACCATGCAGTTGCCCAGGCTACTCTGCTCTGTGGTGTTCCTTTCATCATGCCCCATGGTATTACTAGGAAAGGACTGCTTAGGTGATCTACCTTCTACAAAAATGGGAGCATTTGAAATATTCATGCTTACATTTTTTAGGATGTGAAGTTTAGTGAAAGAGATACCTTTTAGTGATGCTAAAAAATAAGGGGGGGGGCGACAAGGTTTCTGAACTGTCTTTGTATTGATGTTAATGATCCATTAATTAATAGTATTCTGTTCTTTTTGTTGTGATCTCTGCACCTTCTCTGTTCTTGTGGTCTTCTCCAATCTCACAAAGCTAGCCAACCACAACATCTGCCTCCAGCAATCATCTGGGGGATGCTCACACAGACTTTTTTTTATTATTTGTAATGCTCTGGTTTTCCTAGATTAAGAGAATTTTGTTAATACAGTGAATTTTAGGGCAAAGCCCCATTAAGAAAATGGATTGAATTATACTTGCTAATTAACTATTATTATTCTGGAAGAGGGAAAGAAGAGTCAAGTACAGCGTGATTCTATGTGAGAGAGATTTGTCTGGCCATTTCTAGGCTGAGCACTAGTTATGGTGTATAAAATTGCCCGGAAGAGGTAAAAATTGTGAGAAAATGTAATCTCAGAAAGGAAAATAGCTGTGCTGATGTATTAGGCTAAAGCTAGAAGAAACACTGCTTGAGACTTTTGACCTCCTGAGCTATAAGCTAATGAATTTTCATGACTTTCAACATTAAATCTGTGATCATTTGTTGCAGCAGCAGTAGAAACCCGTATACTTCTTTTGATTTCTATTCTTTTCTTTCACTGTTTCCCACATGAAGATTATTATTTGTAGCTGAGCCAAGAAGGATAGACCACCTTTGGCATGCCGTATTATATCAGTCCTCCCTACCCCTTGTCTTTCTTACATCTCAGCAGCAAAGTTTGCAGTTTTGTTTCATATCAACTCTGGAATATTTTACTGTTCACTTTATTTTTTTTTAAGCTCTTATCTTTGTCATTTGGATTTCTGAAGCTTAGTGACTCATATGATCTCCAGAATGCCCTGTTGTTATGTCTTCTGTTCTCTTTTGTCTTCAATAAACTATAGAAACTCAAATGACAAAGAAAATAGGACTTAAAAAATAAAATGGATATTGAAGTGTGAAGGAGGTGAAGCGGAAAGAGAGTGGGTGCTTTGTAGTTTGAATTTATCCAGATAAACAGAGGAAGTGTGATGGTAAGATACAGCTGAGGGACCAGCATACAAAGTGTTCAAAAGCAGATTACTGGGACAGATGATGTCAGTAAACCAATGGAGGGAGACGAAATGGGAGCTATCCAATGATTATTCATAAGGGATAAGATTGTCCTATTAGAGAATTTGAATTATTATCTGTAATATTTCAAATTAATCAGTCTCTGAAGGACATTTAGGCTGAAATGAAAAGTCATAAGCTTCTGAAAGTAAATGGGCGAATAACATGGTGAACAGAATTACGTAGCAAGCCTATGGTGACATGAGTTGAGAGGCTATTTAGTTTTGTAGATAAGGGATAACAGAAGCTATGTATAATGGTAGTCCTTGAAGAACAATGAGACTACTTTGAAATATATAGAAAATAGTATAATAATATCATTAAATATGAAATATAGAAAAAAAAAACGTAGTCTGGGACAACAAGGCCCCTGGTAAGGTGAGAACTCATCTGGGAGTGAAATGCACTTGAGACAGTGGTTTGGGTTTGGGTTGTTCAGTTTTAATGACTAGATCATTCAGTCAGAAAAGCAAGGCACTGTCACTTCCTCCTGTGTTTCCACTCTATGTTCCTGTTGGACATCTGCCACTGGTTTTCAGGACTTACTTCTTGAAGCTGATAAATGATCTCAGCCTTCTGTTGGCTTCTGTTCTCCCAGCCTCTGCCAAGCAATCTGTGGTCATTCATAGACCTCCTTCATTAATTTAAGTCCACTTAAAGGGTTTTCTAGGGAATGAGCAGAATAAACATGAAGGCCTCAAAGACTGTGGGAATATTTGTGGAGATGATATTTTTTTGAGTAGCAGCATGAGCGAAAGTTTAGGAAATGGCTGAAAAGCTAATGTAATAGAGGATGACACCAAGTATCTCAAGAGAGGTGAATGTGACATTTTGGATAATTGGTGAAAAGGTTTTATTGACTGCTTCAATATTACAGCTTTACCACAACAAAGATGTGAGAAAGAATCATGACTTTGGATCAATGGAGATGGGAACTTTTGATCTCAATCTATTCTTTATCACTTGAACTGAATGGTGCTACTGTTTCCACATAAAAACATTGAACTCTAATTAGGTTTTGCTATTGTTAATGGTTTATCCTTAGTATTTATTGAGGATTTCTAGTACTGTGCTAAGTATAGTAGCAAAATTATCCAAAACCAAGTCATTTCAATCCTCACAGTGTATATATATGTTAGGAAAAGCAATACTCACCTGCACAAAAGCAAAACAAAACAAATCAAAACATTAATGCTGCAGAGACTAATTAAGAGCCATTGTCTATATGAACAATGGTTACCTTGTACATGGGAACTCCAGAAGTGCTAGTTAAATGCATGTGTACTATTTGGTTTCATTATGACAATTCTAAAAAGCAAATATTATTTTCTTCATTGAACTGCTACAACTAATTCATCAGACATAATATCCTGCATGTAAAAATATATCATTCTGTTTCCAAAATGTAAAGACTGTCTGCTGTCTAACTAGTCAAGTATCCAAAAGGCCCAGCTACCAATTAATGATTGTTTCATTAATAGCAAACAATTCTTGTACACTTTAAGAACATTGAGCAATAAGAGGGAGGATGCACTTAAGTCAATGTGATCATCAATGTGATTTGGGGACCATTGAAAATCTACCTATGTAAACAGCTGCTGGAAAAATGACTTCCTGCAAGGGGAAATGGAAGATATTTTCAAAGTCTAGGAAAGCCTGTCTGACATGTTAGTCTGTTCTCTGCAGAACAAATCCCTTGAATTCCTTAGAAAAGATTGATTTCTGATGTAAGGTGCATTTAATCATAGCTCTGGAAGTTTGAAAAGTGTCTGTGAAGGTTTGCCTCTCAGTGGATTGGAAATCTATTAGTGTATAGCCAAGAGGTCACTGAATAGCAAACATAAGACTTTTCAAGGGTTTGGATGCAAAATTTGATGGGACATACCGGGGAACTACATTTATAAACATATAACACTGAAGCTTTTCCAACAGAAATGAGACCAACAGATACATTCCTGTGAACTCATTGCTGCTGCCTTGGTTCTCCACAATTTTGAATAATGCTATGCAATGTTGCAATCCTTCTAAGGCCTTGGATCATGACCTTTTGGGCCCCTAATGAACCTTCTACAGAGGTCAGTTAAGACCACCAGAAAACAATTACAATTCACAGTTCATATACACAGTTCATAGATGTGTATATTACAATTCATAACAGTAGCAAAATAACAGTTATTAAGGAGCAACAAAATTAATTTTATGATTGGGTCACCACAACATGAGGAACTGTATTAAACGGTTGCAGCATTAGGAAGTTTGAGAACCACTGCTCTAAAACCTATTTTGAGGTTCCTTAAATGTGTGTCAGAAAAGATTTTTCAGTTTTTCTTTACGTACTGTTTTCCACCTATTTCTTTTCTCTCTCTCTCTTGCTATGGCCTGTAGTCTGGCTTTGCATCTCAGCCTGTCTGCCATCCGGTCATTCATACTCCTTGTTTGTAGCCTTCTTTAGGACAACAAGGCCACTAGCCAGAAAACATTTATTTCTACTCTTCTTGCAACTATCATTTTCTTTTATTTTCCTCACAATGTGCCATGTGACTAAGTCTCAGCCTCTTCCCTGTAGGGGCTTGGTGGCTAGCCTTCAGGTTCCCTTTTGCCTTTCTTGTAGACTAATCCATGAACATGGAGTTTGGAGTATTTGCATGATGGAGAAATGTCAGAGGGTGGTAGAGGACAGAAATGGGGAAAAGACTGAGGTTCTGGGTTACTTTCAGGTGCTAGTGGTACTTGCCCAGCTGTGAACTGTAAGATTAGGAAGTTCATTTGAATGGTTGTACTTGCAAAGACAAATTTTCCAACTTAATTAACACTTTAAATCTCTGAGTACATATTCACCAGACTCAAGCTGTATGCAAGCAAAAAGGTATGTTTATTCTGTAGAAGTCCAGCATGCAGGAGTTACCATTCAGGCAGAATGGTGACCACTCCAATAAGCATGCAGACTCTATTTAAAGTACACTAGGGGAATTTCAGGGACAGTTATTTTGATTGGTACAGGTCAAAATCAAGGGTTCGAGTTCATGGCTAGGGCTTGTTTAGGTGCTGGGGGCTCTCTAAACTGATTCAAGCTGGCCCAAACTGGTAGATGCCTATGGAGGCTAAGTGACACTGATCAGGGCTTAGGGGTTTCTCAAACCAGTAGTTATCTCCCCAGGCCAAACGTTCTGGCCGAGCTCCTTTCTGTGATTTTTCTAGCAACTGAAGTTTCTTTTTCTGAGTAACTGAAAACTCAAGCCTGTTCTGTCTCAGCAAGACAATGGAGTCTGTCATAAAGTTGGTCAGAATTATTTATCCAGGCTTCTCACTTTTTATTTCCCTTCCCTTCCCTTCCCTTCCCTTCCCTTCCCTTCCCTTCCCTTCCCTTCCCTTCCCTTCCTTTCCCTTTCTTTTCCTTCTCTTTCCTTTCCCTTCCCTTCGCTTTCCGTTCCCTTTCCCTTTCTTTTCCTTCCCTTCCACTCACTTTCCTTCCATTCCCTTTTTCTTCCCTTCCCTTCCCTTCCCTTCCCTTCCCTTCCCTTCCCTATATTGCCCTCTCTCTTCCTTTCCAACCTTATCTTCTCCAATCTTCTCTCCTTTTCTCCTTTCCTTCCATTTTCTTTTCTTTTCTTTCTTTTCTTTTTTGTAACCTATTTGTTTTCGTGACCTCTATACACCAAGAAATCAGTCTGAAATTCCTGCTGTAGTTATGATCTCTGCATATGAACCATTGTACATATCTAACTCTCATATAAGAACTATGGTTTTAGACTGAGTGGCCTTTTTAAATTACCTTCTTCCAGGAAGACGGTACGGCATGCCAGGGGAAAGTCAAACAACATGAAATGAAGCTCTTGAAGAAGATTGCAGATGAAAAACACCCAGTGTTGTGAATACAGTAAGTAACTGGATTATTTTAAAGAATAAGTGGAATAAATTTGTGGTTAATTCTAGAGGATTCAAGATATAGGGAAAGAAAAGAGATATAACAGGTCTCACATTATAGAATTCAATCATAGAATTCCATTTGTTTTCTTTTGCTTTTCTTCAGAATATTGAATTTATGAATGTGTTTGTTTTTATACATATGTGTGATGCATGTGTCCATACATGTACACATTCGCATGTATGGAGGAGGGTGTGTGTATTGTGGCAAGTGTATGAATATCAGAGAATAAGCTCAGGTGTTGGATCTTTTACCTTCTGCCTTGTTGGAGACAGGATCTTTGCTGTTTTCTGCTGCCTAAGACAGGGTAGAAGATCTGAGAACTTCCAGGAGTTCTCCTGGCACTGCCTCTCATAACCTTTGCCCATTGACTTCCATTGCTCTGTTTGAAGCTTGGATTATAGATGTTCATTTTACATACCTGGCCCTACACGGGTTCCAGGGTAATAAAAACAGGTCTTCACGCTGGGCAGCAAGTACTTTTCCCTGCTGAGCCATTTGTCTACCTCTCCTCACTATAACTTTATAACCTATTTCCTGTTTTTTTCCACAGCTTTTATTTTACACCTGTATGTTGCCTTACTGCAAAGATTGTAAGAGCATAATCAGATTGACTATTTTCTTTTTCTTCTTCTTTTAAATTTTCTTTTAATCTATGTATGTTCTTCATTTCCTTTCCATTGGAGAAGCATCTCTGTTTTCAGTGCTGGTATCTACTTGTGCAATCATAATTTGTTCTGGTCTATACCTTTGGTCAGCTATACCTCCTTCATCTGCAGGCTACTTGTCAATGCTAATAAATCCACATCTTCTTGTTCTCAATGACATTGTTGTTTCTCCCTTGACTACTTTCACACTGTTCTCTACTGTCACCTTCTTTCAATTAGTGAACTTTTTATAAGAGTCTCCATTGTGGTTACATTCCCACCTACTCCTTCTTTTTAAGGGAAAATGGCTTGTTTATTTAGTAATTTTTCTGTTTATATACATTTTTATGTGAGCACAAACTGAAGGGACTTGAGCAAGGTAGGAAAACACCATGTTTGATTCACGCAGCCCCTAATTTGATTCTTTAAAGTTTTTAAAATTAAATATAATTTCTTCACAACCTCAACTATGCGTATGTCCCTGTGGCGCCCTCTCAAATTCATGGCCTACGGTGTCTATTCCATGTGTATGTTTTAAAGACAGACCAGCTGGTATTAGAAAAACAATAAGGGTGCTCATCCCTGGGGAAGACTAATTTTCACTCTCTCAGTTGTCATTAATTTCCTGTAGCTCTTCCTCCAGGCATGGGACCTTGTGCAGTTTTCCCCATCCATCTTGCCATGTCAACTGATGAAAATCTCCAGATTTCGTTTAGGCAACCATTCTTTTGAGACTTCTTAGATGTGGCTTTCCTGATAGAGCTAGAAGATACAATTTCATAGCAGACTTTCTGGAGTTCTGACTCTTAGAATTAATTCTGCCCAGTTTCCCGTGGTCTACCCTTAGCCTTAGGTGTCAGAATTATGTTGTCAGTGTATCATCTGAGTTTAGGCACCCCACGTTCAGTTTTTCTCTGCATCTAGACCAATTATAGCCTTTCGTAACAGTCTCTGTCTACTTCGAACAGAAGCTTCTTGGATGAAAGGTGAGATCTACATGAATTCGTGGGGATATAGGTAAGTATTTACAGTGCAGTTAGGGACTATGCTGATTTAGTGAAGGGACAGCAGTAAGTTCTCAAGCTTGAATAAGGTCACATGACAGGCCAGCTTTCTGAATATTCTCTCTGAAAATTTCGAATGTTATCTGTCTTAGTTACTGTTCCCTTCTTGTGAAGATACGCCATCACTCAGGCAGCTTATAAAAAGGAAGCATTTAATTGAAGGGTTTGCTTATAGTTTCAGATGACCCAGGGCAGAAGCACCGCAGCAGGCCAGCAGACATGGTACTGAGACAGTAGCTAAGCACTTGTATCATTTTTTAAAAAATTTAATTCAATTTAGTTTTTAAAATTTTTTACTATTTATTCAGTTTGTATCCTGTCTGTAGTCCCCTCCCTCATCTATCCCTCCTTCCCTCTTCTCCCCATTTCTCTCCCCTAGTCTACTGAAAGGGCAAGTCCTCCTTGGGGACAGGAACTCCACAAGGAGACCAACAGAGCCAAAAAATATTTGGGCCCAGGAGGTCCTGCAGAGACTGATGCATCAACCAAAAACCATGCAGGGAAAGGACCTAGACCCCCTGCCCAGATGTAGCCCATAGGCAGCTCAGTCTCCATGTGTGTTCCTTAGTAAGGGAAGAAGAGACAGTCTCGGACATGAACTGGGTTGTCTGCTCTTTGATACTTTCCCTGGCAGGACAACCTTTGCCAGCCCACAGAGGAAGAGGATCCAGTCAGTCCTTGATAGGCTAGAGTCAGAGAGCACTTATATCTTAACCACAAGCAACCATCAGAGTGTAGGACTGAATCTACATGGGCTGTTGAAAGTTCAGAGCCTGCCCTCAGTGAAACACCTCTTCTGAAAGGGTCATACCTCCTAATGTTTTCTAGATAGTTTATCAGTTGGGTACCAGGCATTTAAATACATGAGCCAATGAGGCTATTTCCAAAGCATGGCCTGTTCAGTAAATATTACAGTATCTGTAACTTTCATCTGGCTTAGCCATTCCATAGTTTTCTTCTGTTAGGGCTCTTTGGTCCAAATTTCAAAAATTAATTAATTAAAATGTAATTAAAATTTAATTTCTCTGCTGATAGAACTGATATTTATTACAGATAAAATTTTGGAATGTACTGAAAGCTATGTGAAAGTGAAACAAAATATTAAAAGATAGTACATGTAAGATTGGGGTAATTTATTACACTCTCTCTTCTTGTATTATCTGGTTTTATTTTTAAAGATTCACTTTTACAGATATTTATCATTTAGAATGTATTACATATATACATTACTCTAGAAAGTATACACAAAATCAACTAATATTTACTTACTATAAAAATGTGTAATAGTGAATATTAAATTAAATTTATCAATGCCATGATATATTCATGAATTACCCTTCCATTACTACCCAAATTGTATTATCCATTCTGATTTTATATTTATGTAGTAAAAAATTCATTTAGCTACTTTCCAATTATTATGCCTTTATTCCATTAGCTATTGCTTTGAACATTTGATGGATTTTATGGTGACTGTTATTGTTTCCTTTATTCCTGATGTTTTAAAATCCCATTTGTCTGTAGATATTTGCCAAATTTTAATTGTAGCTCTTGTAGATAATTTTAAAATTATATTCTTTCATTTACTTCTTTATACATACCCTGAAACAATAGTACTTATTCTTGTGTCTTGAACTAAAGGTAGAGTGGTACTTAAGGCTCAGTATCTACCTGTGCAGAAGTTGTGGCCTAGTAGGTAAGATAAAAAAAGAAAATAGTTAGATATACCAACTTTGTAAGTACAGCAATGGGGATGTTGTGGGTTCTGAAAGCTGTGCATCTCTGAACAACAATGCCGAGTAGGGAAAGCTTTGGAGAATAAGAACCCTGGCAAGAACTCACTGCAGCAGACAATGAAGAGAGAAGAGAATGTTACAATTTCTTACCATCTCTTCAACTGTGCTAAGCAAGTTAGGCTTCTAACCGAGGGCAGAGAGAAAGCACAAAGTTGCTAATAAAATAATTAGTGATGAAATACTTTTCCAGAAATGTATTATCATTCTACTATGGACAGTTAGATGAGGAGATGCAAGGCAGAAGGCAGATAAAACTAAATAAGGTTGTTTTGGTAGTCCTCACAGTGCTATCTGTGGGAAAGGAGAGGATTGACGCTTTGGGAGTGACCGAAGAGGAAAGATTCCATTCAAACAGAGATTTTGACAGTAGGGAAAATATGAGCATGGAGCTCAGGAAGGAGTCTGTGTGAAGATTGAGGCTGATGGCCAATGCATGTGTAATAAATAATAACTGCAGCAGGGTGATGGATGTGCAGGCTCACTCAAGGATTCTTTGGACAAACTCCAGGAAGTAACTATAGCCAAAGGTTTAAGACAGTGATTCTCAAAGCATATGCAGCAGTAGAGATGCTGGGAAAGGTGGACATTCTCATAGATTGCCCAGAAACTGAGGGAGAATGAAAAGTTAATACAAAATTGTCTCCCAGAATTCTAAGACCAAGTACAAAACAAGCAAAAAAAAATCTACATTATTCTTTTACTTTATTTTCTTTTAGCCATATTTCATTTGGTTTTTAAATTTAAACTAATATTCATCTTAAAATTAAGAATGAGTGAAAATGATTTGCTAAATGAAAGAGGTAAATAGGTGTTTAAGCAGCAAACAAATAAGCAAACATAGCCAGAGGTATGTGGAATACATGAGAGCCATCTTATTCAAACCACCACAATGGCCTATTCAGCATATTATAGTCCCTAGGACATTCATCCAACTTAACCACTCTATACTTTTTTTTTCCTTGTGGGGATATTTGATCCAATTTTAATTATGATTTTTCTGAGGGGAAGTTGAGGGAGGATAAATTGTGATCAGAATATAGTTTATAAAAATTATTTATGATGAAAATATTTTTACTTTTATCCATTTAATTTTATCCATCAGTCCATTAATTTTCATACAAAATATAAATTATAGTTCTATTTAATTATTTTCATTTCCCTTATATACTTTGCTTATTTTGTGGTGACTATTTAGTTTTTTTAATATTTCAAACATTCTGGAATTTATATCTTGTATAATTTAAATAAAAATCTAACCCTCTCAAGATCCAGCTATGCCACTCCTAGGCATATATCCAAAAGATGCTCAAGTACACAATAAGGACATTTGCTCAACCATGTTTGTAGCAACCTTATTTGTAATAGGCAGAAACTGGAAACAACCCAGATGCCCCTCAACCGAGAAATGGATACAGAAATTGTGGTATGTCTACATAATGGAATATTACTCAGCAATAAAAACAAAGAAATCATGAAATTTGTAGGCAAATGGTGGGACCTGGAAAAGATCATCCTGATTGAGGTATCCCAGAAGCAGAAAGACACAGGGTATCTACTCACTCATAAGTGGATATTAGACATATAATATAGGATAAACCTACCAAAATCTGTACACCTAAAGAAACTAATCAAGAAGGAGGACTCTGGCTAAGATGCTCAATCCCCATTCAGAAAGGCAAAGAGGATGGACATCAGAAGGAAAAAACAGGGAACAGGACAGCAGTCTGCCACAGAGGACCTCTGAAAAGCTCTGTCCTGCAGGGTATCAAAGCAGATGCTGAGACTTATGGCCAACCTTTGGGCAGAGTGCAGGGAATCTTATGAAAGAAGTGGGAAATATTAAGCCCTGGAGAGGACAGGAGCTCCACAAGGAGAGCAACAGAACCAAAACATCTGGGCACAGGGTTCTTTTCTGAGACTGATACTCTAACAAGAACCATTGATGGAGATAATCTAGAACCTCTACACAGATGTAGCCCATGGCAGTTCAACCTCCAAGTGGGTTCCATAGTAATGGAAACAGGGACTGCCTCTCACATGAACTGATTGGCCTGTTCTTTGATCACTTCCCTCTGAGGGGGAAGCAGCCAGAGGAAGACAATGCAGCCACTCCTGATGAGACCTGATAGAGTAGGATCAGAAGGAAAGAGAGGAAAACCTCCTCTATCAGTGGACTTGAGGAGGGGTATGTGTGAAGAAGGGGGAGGGAAGGTGGGATTGGGAGGTGAGGAGGGAGGGGTTTATGGGGGAGATACAAAGTAAATAAAGTATAATTAATAAAAATTAAAATAAAAATATTTTTTAAAATCCAACCCTGATTCTATTAAGCAATCTACCTGCCTGTCCACCTTATCTTATCTTCCATGTTGAGTGAATGAAGATGGCAGTGACTCAGCATCTTTAGAGCTCATGTCCTCTATACTGTTGTGCATCTGCTGTGCCTGGTTTCAAGGAGTGTGCCCATCTTAAAAATGTTAAAATCATCCTCTTGAAATAAACACCATACAATTCTACATATAAATTTGCCACACGTGCTGATTATTCTTAAGTCAACTTGACACACACACTAGTGTTATCTGAAAGGAGGGAACATTGAGAAAATGCCTTCATGAGATCCAGCTATGAGGCATTTTCTTAATTAGTGGTAGATAAGGGAGGGCCCAGCCTGATATGGGTGGTGCCATCCCTGGGCTGGTGGTCCTGGGTTCTATAAGGAATCATGCTGAGCAAGCCAGGAGGAGCAAGCCAATGAGCACTCCTCCATGGCCCCTGCATCAGCTCCTGCCTCCATCTTCCTGCCTTGCTTGAATCCTGACTTCCCTTGGTGATTTTGACTGTCACTTGAATGTGTAAGCTAAAATTAATTCTTTAACCCCTCCCCCAAGTTTTCTTGGCCCTGATCTTTCATCATGACAATAGTAAACACCTAAGATGCCACATTTTAAATACTCTAACACATCTTTTTCCGTATAAATGTTGCTCTTCTACAGTCCTACCTTCCATGATTTATTGTTGCTCATCTTGTTTTGTCCATCTGTTACCTCAGATTCATTTCTGAAATGTATTCTCAGAAAAGTTGGCTCTTTCATGAGACCTTGTCCAGCTACACCCTTCTCATCTGACCTGTGCTTTGGCTGGATATGGAATTGGTTATGATCTTTCTTTTCCATATCCAGTGATGTGGTTCCCCTGTGTTCTGGTATTTGGTATTTGAAAGAACTGTCAATCCCTTTATATTTCTGTTTGACAAATTATTTTAAGATAAAATAAAATACAGTATTATTAGCAAGTAATATACTGGGGTATGTCTTTGGTTCATTTATCTGGGAAATAATTATTCTATTTCAAAAAGTCATTTTTTTTCAATCTTTTTAAACCAGGTTATTCTTTAGAATTTTTCATGTGACTCTTATTTAACTTCCATTTGCTTTCTCTGGTGAAGTCTCTTTTAGAGACTGGATCTTCATTTTGCCACTTTTACTTGTTTTCTCAGTCAGTGTCTGTTTGACCTTTTCTTGTAGAGTTTTTGGTGTCTTTTTCGATTTGTCCTGTAAACTGCTAATTAAATTTTCTGCAATGTCAAGTCTGCTAATTGTTGACTCAGACTAAAAGTATTTGTTTTGAAATTCAGTAAGTGTGCTGCTGATCAAAAGTTTTTCTTCTCTTTGTTTTCAGTTCTTGGTTCATAGGGGCAGTGCCTTTCTGATTTCTTTTTCCTTTTGTTCCTTACGGAGAATTTCATATAGGTTTCCTTTTCTTATATCGGAATAAATACAATCCTATTATGTTTCTTGTCATCCTTTGAGTCAGTAAAAACTCAGCATACCCTTTATAGATTCTTATTATCATAAATGGGTCAGGGCTTTGTCATAAACTATGCAATTCTCAACTCACATCCTCCCTAGTGGACCCTATCAACTTGCCAAAGCTTCAATTTGTCTCCAGCAAATCTTAATAGAGCATCTCACTTGTCCACAAAATTGCCATGTCCACACTAGAATAAGAATCATCTCTATCCCCTTCTGAACTCCCACAGCAATTTTATTATCATTCTGCCAATCATCTTCCATCACTCGGAACATCTCTTGCTTCTCCTCTTGTTGATCTTCTGATGAAGGAGTTTGGATCCACAGTGATTCATGTGACATTTGTGCAGTTCTTTCTCTTCTTGTATGTTTACAACTTTAATGATCAGAATATTTTTCTTAAAACTCTCTGCACTGTTAATATAGTCTTTAAAATTATGGCTAGATCTCTTTTGCTTATTCAATTAAGTATACACCATACCCATGTCATTTATGCCATGTCATGTTCACTTCATATGGAAAGAAACCATCTGTGTGTGTGTGTGTTTGCTTGTGTGTGTGTGTTTGTGAATGCATGTTCATGTGTATGTGCATATGTATATGGAAACAAGAAGTTCATAGGTGACTTCCACAGTACTTTTCTACCTTATTTTTGAGACAAGATCATTCTGAACAAGGACATTACCAATTTGACTACACTGTCTGGCCTCTGAGATCCAGGGATTTGACTGTCTCCATTTTTAGCCCCCACCATGGGGCTTAGTTTTTACATGGCTGTTAGGAATCAAAACTGACATCTTTATGTTATTAAATTTAGGGGTCACAACTTGTGCCCAAATCAGGTCTGGCTACCTGTCCTCAATTAAGCCTGTTAAAAGTGGCAAATTAAAAGTTGGAAGCTATAAGAGGAGATTTATTTAATGTGGTCACATTGGGAAGAGGAATCAATAGATTCAGCATATCTGAGATCCAAGTTTAAATAGAAGGCCACGGATTTTCATAATTAAACAGTACTTGTCAAGGTGTGGTCCCACTAACCATTAAACAATTATTATCTGGGTTTCAGTCCTATCCTGTAGGACTGTGTGAAATATCTTTCATAGAGACAATTTTCCTTTCTGGATGAAGCCCTTCTCCCAGCATGAGATTCTTGGGGATTCCCATTTCTGTGGTGTCCATAGTCTGATAGTGAGATTGAGCAACACAAATGCCTCTTTAGAATATGTTAGGCTGGTTACACTTATGTTTGAAAAATAGCTTAAACTGATTGACCTTTATCTCCAGCTTTGCCCCCATTTGCTTTTAAAGTCTTTCATTCTCCAGTACATATCAGTAACATCTGGAATGGACCTACTGGTCTTCAAACATGTAGTTATCCATTTACAGTCTTCTGTAAATGAACTACAGTTCCTACAGTAAGGAACTCCCTTTATACTACCTAATAACACAAATATCTTTATATAGAGAGACAAATTCTATTTTTATACCCTGAGACAAAATGATTATTTATTGTAAGTTAAATATGAACATATTATATTTCTATGTAAGAAGCTCTGAAATGTACAGCTCATACCATAATATATAGTCTGTTGGCTCAAAACAATACAGTATGACAGCAACATACTATAAAAAGCAATAAATTGGGCCCATGGAATTCAAGAGAGGCTCTAAGAAAAAGAGGATTTCAAGGTATAACATGAGTAACACATAAATTTGATTCTCCTGTCCAGAGAGTAATAAACTATGATTTCAATACATGGATAATAAGAAAGAAAAACACAAAAAGTAATAGTATGTTTGGAGAAAAAGGAAATTCTTTGTGATGTTTATCTTAGATGTATTCATACCAAGGTGTATGGCATAGACTGGAAGATAAAACATAGGTAATAGAAGCTTCACAGAAGAATGAATGAGGTACTTGGAAATGGAACATAATGGAAAAGAAGGTTGAAAACCAAAAAACGAGGGGACATATTATTATTACTTTGGATGCAAGACTTAGGAAATTAGAACTGGCCTTAGAACTGAGAGACAAGGGAACATTTTTGTAAATGGAGTTAGATATCAAAATAAAAGGCAGGGCCCAAATTTTAAGCAAATAGATACCATTCCAAGTTAGAAGTCAGTAGTGAAATAAACTATTGTCTTGTCTTTTATAACAGTACTTTATAAAACAGCTCTTAAACTCATCTAATATTACAATGAGAATGTACACTTTTTTAAGTGTGGATGGAGCCAAACTTGAGACATGCCAGCCTTACGCAATAGATTACTACTCAGCTATTGAAAACAAGGAACTCATGAAATTTGCAGATAAATGGATGGAACTAGAAAAGATCCTGAGTGAGGTAAGCCAGAAGCAGAAAGACATGCATGGTATATATTCACTTATAAGTGGATATTAGACACATAATATAGGATAACCATACTAAACTCCACAGACCCTAAAAAAGCTAAATAACAAGGAGGACCCTAAGGAGGATTCTTAATTCTCATTCAGAAGGTTCAAAGAAAAGTTTCTAAAGAAAAACCTTATACTGTAGTAGATACTTTAAAAATGGAGGTGGGCAGATAGATTGGACAAACAGCATATACTTTAAACATTTTCAAAACAGAAAAAAGGCTGTTTGTCTATGATAATTTGAATTTTCAAATGTTTGAGTGTTTTCCATGGGCCAATTAAAGTGAGGAACTGGAGACACTCTCAGAGTTTTATCTATCTTGGGTCCCATGTCAGAGGCTGCCTGAAGCCTCTCGGATCTGTGAACTGAGAAGGAATAACTGATCCCTCGTCATAGGTGCTTAAGAAACAGTGGACAAGAGATAAGAGGTTATTTAGAGACTATGAAAATACCAAGAGGAGAAAGCTTTTGCTTCAAAAAGCCACCAAAACCAATAAGCATGAACTTGAGACCCTCTTGAGTAGTCTCCTCTATTCTCTATCTCCTTGTCCTTCCTTAGCTCCAGCTCTGGTGGGCTCTGTGTCTGAAGTGCTGGGAAAAGAAATAGGAGTTCAATTTCCTTCCTTCCTGTTAGCTCCTCTTCCTTTATCCTAATCCCACACACCTTTCCTGCTTCTGATAGATAGAGGGCGGGGATTAATGCCTCATTTTGAAAACACTTACACTCAAAATTTCACCTGAAAAACTGAGATTGTAAGTTAGAGTCAAAGGGACCATTTTCCAAGAATGGACAAAAGTCATGATACTCTTTGAGGTTTTATCCAGTAGAAAGAAAACAGATATATATTTGTAAGGGACAATGAATGGGAACACTAAAGTAAGAGTGCTCTATTATCTCATGATTCATACTAACTCCATGTACTAATTACATAAAATATGCATAAACTTAAGCTGTGTTTCAAAAATATCCAACACATTCTGAAACGGTGGGGCAGATTAGACAGGAACGACTTTCTTGCCTGTATCTTCATGGTATTCACTCACATACTAAGCCACTTCTGATTCCTTTTCTCTGTCTACCCTACTGTTAAAGCTGATCACTCATCCATTTTTCATAGATACTTACATGGGCTTGTGACCACTATTCTTGGTTGTCAAATTGTCTACATCTGTAACTAACTAAAACCCAAATGGCTGGATACACCTCTGAAGCTTTTATTTTCTCCTAGTTAAATAATTTGAAGTTGGAAGACCTAATTATAGTCTTTTGAGGTGGGAGGATTCACCTTTAATCCAGATGTTTTGAAGTAGAAAGAGTCACCTTTAATCTGGATCACACCTTCTGCAGGAAGACTGTATAAAGAATGTGGAAGAAGGAGGGTGGCTCTCCTTTTGCCTGCTTGCTATTGCTCTCACTAGCAAGTTCATTCCTTCACTCATATTAAAAGATTCTTTGGGTGTCTGAAGAACAGTTGAGACATCCAACCTTGTAGACTGAAAAACTACTAAATTCCATTAGTAGAAAGCCATTGTTAGACTAGCTAGACCCCATTCTGTAAGTCACTCTAATAAGTCTAATAATATATAAATAAATATGTATTTAGAATATATGTAAGTCCCATACACACATTCTATAAGTTCTGTTTCTCTATAGAACCTTAATTCAGGAACTTATTGTGTTTCATAAACTGTTATGATTCTTGGACTACATAGAGGATTAACATATGAAACCTCCTAGATAGATGGGCTTCGTATTTTAATTAGAAATTAATGATAAATAATAAGGTACCCATATGACTTTCTCCACACAATAGAGGAAAAGTACAGTGGAATAGGGAAGCCGAAACAGGAGGGTAAGGAGATTATATTAACCTCCCTTGAAAAGGTAACATTTGAGCAAAATTTTGAAAGAAGTGCTTAGCTACTTGGATACTTAGAGAAGAGAGCCAGGTCTAAAGCCTTCTTGGATGGTATTTGGCACTTTGGAAAACAGCAAGCAATTCAGTATGACTGAACACAGTGAGCTATAGAGACAAGAAGTGAGATATAAGGCCAAAAATGTAATAGCAGCCAAATCATCTAGGACCTTGAAGGTCATTGGTAGGCCTTTTACATTTATATTGAGTGAGGCAGGAAGCCATTAGGAGCTTGAAGCAGAGTCATGCCATAACTCTTTTTCTGTTACGAAAGAATAATTCGTATGATAATCTGTAGATTAAAAATATTCATGTTTTTATCATTGTCTGATTTTTGCATTGTAGTTGCTGGTGTATAAATATCCTATTATAAACTAACAAAGGTCCAAGTCTGGGTCTAACTCAGCTTTATGTCCTCCATAGTGAATAGTGTCATGCATATAAATGACAGTCATATTCACCATGATAATGGTTTATATTTCTTTTAACAAATAGTTGTGATATTGGCTAGAAGTTAAAGAACTATCAACTAATATATTTGACTGTCTCAGACAAATTATTCTTTTATGTCAGACAGCATAAAATTGTATTTTACTGTGATTTAGTGCAGTTTCAAATTAGGTCATCCTATTTAAGCTCACTATTCCCTGTAAAACAGCTAGATGTTTGGGGCCTCTCTAATCATAACTTGACCTGATTTTTTTGAAATATTTGTTTGCTTTCTTCTTTATTGTCCTGGTCCCCATATAACCTGGATTTCCTAGCTATTGTTTTCAACCTCTGGTGTCTGAGATCATCATTTGTCGGATGAGTGCATAAAAGAATGAAAAGCATCTCCTATTATTTTTATGTGCTTACAACTGAGACGAGCATCCATCAAATCTGAGTCACACAGATTTTCTTCTGTGTCCCATAGCTACAGTCAGATATCTAAAGTAAATTATTACCTTTTCTATTACTATGGATAAAATTTAAATTAAAAAAGAAAGGCAGAAGCAAGGAAGAATAAGGAAGGTAAATGAGGGAGAGACAGCAAAGATAAAAATAAAGAAAGGAATAATGAGGTAGGAGAATGAAGGAGAGGGAGAGAAGGAGGGAGGAAGAGGGGAAGGAATTCAAGTCTTCACTCTTTTTTGTATCCTCCTAAGGTAAAACCTTATTCTCTGTGTAGAATTTCCTGTTTTCCTTTGTTTAAATATTTTGAAAGTTGAATTATGAGCTAAAACTTTCTGACTTGCATTGAGTGATTAAAAAAAAACTACCTTTCCTGGAGGGATTTTTCACCCTGTAATAAAGAATAACACTATAGCTGTTTGTCAGGGAACTGGTGGAATTTACCTAGCCTGGTTTACATATTAGTCAGTAAGCATGCAGAACAGAAGAGCCAGCATGTCGTGATTAATGCCACTGCCTGTGGAAACCAACTCAGGTGAACTGTCTTTGTTGTTGAAGTTTCTCAACCAGGACTTAACAGGCACTTGGTGTTGTCACACAGTCTTTTGAGTCCAAGGAGGTGCAAGTTCAGGCAGAGTCATTGTATCATCTGGAGTGTTCTGATCCAAGTTGAACAAACCAGTGCCAGGTGACTTTACAGATAGGCTCAAAAGGGGAGGCACTGTTTCTAAAGAGACAAAAGATGTATTTCTTAAAATCAAGTATTCAAGGTCCCTGACCATTAAAGCATCCTATGTAAAGGTAAGGTGCCTTGGGTAAAGGTAAGGTGCCTAGGCTATTAGTTTAACTGTAATGGAAAAGGCAAGATTTCCAAAACATAAAAGAACCAACATCTTATCCTGTCAACTACATCTCACAAGCTCTTACAAGGTGTCAAAAACTGGTTAGCTCCCATTCTTTTCAGAATCTCACTGATAAATATAGCATCAGCTTTGTCCAGGAGGTAAGAAAGCAATTCATTCAGGAGGCAAGAGAGAGGCGAGGGGATGGAAGTTAATAGAAATGCCTTCCTCTGGCAAATGCATAATCCTACCTGCATGGAATACATACTGCAGACACAAATCATGTCCCTTGTCATGTCTATATTAAAAGTAAAAAAATGAAAATAACAAAATGAAAACATTTCCTGACACTTTATGAACCTTTTTTTTTTTGGTGAATTTTTTTTTTTTAATGTTAACATGCAGATGTAAGAATGACTTCTGTCCTTTGCTTGGTTGCTATTGTTGGTAGCGATTTCCTAACTGTCTCATCTCTTTGTTTTTGTGGTGGGCAAAAGGTAGAAGGTTCTGATCATTTAGAGTGTTGATCCTCAGACTGGCATCCTTGATTCTATGACTGAGTACAATGCCTGATTTAAAATAATTTGCTATAGTTTCCTTAGATCAGAGAGTGCTAATAAGAACCGATTGTTGATAAGATAGATAACGGAGGAAATTAAAACATGGAGGTAAACTATTCAGCATATTTATTTATGTTTGTAGAGCACTTTAGAAGAACCCAAGGTAATTTAGTTTCTTTATCTGCTAAGAATTGGAGATTCTCTTACAAAAGAGAATTTCACTCTTATGATTAAAATCCATCAGAAGTAAGTCATCAAAATATTGATAATGATACCAAAAAGCTATTTAAAGTCTTTTCATTCTTTTCTGATATTTAGATGTTTTGAAGACAAAGAATATTATTTTGATGGAATACGTGAATTTCAGAAAAAATTTGTGTATGTGTGTGCTGTGAGGTAGAATAGCTGCTAAACCAGAGATCAGGGACTTTGGGGGAATCCTTCCAAGTTAAAAAAAATTCTGTTAAGACATAACTGGGTTTTTTAAAAATTATTTTATAGGGTAAATAGCAGATTTATTAATAAAACAGCCAAAAACCTTGTGTTTTCCTAGTTTTAGGATTATCCTCACTTGATTTCTTGCTTCCACTTCAAAAGACAAGAATTCCTTAAGTAGAGTTGATTATAGGTCATTTTCATAAATTGTAGAAAGCCATTGGTGTAATGTTCTCTCATCAAACCTTTCTGTTTAATACCTCTATCCTACTAGGCCTCATTTAGGAGAAAGTATCTGCTACACCTATTCCTCTTATTCTAGTTCATTGGCAGAAAGGCTTTGTATAATGAATTGATTTTGTTTTACTTTTTTCTTTATATTTTTATTAATTATAGCTTATTCACTTTATATCCCCCCTGTAGCTCACTCCCTCCTCCCCTCCCAATCCAACTCTCCCTCCTCCCCACCTGTGTCTTTTTTCCAGTCACCATATGCTTCCCAGAGACACTGTCATTATGACATGACTTTGTGTTTAGCTGTTGATATTCAGTGTAATGCAATAATTGGGTTTGGGTAGGCTTTGCTTTCCCTCTCCTACACAAGAGTTGAACTGTAGGTTTACATTACACTACTATTTTTATTGATGCACATTGTTATTTTGCTATATCACTATAATCTTAAGAAAACATTTAACTCTCATTTTCTGACATTTAACAAACGTGATTATATTTAGCTTTCAGCTAATGAGAATCTGTTTTCTTGCCTTTTCAGTGACAGAACCATACTAGATGTTTTTGTATGTGCTTATAAACTATAATGTGGTGTTTTGATTTATTCATGTATTGAGTAATGATGAAATTGGAATAATTAGAATATCTATGATCTTAAATTTATCAATTTTTTAAGGTAAGAATACTTAAAGCCCTGCTTTCTAACTACTGTGAGTTCTACAAGCCATTCTTATTATGCACATTCACACTACTGGACCATGAAATGGGCAGAGTGTTAGAATAAGGAATTAAGTTCTGGGTATCCAGGCATTTTTATGACACATCTTATTGTCTAAGTATTTACAGCCGCTACTGTTATCATTTAACATTGGTGCTATGCAAGACTTGAGACTTAACTTCTCTACCCACATTTGACACAGCACTCCTAGTGCATTTTCTGACATAGGAGACTCCTGACAGCACCTTCCCAATATTGTAACCATACAAATTTTGCATGCACTTCTATCTCATCATTTGCACAATTATAAAAGCCTTCTGAAATTTGATTTTGCAGCCTCAGCAGAGGCACCCTGGCTTGGATAGAAAGGATTATAATTACTGCGACAACTAAAATGTATGAAGACCACCATCAGCACTGCAGGTATGAGACAAGCCACACTGATTAAAAGCGTTAGTCTTTCCTCCATTATCTTCCCAGTTCTCCAGCCATCATTAGCATTAAGTGTGGAAGGTAACGCTGTTGTTCACAGCCTCTTAGAGGCACAGAAGCTCACTAACCATATGGTAAACCTTGAAGTAGTCAATTTTCTTGTGTTCAAAACAAGGTTAACTCCACTACCTTCATGCTATCCCATCTACTACAAGGCAAGGCACATTTTATAAAAAGTAATTTATTTTAGTTTCTAAAATGTTCATGCTATCTCCAAGTACATGTCATACAGCTTGACTATAACAATATCTTCATGCTGTTCTTCAAATATGTTGGTAGGTCTCCAGTCATTTTTCAAATTATGACTCAGTTGTTTGATGACCTGTCTGTTAACTCTTAACTTGTTAATTAACTACATGTGGCTTCATCATTTATGATCTTCCCACTAGAGTCTTTGTGTTTTGACAAACATGCTTGGCATAGTCTAATTCAAGATTATTGTACTGGTTCTTTCTTTTGCTTGAATCTTTCTCCTGAATATTCATTCTTTGGAGACTTAAATATCACTTTTTTCATAAGGCTTACAGTGTGTGACAATTAATAAATATTGTAAATTGCTCTCTCCTTCAATACTCTTTCCATTGCTTTGTTTTTTTCCACAGCAATAATCTTTAATATGTTAATAAGTCACTCATTTAATGTCATGTGCTTATTACCTGTTTTCTGTTTCCTTCAACTGGATAGTGAACACTTTTTAAATACTTATTATCATTATTTACGATTTTTACTTTGTATCCCGGTTGTAGCCCCATCCCTCATCTCCTCCAGGCTCTGCCCTTCCTCCCTCTTCCTCCCTTATCCGTCTCTCCTAGTCCACTGCTAGGGGAACCTCTCCTCCCCTACTATCTGATCCTAGCTTATCAGGTCCCAACGGGACTGCATGGACCCTCTTCCTCTGTGGGCTGGCTAGGTCATCCCATCAGGGAGAAGTGATCAAGGAGCAGGCAACCAAGTTCATAAATTTGTACAACTTCTTTGGAAATCAATGTGGTGCTTTCTCAGAAAACTGGGAATAGTGCTACCTCAAGACTCAGCTAAACCACTCTTAGGCGTATATCCAAAATATACTCAAGTACACAACAAGGACATTTGCTCAACTATGTTCATAGCAGCTTTATTTGTAATAGCCAGGATCTGGAAACAATCTAGATGTCCCTCAAGTGAAGAATGTATACAGAACTTGTGGTACATTTATGCAATTGAATACTTCTCAGCTATTAAAAACAGGGAAATCCTGAAATTTGCAGGCAAATGTCCAGAACTAGAAAAGATCATCTTGAGTGAGGTATCCCAGAAGCAGAGATATATGCATAGTATATACTTACTTATAAGTGGATATTAGACATATAATACAGGATCAACATACTAAACTCTATAGACCTGAAGAAGCTAAATGACAAGGAGGATCCTAGGAAAGATGCTTAATTCTCATTCAGAAGGGAAAACAGGATAGACACCAGAGTGGTAGATGAGAGAGAACAGGACAGGAGTCTCCTACAGATGTCCTCAAAAAGACCACACCAGCAGGGGATCGAAGCAGAGACTGACAGCATAAGTTTGGACAGAGCCCAGGGAGTCTTATGGAAGAAGGGGGATATAATAGGACTTGGAGCTGACAGGAGCCACACAAGGAGACCAATAACTCCAAAAAAAAAAAAAAAAAAAAAGCAGGTTTCTGGATGGAATCCAGAGACTGATGCATCAAACAAAGACCATACATAGAAAAGATACAGACCCCCCTGCTCAGAGGTAGCCCACAGACAGCTCAGTCTCCATGTGGATAGTGAGCACTTTAATAGCAGGATTTTTTAATCTTATTTTTTAGTATATACTAGTATTTAATAAATATCAATTGAATTAGCAGATAGAGTCTTCAGTTCTCTCTAAACGCCCACTGATTCAGGCAGTCCCTTTAGCTTTGGGTCATTTTCTTTCTTACAAAGGTAGTGTTTTAATAGCCCTGGGGTTTCCACCAAGGGAACAGACAACAAACTTGCTTTTACAGCTAGAGGAAAATCCAATTTAAAAACCCACCATATTCTGTAATAGAATGTGGCTTGATAAAAGATTTTGAAAGGACTTTAAAAGCTTCCTGGTCAGCATTACTTTTATCAGCTGTTATATCTCCATGACGTAGCTCTTCTCTTCAGCTTCGAAATCATGCAGTCCTTTTCTCTGACTACATGGCTAAGGTAAATAGTATCTAAATGTTATTTCTCTCAAGGGGAAGTGAACAAGTTAAAAAGAAACTCACTTGCAGTGTTCTTCATTTTACCACTAAGCAGAAATGAATTCATGGGGCTAATTTTTAAATAACTAGCATGCCCCAATTAGACATGTAATCATGCATTTTGGGTTGTTGTGTGTGCACATGGATGGTGAAATTTTCATTTAAACATCCGGGGTTTAGGATAGTGATTTGATTCTTTTTCTGACTCTTTTTATCCCGTTAAGATGCAAACTATTTAGAGATTTGGTCTTTCACCTCAGAAACAGGGTGCCATATCTATGTCATACTGCCCATCACTGAGCATCATTTCCAACTATCCTGAAGAGTGATTACTTCAGTACAAATGAAAAATATTTAAAGCCTCTTTGTTGTTGTTGTTAGATGTTGAAACGACAAAAAAAAAAAACCTGCTTAACTATGATTCTAACAGGCTCAATATAAAAGAACTCTCATTTTTTCATCAGTTTATATCTTCTTTCCTTAAGATGTTGTCTAGAGACAAAGGGAATCTCATTCAGTGCAGATTTGTGCAGAGGAGATGTTAATTGAGGGCAGCCATGTTGTGTAGTAGTTCACAGACTCTGTCAGCTATTCAAATTTGTTGATTACTTGGAAAATGAAAAATGGGAAGTTGCGTCTGTAGATAAGCACTTATACTTTTCTGGTCTTGTGTTGGATATTGAAAATGGAGGTGAGGAAGTCAATAAATAAAAGGAACACACAAAGCACACATATAACAAAGCACACATATATCTCAGGAAGACCATTTGGCTCAAAAAGTGACATGCTAATTTTCTCTCATTATTTCGTTTTTAGTACCCTTGGAATTTATCATCAAACAAACAAAATGCCAACTGTTTTATTCTAGTAATTTATGAAGTCTGAGAACAAATCTACGTCTCTTCCTCTCTCCCTTTCTCCCTCCTTTTTCTTATTTTTGTCCTGGAAGCTAAAAAGAATATTGACTTTGTTTCAAGATGTAGCATCAAGTGGAGCATCAGCACACTACTTGAGGAAAGCGCTAGTGCTCTCGAACCCATTTCACAGTGTAACCCATTTTCATGAGAAGCCAATTAAATTAGTAAAATGACACAAGAAGAAGGTCCTTATTTTTTAGGTCAATTTGTAGTGACACAAAGCATTTTTACAAGTGTCAGTAAATTAGAAAAGATGTGGTTTGGACCCATAAAACATGATATTATTTTAGGGAACATCGCCAGTAGAATCTCACATACCAAGTGCACTTTCCCTCAAATATCCGTGAACACTGTAGAGTAAGCGATGGACAGATGGAGAAGTTTTGAAGAGAGCTATTTTTTTTTCTAAAATTCATAGAAATAGATGATTCTTTGCTTTCCAGTGAGATAACCCTGACTAATATAGCAACTCCTTTTTTTTTTTTTTTTTTGACTGATTTCTGTAGGACCAGGCTCCTGTGTGCCTGATTTTGGAGCAGCGTATCTTTGAACCCTGTAAGTTTCAATAGAACTTTGTTATGGTGGTTGAATTATTTTCTCTTGTGTTCCATAAAATACTGTTTTTATAGAGCTATATAGGAGAGTTTGGAGGGAGGAACAGAAAGGGAGAAATACTATCATCAAATTACAGTTTTAAAAATAATCACTCATAAATGTTCAATTGATTCTTAGTTTGTGAACATAGGACTAAGATGATAGACCATAATATGCTAATTGTTGTTTTAAAACTATGATTGACACGTGCCAAGGCTAGTGATGGACATTCATATATTTTTAAACTGAGTCTGATGGGGACATTTTATTTTTAGATTAAGAGCATAAAATTCATTAAAATATTTGATTCCTCTTGTTTAAAAGGTTAATAAATGACCATGATATGAGCACGAAAGGATGACACAATCCTAGAGAAGATCTGGGTATCATATAAGTTAAACAGAGTTTTATACTCTAAAGGTGGATATAAGTAGAGGTTTGGATTCACAAGTGTTTAATTTTAACTGAGGAAAATTGAGGTTGTAGGGATGGTTCACAGAGCTGCTGAGTTTGAACAGAACCTGACAGAATGGGGATCTGAATGTGTGCTTCCTGGCTTCATGATTGATTTGTTTGTAGTTGCTATTGCTAATACACTGCTACGGCAGTACTTCTGGCTATAATGTGCCTTTTAATTCGTCTACATCAATTGGGTTGTTATTCTTGATGTGCATTTTAGAAAATAAGCTTGCTTTTTTTCCTGCCTGAAGAAGATGAACCAAAGAAAGTTTTTCAAATCAAATATTAACTCACTCTGACATATAATCAATTAGGAATCAGGTGAGTAATTGCTCACATTCTAGGAAAAAATCACCCTGAACATTAATGGAAAAAATGACGATATTCAAAATGAAACCTCAAAGGAAATTTCTTCACTTAACCACTTGCCTAGTCAAATACTTACTTAGTTTTGGATGGTGAAGACAAAGTAATAACTATAATTATTTTTCTGATTATATTCTAAGATAAAATCCTATACACATATTGATGTAAAAACATAAAACATGTATGCTAGTCTATAAATGAAAGCAGTAGCAACGATAATGCACACCAAATGAGGAGAAGGTGTTCTTGTCCTGAGAAGATGTTTTTACCTACAACATAAACAAAGGTAACTTAACTATAGGACTAGCAAGATGGCTCAGATAGTAAGGAAAGGCACGTTCTGCCAGCCCAGATGACCTAAATTTGATGCCTGAATCAACTCCTGTGGGTTGTCTGCTACCTTCCACATCTACATAGTAGCCCAGAGGAGCCCACAGCCATATACCCTCTACACTACATAGGGAAATAAAAACTGAAATGACCATAAGAGAAGTTGTGGCTGGGGAAATGACATGGTGCTTAAAATCATGCACTGCTCTTGTTGAGGACCAGCATTCAGTTCCCAGCGCCTGTATCAGGCAGCTCACAGCTGCCTGCAGGCCAAGCTTCATGAGATTTGATACCCCCTTCTAGTCTCTGTAGGCACCGCACTTGCGTACAAATACTCCCACAAAGACACACGTTTACACATAATTTAAGGTTTAAAAAAATCCCATCTTGGAGATCCAAGATGGCTGCCACGAGAGAACACTGTGTCTGAGGAGTAGGAGAGCAGAAACAACGCAGCAACCAGGAGACTGAACTCTGGGACCTAAAACGCCAGCATTGTGAGTGCCAGGTGAGCGGAACTCCTACGGTGAGAAAATCAAGTGGGAAAACCCTAGGGACACCCAGTTATTACCTGGAGAAATTTCCCTG
>CM053766.1:62992567-63018708 GCA_028658305.1 Pachyuromys duprasi
GATGTGGACTGGAACCCCCGCACGGATGGGGCCCATGATAACTTGGTGTAGGGCTGAAGACCCTATTCAGGGAAACAGGGACTGTTTCAGTCATGATCTTGATGGCTGACTCTTTGACCCTCCCCCATATAAGCCGGGGTGTGACAGACTGGCTAGATCCCAGGGGAGGACTTTGCAGCCAGCCCTGAGGTGACAGGATAAGCTGGGGTTGGATGGAAGGGAAGGAGGTCCTCCCCTGTTGGTGGACTTGGAGGGGGCGGGGAAGAAGGAGATGAGGGTGGGAGTGGGAGGGCAGGAGGGAATGGGGGAGGGGGCTACGCCTGGGATTCAAAGTACCTAACCTGTGATTGATATAAAAATAAATAAATTAAAAAAAATCCCATCTTACAGTTTGCATGTTCTTATAATGAACAATAGAACAGAATAAAGACCAAAGTGTATAGGGAATTTACGTGACCCTGCTTTAGAGAAGGTACAAAATATTCCAAAATGTTACCAGACAGATAGACAAGCACAATTTTCCCCTTGTCATCATAACTGAAAGGAGAGGAATCATCCAGATTCAGGGCTGGGACACAGGTAGGGGACCTAACAGAATAAGATGTTTGGCAAGAAGACCAAAGATGAACAACAACCACCTCCTGTTCTCCTCTCCAAGTCTACTGATAGGGGAGGTCCTCCTCTCCTTCCATCTGCTCCTACATTATCAGCTCTCATCAGGACTGTGTGCAATGTCCTCCTCCCTGGCTGCTCTTCCAGGGAAGGTGATCAAAGAGCCAGCCACTGAGTTCATGTCAGAGACAGCCCCTGTTCCCATTACTAGGGTATCCACTTGGATACTGAGCTGCCATGGGCTACATCTGAGCAGGGATTCTAGGTTATTACTTTCTGCCAATGTAGTTGAATGATACAGGCAAGTTACATAGGAAAAGTTTTACACACACACACACACATATATACATACACACATACACACACTCATAAACACATACACACATACACACATATTGTATGCATCTTTGCTGCTCATGTTCCATTGTCTTTCTAACCTTTTAAAAGATATAATTATGAATAATTTGGGGACCACTATAAGAGGTCATTATGATATTGAAGCATGGAATTCCCTGTGTGCTGTTTATAGCATTCTGTTGTTATGGTAAGACCAAAATATATACAGCAGAAAAATTGTTCTCAAAGTCCACAAGTAGAGCAATAGAACCAAAAAAAATATGAGCACAGTGGTCTTTCCTGAGACTGATACTCCAACCAAGTACCATGCATCGAGAAAACCCAGAACCTCTGTATAGATGTAGCCCATGGCAGTTTAGTGTCCAAGTGGGTTCCATAGTAATGGGAACAGGGACTGCCTCTGACATGAACTGATTGAGCTGCTCTTTGATCACCTCACCCTGGTGGGGGAGCAGAATACCAGGCCATAGAGGAAGACAATACAGCCACTCCTGATGAGAGCTGATAGAGTAGGATCAGAAGGAAGGAGAGGAAGACCTCCCCTATCAGTGGACTTCGGGAGGGCCATGTGCGGAGAAGGAAGGTGGGATTGAGAGGAGGAAGAGGTTTATGGGGGGATACAAAGTGAATAAAGTGTAATTAATAAAAATTAAAATAAAAAACAGAAAAACTTGTGTAATCCATTTACAATAAATGGTATTGTAGCTGTACTTAAAATTGATAATGCTAAATAAGTGTGAATGGTGCAATTCATTCTCATATCTTAAATTTTAATTTTTTTCTTAGAATGTTATTATCTTATAAATAATGAACACAATGTCAAATGAGAAATACTGAGAAACAACAGAAAAGCCTTATGTTTTCACTTAGTAGGATTTTCCACATGGGTCAAGTGCTGGACCCAGTCTTGTACTTTTATTCTATTCTTTGTTCTCAGAATTAGGTGGCTAGATCTGCCTGGCACGCATTGCACCATATTCAGCAAGACTTGTATTCCTGGGGACCCCTGAGAGAATAGTTAATCAATCTTTAGCTCTACTTCTGATTTAACCTCTTTTATTTCTTCTGTATTTATTCTTTAAAAAAACCTGTGCTTGATTTTCAATAAAATCATAATAATTAGGACATGTTTTGACTTTGTGCTTATTATTTACTGGTTATACTGTTCTAAAGTTCCTCTAATTCAAGTGGGGGGGTCAATAAATTATATAATTTTATTTTATAGCCCAATTTGTATTATATAGAATGTTCTAATAGTCTCTAGGAGAGAAGCTGTGTTCCCCAGTCATCAGTTTATCACTTAAAGGTACAATTGAGTGCCTGCTATCTGCCAGCCAACATGCTTTATTTACCCTTTTATCCCCAGCATAATTGTATAAATACAAACAGGTGATAAATAAATATTTTGTAGGCTGGAAGCCAAATGGATGAAATAAACAGGAACATAAAAGTGTCTGAGTAAAACCTAATCATTACGGCTATGAGTGAAAGAATGAACCTAAAGGAGAAAAATGTAGCTAGCCATGATGATTTTTATCAGTTGCCATTTGTCTGCACATTCTAGCTCTCTGCCAGAGACTTCCCTTAGGCTTCTCGATGAGCTGTGATTCAGCAGATGGGCAAGCAATGGTGCTTTACTCGATGGCACTGTCTGAGGGAAATGGCCATCCACGCTGTTCAATTCCTCTTGGCTGGAGGTGAGAAGGGGTTGATGACAGCAAGACACCTATGAAGTTAAATGTATGAGGAAGAAAATGGTTTTCATTTTCAAATGGCCTTAGGAAAGCCTGAAGCTTAACTTTAGATGCCAGACCACAGCTGTGAAATATGTTAGGAAGCACAGAAATGTACAGGGAAAATCATAGCAGAGTGCATAATATAAACAAGGGCAAGTTTCTTCTCTTTATTTTCCTTTTCATTTCTGTTCTTTTTTTACCCCCCAAAGGATATCCTTTTTTTTATCTACTGTAGATAGAAAGAGAACTGAAGAGAGAGTTGCTTCGAATCAAGGCACTGTTCTGACAACACCAAAGACTATCTCCCTGTCTTTAAGGGCACAATTATGGCAGAAAGAAGCTTCAGTGAAATAGCAGAATGGACAGTGAACCTATACTACTTCCTGGAAAGAATGTGGAACCTGCCATATGTAAGGTTGGAATGATCTCCTGTATTCTAAAATTAGAGGACTCTGCAGATCGAATTAGGGGTACAGTTTTGGCGCTGAATGACCTCAGTGGACATTTAGGTGAAAACATTTTAAGGCGAGGGGGCAGTGAGCACAGTTTAGAAGCAGCTAGAGTAAGTAGCTGAAATGTAAAGAATGAAGTGAGAGTACAGCATATTACAACTACGGGAGCAAACCACAAAGTTCATCACAAAGGGGCACAGTTGTTTTGGCAGACACTTTGATTCCAAGTGTAATATAAAGTCATGAAAGTCACACTTTGGGTGAATGACACCCCTGTTATCTATTTAAGAAGAGTCACTCTGCTTGCCATGTAGACTCAAGAAGCAGAAAGGTAATATGGCTCATACGAGGATTTGAAAGTCAATACACTCTTCCTTAGATTGCTGAATTTTGGAAATAAAGAGAAACTGAGTAGGACTTCAAAACTGTAGCAGCCTGGACAGTTTCGCGGCTGCACTGTGGCAACGTGGTAAAAGCATAGGATGATGTCTCAAGGTTTGAATTAGTCACACTGGAGGGTTTGCTAAATGACCTGGCAGAGAAGTCATCTGTGTAGCTGTCCATGATTTGTCTTGGAAATTAAGCTATTGGCAAAACAAAAACAAATTAGGGGGTATTCAGAAACATACACCCACATCACCACCACTACCACCACCGCCATCACCACCACCAGAATGAGAATGTTTTTGCATCTACTTGTTGCAAGAGTAGATTCAGGAACTAAGTTGTATAATTTATTTGCCATGATAATGTCACAGGAGACAATAGTATCCAATATAACACAAATGGGAAAAACACAAAGCAGGCTAGATTAAAGACTCCTTATAAGGAAATCTGTTACTCTTTAAGTTATACTTCTGATATGACACAAAATTATATCAACAGCAATAAGAGAAAGAAGAAATCATGTTTTATCACCTGAGAATAAAGACCAGAAAACATAAACTTATAGGTTTTAGGAAACTTCTTCTGTTTTCATGGGAACATATTCATAGTTTCAGTCTATGATGGTGACAAAGATGCACCATGTAGGGATCTTTTTCCCCTGTAAAACTTGACAACTTTTCAGTACTTTGATTTGTATTTTAAGACTCTGGCAATTATGAATGGCTTGTCTTGTTTAACATTGATTGAGTTCATTTAAGGTCACTTCACAGAAGTCCTCTGGCTTTATAGTTGGATATTTTTGATATTCTTTGATATTTTCCCTCTTCCACCAGAAGAGGTTCTTGAGGATTTGTAATCCCAGTATGCACGATGGTGTCTGACGTAATTTTGGAACCTAGGTGATATTCACCATATGATTTAGTCAGTGAACAAAAGCTATGGCAAAATTCCTAGCACAGCATGGCTCTCTTTTCTTTGGCACCATTCTTCTTTATGCATGAAACCCACAATATAATTCCTTTCCCTGTCAGGTGTAGTTGAATGACTAGAAAAAAACAGAGAGTAAAATCTATTTTGAGAATTGTGGAAAAACTTCCTGAACGAAAATGAATAAGCTCTTTGTGGGTTACTCTCCTTTGCATTCTTCAAATAAGTGTCTAATTAGCACCACAAGCCTTACTTCCTCATTTCTGCATCCTCTTTACATAAGAGAAGGCTTGGTTCACAGTTTCAGAGAATATTCTTAGTAAATATTTATTAAATGAACAAAACATTCTGATAGGATTAGGTATTGATTCAAAGCTCTGAAAAACACAAAAGCTGCGGGATGATAATAGGTTTTAAAAACACAGCTGTTCTCCTGAGGCAAATGCCAGCATTTATACTGTTCTTTGCTTTATAATAACAGTCTAAGCATTCAGATACTTCTGTATTTCTTTGACCAGTGTGAACCTTATTTCATAAGTGAAATTCTAGGCATACGATGAAGTAAAAGTTTGATTATAAGTTATTCAAGAAAGAGTCACTGAGTTGGACCAGTGTGAAACTCGTAGAATATTTTTTGAGCAAAGTGAATAAAAGAAAAGGCTTTCAAAGCCCAGAACTTGCTACTATGTGTTTGACCCACTGTTTGAGCCTGTAATTTCAGACGTTGTGCTGTCTCCAATAGCATATAACACTGCTGAAAGAATGGTGTTCACTTGTTGAACCTTTTCTTTTGCTGATAGAATAGAAAGCATAATAGCAAAGGAAATTTTAGGCTGAGACTCCAGCTTCAAAAGACAAAATGTGTGGGCTGCTTCTTAGCAGGAGTGAAACACACATTTCAATGGGAAAATATGAAGTCAGAGGTCACAGTTGCTGTGGCACAGATCTCAAGAAGGAATCAATAGCAGGTGATCATTAAAGGTGCCCCGAAGAGCACAGAGGGCCAGAAAAGTAACGTTTCGGGACTCTGAGAAAAGCAAGAATGGAAACATTTCCCATCAAACAGGTAAATGTACCTTTTCTTTTTAACCTCCAAATATAAAGCACATCATTTGAGCATTGCAAAAAAAAAAACAAACGGTAAGTATTGAAAAGGACCTAGAGATGAAAACAACCCATTTCCTATCAAGTAAGATGGCCTTCAGTGTTGATTAAAGAAAGTCCTGTTTTGAAAATTCAAGGTGCTATAATTGCTGGGATGGATTTGGAGTATTAAACAGGAAGTGGGAAAGATTAAGTATATCAGATAAGATTGATGTTTACTATTGATTGGTGCCTTTTATGGAGTTAAGAAAATGAACTGCTTATGGTAGAAGATAAGGAGTTTGTGGCATATTGTTTTGGGGCTGTAGTTTTATTGACTACGGAGTAACCAATGCTTAATAGAAACTTGCCCTATATTTTTCTACATATATATAATTTGTCAAGTAAATGAAAGACTGAATAGGGTGTGAGGAGCTGTGATAAGAGATACTTGGCTGGGGAAAGGTTAGACTTACCTCTTCATCACAGTAATTTTAAAAGAGCATCCATAGGAAGAATTTAGCATAATGGCAGATGTTTGAAGTACTCTGGTTTCTAGGGATCAACAAATTATTTTTTTTCCTATAGTGCTACATTTTAGGCCTTCATGCAATGATATTTATTTCTGGAAATGTTGCTGTCTAGAACAAGATGTACTGAAAGTAGTATTGTGCATTGAGGAAGAGCAAGCAATAAAAGAACAAGACGAAAATGTTGAGCCATTGTTGATTCAGTCCCTGATATGAGACACAAAGTCCCTTATTCTAAAGAATGTGATTAAAACCTACATCCTTTCTTTTTTCATCACAGCTGAATAGTAATGCAGTGTACATTTATCACAATTTTCTTGTCCATTTGTTGGTTGTAGGACATGTAGGTTGTTTGTATTGTTTGTTGTGAATAGAGAAGCAATAAATATGGCTGCGCAAATATCTGGAATGAGATGTCCTTTGAGCACATGCCGAAAAGCAGTATAGCTTTATCATATAATAGATTTGTTTTTAACTTTTTTGAAATTTGCAAAATGGATGGGGAAAAGTCGAAGAAGCCGTTGCCTTATATAAAAAAAACCTAAAAACACTTAAGAAATGCTGAGTGAAAGAAATAATTTTCCCAGGGAGAAGCATATCAATTGGTTTTCCAACATGAAATAATTATCTCTGAAACATGCATACAAGAAGCATTCTACAAACTGATCAAGTTGTATTTAGGAAAATATATGTAATGTATAAACATATATGTATGCAACAACAATTAGTGAAAAATGAGGTCATGAATTTGGAAGACGCCAAGAAATGGTATATGGGAGGGTTTGGATGGAGGAAAGGAAAATGGGAAATGCTGTTATTATATTTTAATCTCAAAAACTAAAAAAAATAAAGAAAATTATTAAGAAACATGATTCTGTTAGCTAACTCTAAATACATAATAAAAACAATAACAGTGTTCTTTCCTATACCTTATTCTTCCTCCACAATTTGCTATTAGAGAGATGCAAAACACATTTTACACAGAGAACTCTCTCATAAAAAGTCTTTTGTTATGATTCACCACAAACCTAACTTATTTAATATGCTTTTTGAATGAAATTTAGAAGAGCAAGTTTTAGGTGTGAGTGTTTACTGTGAAGTAGTCTACCAGTAAAATACTGATGAGTTCAGTTTAATACAATCTGAAATTCCTCTGACAAGAAGTGTTAGAAACAGTGATGGCAACAGCTATTAAAGAGATGCATTTAGGTAATTTAAATTACTTTCATATTGTGTATGGAACATTCTACTTTCCTTAATAATGAGCAGCACACTGAAAGACTAATCAAGTTTGCAAGCCTGAAGTAATCCCATTACCCAGTGAATACTTTGATCCATTGTATATAAACTTTGCACTTTATATTAAGTATTCATAAATGTAAGTAGAGGGTTTTAAAATTTTGTTGATTCTAACAGCCCCATCCTGACTAAAGTTTGTTTTGCTGAAACTAGCCTTAATTTTTAATTAATGATATATGTTATCAACTACAAATCAAGTAACAGAAACATTTAGATTTAGAGAATTGTTTTCCTTTGCAAAGCTCACCTTTGTTAAAAGTTTCAAAGGAAAATTCAGCTGTAGTTGCAGCAGCAGTATCACAAACCTTCAATTTTAATTAGCAATGCATTAATTAGCAGCACATAGGCTAGAATACAAATCAAATATGCCTGCGTATCAATGTGAGCGTATAGTAGAGCGTATATAGATTTACTGGCTTTACCATTTCAAAGATTTATCATTTACTCATTAGGACCTTCTAAGCATAAACACTTAACTGGGGGAAGCTGTGTTATATCCTGAAAAAATCTCACACAACAGTGCTAGCGGAGGATGTCATCAGCATCCACACATCTCTCTCATTTTACAACCCCAGTTACTGAAAGGCCCAAAAGATTCTTTTAAATAAGTGATTGATTCCATATTTTGTTGCTCATCCTCTGGTGAATCCATTTAAACTCAACTTGTCTTGTGTTTTGACTTTGCCGTCTATGTTCCCCACTCCCAATTCTTCGCTTTGCTCCTAGAATTACTTTTGTTGCAAATTTATTTTCTTAATATCTGTCACTTATCATTTAATTATCCGGTATGTTTGTCTTTTTTTTTCAAACAAATACCTTTAAGTACAGTAACTTTTGCTACTCTTGACCAACACTGTTCTTCTAATTCTGGTTTCTGTTTCCCCTCCAAATATAGAGCTTTCACTGAAGTCAATATAATAATAGTAAGCTTGGAAGATCTTATGTAGAGACAGAGAAGAAATATTCATCCCACATAGAGACCCTAGGAGAATGTCGCCCTGGAGTAGCTGGTAGCTGTTTGACTGCTTAAGAAGCTGTGGGGCTTGATTGTTTTCCACTAAATCAGAAGATCTAAAAAGTCCTTAGTTTGTGCTACTATGTAGCTCTTTTGACTCCAGGTGCAGTAAGAAACCCCTATGTAGAGAAGAAGAGAAGTCAGATACATTAAGTGTGGAAATACAATTTGAATTCAGTTTCATATAATAGCCACTCACTTGGATACTCCGTCCTCACTGGCTAGCTTTCACATTGTTGGTAGGTGCTTTGTGGGCTACCAGAGGAGAACAGTGATCACCAGGCTTATTCACCTTTGAACTCTGCAAGCAACAAAAATGCCTTGCCTGATAAAATTATTCTCACTGATGCAGTAGTGACATGAATATTCTCCTAGTAACCAACCACTTTCTAATGGGCTCACAGGTCAAGAACCTGTGGCTAGATAGGTCCTAGGGGAAAACTTACTATTATTAATTTTTTAAATGGGCATAAAAATAAAATGACTCCTAATAAGTTACTTATAGTCAGTTCATCTCGAAACCCTTATCAAAGAAACTTTTCTTTGAATAGTTGGCACAGAGACTCTCATTGATCAATGAGCAGTAAATAAGAGACTTTGGAGTTATCAACTTTAAAGGGAGCATATATATAACAAATCTTACCCCAGGCTTAGGGATCTTGGTCAGACTGAATATAGCTAGATTTTAAAAGCCCAAGGTATGTGTTTATGTAATATATACATAATTTGTACACACATATTCATATATATACATATATACACATGTATATATGTATCTATATACACATATGTATGTGTATGATATATATGAACACATGTTCATAAACATGACCATGTTTTCTGGATGTAGCAGGGCACTTAAACATATGAACCTACAGCAACTTGTTACAGTATGCATAAGACCTGAAAAAACTCAAGCTAGACAAAATGCCAGGTTGGATGGGGAAGGTAGGCACAATATCCTTCCACTAGCTGAGGAGCTAATGTCATTTTGATAGTTGTTGAGAGAAGGCGAGTCAGTGTGTTCCACTCCTAAGAGTAGTTGGGTAACATAAATTGTATTCATTGGGGGGAAAGAAAAGAAGAAATTTCAAAGTTGGGAGGATGAAGTTAGCAGGTTGGTAGGTGGCTATATGAAGAGTGGGAAGAGGGGAGAATATGAAAATAAAGAATTAAGGAAAATATTAACTTAAACAATGGAGCCTTGAATCACTGTCTTTCTAATCCCATATCTGTTACAAAGCTATGTAGGCTTTATATTCCCCAAATTTAATTCATTCTTTATGATATTCCATCTTACCCTGTCTTCTTTTAGTGTGTGCATTTGCATCTATGAGTATCTTCTTATCTACTAGTGGCAGTTACCAGTTCTTTACTCTCAGTTCCTGAATGCTTTTTCTCACATTCATATTATTGTGTAAATGAAGGAAAAGCAGGGTGCTCCCACAGTCACTCTCACAAGAGTTCTAACAACAAATATAGAATGTGGAGAGTAGGCCAACTTGGACTCTATATTAAGCAATTCTCTAATTCTTTGCTTACACCAATTGTGTCCTGTAATTTACTTCAGTTGTGACACTGTCTGGCATTTCCACAGAATCAACATTAGGGCCATAATCCCAAAAGATTGCACCCTGCTTTATTCTTTAGAGCAGTGGGTCACTACCCCTTTGGGGATCAAACAGCCCTTTCACAGGCGTCCCCTAAGACTGTCTGCATATCCCATAGTTTCATTACAATTTAGAGCAGTAGCAAAATTACAGTTATGAAGTAGCAACAAAAGTCATTATATGATTGTAGGGTCACAACAATAATAGGAACTGCATTAAAGGTTTGAAACATAGCAAGATTAAAAACCGCTGCTTTAGAAGACGATTGAAACTTCTTATACTTTTGGTAGACAGAAAATCTGGGTTTATTTCTTGAGTTTGATGGTTTTCTAGGATGATTTTCAAAGCACATAAACATACTTGCAGTTTATTCTGAAAAATATAGGCAAGTGGGAGAAATCCATAGGGAGGCTATGGTGTCAAGGGCACACTCATTTTCCCTGCTCTGTCTGGATGGACATTCTACTCTCCTGGTACTTCTGGGCTTGCCAGTGTAGAAACTCAAATGGGCCTAATTGTTTAGAGTCTAATGGAAATTTGCTTATATGAGTATGATTGATCAAATTATTGGCCCCTAACTATATTTCTAATTTCTCTTTCCTCCCTAAAGACAGAAGGTTTTAACTTTCTGGTCACATGACCTATTTTTCTGGGAGCCAACTTTTCCTAGTTAGGGTATTTCTAAAGGCCAATTCATCAACATAAATTCAAGTTGATTGACACGTTCTCATAAGAAATGTCAAAACTCTTTCTTCACTTTAATCTTTTGGTGAAACCCCAAAACCACTCTCACAGATGTTAATATAGGAAGTTATTATAGCTCTGGCCAGAAGAAAGAGATGAAGACTGAAAATATATTTATAATGTCATAAGATCAGACTATGCTTGCAATTAATCTGTTTTTGTTGTTATTATCCTCAACCAACTGTCTTTATCTTTGCAAACATAAGCATTCCTTTCATTGCTATCTCTTTTCTGTGTTATAATATAAAACTTAGAAAACAAATATTTAACAGGTGTTTGAAGAATGTATACGTTCATGTCCAAAAGTATCCCAATTACCATCTTATCTTTGGCATGAACAAGATCCCAAGTAATGCAAGCATGACAATTAACAGAACATTGAATTTATTTTTAATAATAGCAAGTTCTCGTTGCTGGAGTACTACAGCATCTGTTTCTCCCAACCTTGATTATCAGGATCATCAAGAAAGTTAATAGCCGTAGTGAATTGTGATCCTTCTTCCTAGTCACTTGGATGCATGATATCTGCTGTGGGGTCCTAACAGATATATTTAAATCTTTCATAGGTAATTCTTTCTATCAGCCATATTAGGGAAGTAGCACCACAGATAGAAGATAATAGTTTATGTTGGTGATTTTAAGTTATGGATTTAGTGGAGAATGCTGAGAAAACTCTGAAGTAGGTCTTCTTTTGGGCTTGGGCTGAGTAATGGAAATCAGCACTTGTCACTAGATGAAGAGCAAGGGACCAAAAGGTGAGAAGAAAATTGTGTCAAATTTAACCTTTTCAGTTCCCATTCTGCCATTGCTTTTTATCCTTCTAAATGATTCTCTTTTTAAAAATGATTTTTAAAGGATAACACAATGGCTTTGCCATTTAGCTTAGAGGAAATAATATAAATACTTTCATGTGCCCACCAGTGTTTCGTATAAAATGTCCTTGACTTATTAATAGGTAGAATTCATGAGGTTGCTGATAAGATTTTTATAAACTGGAACTGAAATGTTATTAAAAAAACAATGCTTACAGAATATTATCAACATAGTGAAACATAGTGAAAAGTAGTAAAAAAAAGTAGAAAAGTAGTAAAATATATATATATATATATATAATTTGATCATATTCTTCCCTCTCCCAAATCCTTCCAAATTCTCTCCCTCTCCCTGTACCCCAACTTTAAGTTCTTTCTCAAAAAACAAAACAAAAAAATTCAATATAACAACAAACCTCCCCAAACGAAGAAAATAAAATAACCCCCATCCCAGAAAAATATGAAACACCAAACTGTAAACAAATAAAAGCACACACAATACTGTGGAGTCCATTATATGCTGGTCAACTCCTCCTGAACATGAGGCTTATCTTGGAGTGGTTGATATACCCAGGTTCATTCTATTGGAGAAAACTGATTTTTTCTCTCAACAGATATATGTGGCAGTTCAGTTGTTAACCTTTATCCTAGTGGCTAGGTTTTCATTCATTCATTCATTTTTGTTTTTAAGAATATGAGACAGAACCCATACGGAGACTGTTTGTGTGACCAAGAACCAGAGACTAGATAGCCCAGAGACCCAGAGTAAAAACAAATGATACCCCTCGAGGTCTTTCTATCTTTCCCTTCTTTCATGAAATTCCATGCCCTCTGCCCAAAGTTTGGTTTTGACAGGAGCTCCAAAAAGAGATCAACAAAGTCAAAAAAACTGAGCCCTGGAAGCCCTGAAGAGACTGATATCCCAACAAAGGACAATGTATGGAGAGGACCTGAAACTCCGACTCAGATATAGCTCGTAGACTCAGTCTCTAAGTGTACCCTAGTAAGGGGAGCAGGGGCTGTCTCTGGCATGAACTCAGTGGCTGGCTCTCTGATCACCTCTCCCTGGGGGGGGGGGGAGGGTACAGCCTTGGCAGTCCACAGAGGAAGACAATGTAAGCAGTCCTGATGAGACCTGATAGGCTAGCCTTAGACAGAAAGGGAGAAGGACTTCTGCTATCAGTGAGGTAGGGGAGGGGCTTAGGTGGAGAAGAGGGAAGGAGGGTGGGATTGGGAGGAGACAAGGGAGGTGGCCACAGTTGGGATACAAATTGAATAAATTGTAATAAATGATACTAAAAAATTACATAAATAAGAAATACTGCTTTTAAAAGGGTAAAAACTACAGTGATAAAATGACTGTTAATTATATTGTGCTATACTCATAGATCAGTGCCTTCCTTATCTACCATCACAGAAGCAGGTGGGAACAAACACAGAGATCCAGAGCAAGATATCACACAGAATGAGAGATCTTGGAACATTCAGCTGTAAAAGTGATGTCTCCATCAAATCCTTTCCATCAGAGGTCAGGAAACTGAGGCAATGGAGGCATAAAGAATGTAAAAGCCAGAGAAAATAGAGCACACCAAGAAAACAAGGACCTCAAAGTCAACAACAGCAAAGTTCATACGCCCTCACAGAGACTGAAGCAGCATTTACAGGGCCTGCATCGGTTGTTTTTACTATGTCTGGGCTTCTGTTATGGCTTCCAGTTAGTGTTTTTATGGGATCCCTAAGTGCAAATGAATGGGTCTCTGATTCTTGTGTCTTCTCTTGGGCTCTTTTCCTTTTGTTGGTTTATCTTGTCTAACTTCAATGTTATAGTTTTGTTGTTTTATCTTACTGTATTTTATTTTGTTATATTCTTTTCCTCCTTTTATTAAACATAAAATGTTTTTCATACTCTATAATCTGAATACAGTTTTGCCTCTCACTACCCCTCCCAATTCCTTCCCACCCTTTCTTCAATCTGGATCTATTTCCTTTCTGTCTTTCATTAGGAAAAAAAAAAGGCTTCTAAGAGACAACAACAATACATAATAAAACAAAATGTAAGATAAAACAAAAACTAAAATATAAAAGTTGGACAAGACAAAATAATAGAAAAATGAAGGATCCCCAGTAAGGTGCAAGAATCACTGACCCACTCATTTGCACATTCAGGCGTCTCACAAAAGTACTAAACTGAAAACTATAGTACATATGCAGAGGATCTGGTACAGACCCATGAAGGCTCTGTGCTTACTGCTTCAGTTTCTGTGAGTGCATATGAACTTTGTGCAGATTTTAGAGGGCCTTGTTTTCCTGGTAGAGGAATTTTAATCCAGTCCACCTTTAATCCCCCTGGCTGGAATAAAACACACCCTTAGTACACACCTATAATCCTAAACAATGTAGGTAAGGTTAGTTTGTAGAAGGAAGCAACTGTGTTTGAAAGTGAAGTTTAATCCAGGGGCAAAGTGAATATTTGACAGAATGAGTCAGAGATAAGACATGCCCAACTCTTAGGAGAACAGGAAGAAGAAAGAAGCTACTTAAGAGCGCACAATAGAGCTGAGATGGAGAGTGGGGTATAGTAGAAAGAGACAGTAGCGTTCAGGAGAGAAAACAGTACAGTAGACAAAGTAGATTTGAGTAAGGCAGAGAGTTTGGTCTATGAGACAGTCCTGTAGGGTTCAGTTCAGTATAGTACAACACAGACAGTTCAGGGGAGTTCCGTTTAATGTCCTTGAGTTTGTGGACTTCAGAAGCAGAGTAATTTATGAGATGCCAAGAGAAGCCTGTTTGATCAGTCAACTTGGAGAAGTCTTTTGAGCCAGAAAAGCTGAGTTGAACCAGCCAGCAAGAGTACAGAAAGAACTAGAGAGGGTGAGCCTATTTGGTAGCATACCTCTGAATCAAGAATTACATCAGATAAATAAAAGTTGTTTTTATACCCTGTCTCTTCTATTCCTTCTTCCTTCTCTTCCATGGGGCTGCCTGTGGGGAAGAAATTGATGGTAGCATCCCATTTAGAGCTGTGTGAACCAAGGTCTCTCACTTTGTGTAATGTCTGTCTGTGGGTCTCTGTATTTGCTCTCAGCTGCTGTGGGAGGAAGCTTCTCTGATGATGAATAAGCAAGACACTGATCTATGAGTATAGCAGAATGCCATTATGAGTCTTTTAACTGTTACTTTTTGTTTGTTTGTTTTCAGACCAGCAGTATTTGCTTTTACCCTAAATTTATGTCTGGTTTATTTTTCTGTCGAGAGTGCACAGAGTACAAAGGTGCTGGGGTGAAGAAATGAAAGCTCTCTGTGGCTACCAGCTCAACATCTCCAGTTTTAATGAGTTGTGTAGGTGTTATCTTCAACAGTGGTCTCTTTCTGTCAATTTGTGGAGAGCAAATTATAGTCCTGGAAACAGCCTGGGCTGTGTGTGAATTCCTGTATGGCCTCTTTGGCCATTAACTCAATTAGATATAATCTAGTTCTGGTGCTAGAAGCTTTGCCAGTTGGGACTTTGTCTCCCCCAATATTCAGCAACTTCCTGTAGATTGCCTCCATATATGCAGATATTTTAGAAATTTTCTACTGTATTCCCTTTCCATACTACCCCCAATAAGCTTTAATCCTTCCCCAACTAACTTTCTCATTCCAGCCTTCCCTTCCATCCTTAACTATCTACTCTATTTCCCTTTCCTGATGGGACCTATCAGTTCACTGTAGTCCTTTACTTTGTATAAAGTACTCTCTGTGTTTCCATAGTTTATGGATTGGTTAGCATTGACTTCCCATTGAATATCTACATGTAAGTGAATATATACCATATTTTGTTTCTGAGTCTTGGATACCTCACTCAGGATATATATATAAATTTCATCCATTTGCCTGCAATTTGATGGTGTCAGGTATTTTCTTTTTATTTTTCTTTGCTTAATTTCTTTCTTCTTCTTTTTTTTTACATTTGTAATACTCCATTGCATAAATGTACTTCATTTTCTTTATCCATTCTTCTTCGGAGAGACATTTAGGTTGCTTCCAGCTTCTGGTTATCATAAATAGAGCAGAAATGAACATAGTTGAGCAAGTATATCCTGTGGTAGGATCTTGCATCCTTTGGGTATATGCCCAAGAATAAGTGCTATAGCTGGTTCTTGATTAGATCAATTAGTATCTTCTTGAGGAACTCATACTGATTTCCATCATGGATTTATGACTTTATATTCCCAGTAGCAATGTGCTAATGTTCTTCCTATAATCGACATCCTCACCAGCATGAACTGCTACTTGTTTTGTTGATCTTAGCCATTCAGACAGCGGTAAGATGAAATATAAAATTATTTATATTTGCACTGATCATTTCTTTAAGTGTTTTTCAGCCACTTAAGTTTCTTCTTTTGAAAATTTTCTTTTTAGATCTGTACCCCATTTTTAAAAATTGAGTTGTTTTCTTACATAAAATTTCTTGATTTGTTTATATATTTTGGACATTAGCACTCAATTGCCTGTGTAGTTGATTAAAATCTTTTGCCTTCCCTAAAATCAGGGACAAGGCAAGGCTGCCCACTCTCTCCACATCTCTTCAATTTACTACTTGAAGTCCTAGCTAGAGCAATAAGACAACTAAAGGAGATCAAGGGAATACAAATTGGAACAGAGGAGGTCAAAGTTTCACCATTCGCAGATGATATGATAGTATACATGAGCAACACAAAAGAATCCAACCAGAGAACTCCTTCAGCTGATAAACACCTTCAGAAAAGTGGCTGGATATAAAATTAACTCAAAAATCAGAAGCCCCCCTGTATACCAAAGACAAAAGGGCGGAAAAAGAAATCAGGGAAACAACACCTTTCACAATAGCCACTAATCACATGAAGTACCTTGGTGTGACTCTAACCACGCAAGTGAAAGAACTGTATGAGAAAAATTTCAGGTCTCTGAAGAAAGAAATTGAAGAAGATATCAGAAGATGGAAAGATCTGTGCTCATGGATCTGTAGGATTAACATAGTGAAAATGGCTATTCTACCAAAAGCAATCTACAGATTTAATGCGATTCCCATCAAAATACCAATACCATTCTTTATAAACCTTGAGAGAAAAATTCTCAACTTCATATGGAGAAACAACAAACCCAGAATTTCCAAAATGATTCTGTACAACAACAGATCATCTGGAGGTATCTCCATCCCTGATCTCAAGCTGTACTACAGAGCAACAGTAATAAAAACTGCATGGTATTGGCATAGAAACAGAAGAGTGGATCAATGGAACCGAATAGAAGACCCAGAAATAAACCCACACACCTATGGAAAATTGATTTTTGACAAAGAAACCAAATCCATCCAATGGAAAAAAGACAGCATCTTCAACGAATGGTGCTGGTCCATCTGGATGTCTACATGTAGAAAAATGCAAATAGATCCATATTTATCACCCTGGACAAAACTAAAGTCCAAGTGGATCAAAGAGCTCAATGTAACACCAGACACATTAAATCAGTTAGAAGAAAAAGTGGGAAAGACCCTAGAACTCATTGGCACAGGAAACTACTTCCTGAACAGAACACCAACAGCACAGGCTCTAATAGCAACACTCAATAAATGGGACCTAATGAAACTGAAAAGCTTCTGTAAAGCAAAAGACACTGTCATCAAAACAAAATGACAGCCTACAGACTGGGAAAGGATCTTCACCAACCCTATATCTGACAGAGGGCTGATATCCAAAATATATGAAGAATATAAATATAAGGAAGTTTTTAAAGTAACAAATCAAGCAATCCAATTTAAAAATGGGGTTCAGCGCTAAACAGAGAATTCTCAGTGGAAGAATACAGAATGGAAGAGAAACACTTAAAGAAATACTCAATGTCCTTAGCAATCAGAGAAATGCAAATCAAAATGACCTTGAGATTTCACCTGACACCCATCAGAATGGCTAAGATCAAAAACTCAAGTGACAACACATGCTGGAGAGGTTGTTGAGAAAGGGGAACTCTCCTCCATTGTTGGTGGGAATGCAAACTTTTACAACCACTTTGGAAATCAATTTAGCACTTTCTCAGACAATTAGGAATACTGCTACCTCTGGCCCCTGATCCCAGCTTTCAGGGAATAAAGAAAAGGGGCCACACTGGAGTAGATGTACTCTGGAGAGGGCACTCGAGAGTGGCGCATTCTATGTGTTCCGGGACCCCAAGTGGCACGGCACTCCGCACCTATGATCCAGCTAAATCACACCTAGGCATATATCCAAAAGTTGCTCAAGTACACAACAAGGACATTTGTTCAACCATGTTCATAGCAGCTTTATTTGTAATAGCCAGATCCTGGAAACAACCCAGATGTCAATCAGCGAAGGAACGGATACAGAAATTGTGGTACTTTTACATAATGGAATACTACTCAGCAATTAAAAATGAGGAAATCATGAAATTTGCAGGCAAATGGTGGGACCTAGAAAAGACCATCCTGAGTGAAGTATTCCAAAAGCAGAAAGACACACATGGTATATACTCACTTATATAGACTTATAGATAGGAAAACATACTGAAATCTATACACCTAAAGAAGATAAACAAGAAAGAGGACCCGGGGTAAGAGGAAAAATCCTCACTTAGAAAGACAAATGGGATGGACATTGGATGTAGGAGAAAACAAGTAACAGGACAGGAGCCTACCACAGAGGGCCTCTGAAAGACTCTACCCAGCAGTGTATCAAAGTAGATACTAAGACTCATAACCAAGCCATCGGCAGAGTGCAGAGAATCATAAGATAGAAGGGGGACTTAATATGATCTGCAGAAGACAAGAGCTCCACAAGGACCAAATATATTGGGCCTAGGGTTCTTTTATGAGACGGTTTCTAGTTTATATGTATGAATATAAACTAGAACCTCTGCTCAGATGTAGCCCATGGTAGCTCAGTAGCCAAGGGGAACAGGGACTATTTCTGACATGAACTCAATGGCAGGGTCTTTGACCTCCCCCCCTCCCTTGAGGGAGGAGCAGCTCTGCTAGGCCACAGGGGAGGACTTTGCAGCCAGTCCTGAAGAGACCTGATAAACCAGGGTCAGATGAAAGGGGAGGAGGTCCTCTCCTATCAGTGGACATGGAAAGGGGCAGGAAGAAGATGAGGGAGGTTAGGATTGGGATAAAATGAGGGAGTGGGATACAGCTGGTATACAAAGTTAGTAAACTCTAACTAATATTAAAAACATAAAAAATAAAAATTCTAAAAAAAAACTTTTGCCTTTCTGTAAGCTGTCACTTTGTCTGAAGGATAGTGTTCTTTGCCATGCAGAGGTTTCTCTGTTATGTGAGATATTATTAATTGTTAATCTGAGTTCCTGTGCTAATAGTGTTTCGTTCAGAAACATTTTTTCTGTCCCAATGAATTCAAGGTTATTCACTACTTTCTGTTTTATCAGGATCAGTGTATGTGGTCTTATGTTGAGGTCTTTGATTTTTTTGGATTTGAGTTTTATGCAGGATGATAAGTATAAATCTATTGGATTCTTCAACATTCAGCCTCCTAAATTGACCAGCATCATTTGTTGAAGGTGATGTCTTTTTATTTTCTTTTTGTCATTTTGTGTTTCCGGCTTCCTTACAATTTTTCAGCTGTCCAAAGGTGTGTACATCTTCAATTTGATCCCTTTATCAGCTTGCGTTTTTTTATCATACCATGCTTTTTTTTATTGATATAGCTTTGTAGTACAACTTGTAGTCAGGAATGGTGATACCTCTGGCAGTTCTTTCATTATTCACACTTGTTTTAGCTATCCCGGGGTTTTAGTGTTTCTGTATGAAGCTGAGAACTGTCCTTTCCAGATCTGTAAAGAACTGTGTTTAAAGTCTGATGGGGATTTCATTGAATCTGTAGATTTCTTTTGGTAGGATGGCCATTTTTACTGTATTAGTTCTACCAAGCCATGAACACTAGAGATTTTTCCAGAATTGTCTTCTTCAAAGACTTGTTCTTCTTATCAATAAGTCTTTTACTTGCTTGGCTAGAGTTACCCCAATTTATTTTATATTATTTGAGGCTATTGTGAAAGGTGTTGTCTCCCTGACTTCTTTGTCAGTCCATTTATCATTTGTTATATAGAAAGTCTACTGGTGTGTGTGTGTGTGTGTGTGTTAACTATTTTTCCTACTACTTTGCTGAAATAGTTTATCAACTGTAGGAATTTCCCAGTGGGATTTTGGGGTCACTAATGTATAATATATCATCTGCAAATGAACAATCTTTGACTTCTGTTTTTCCAATTTATATCCCTTTGCTCTCCTTTAGTTGTCTTATTGCTCTGTCTAATACTTCAAGTCCTATATTGAATAGGTATGGAGAGATTGAATAACCTTGTTTTATTTCTGACTTTAGAGGAATTGCTTTGTTTCTTCATTTCTTTTAATGTTGGCTATGGGCTTGCTATAAATTGCCTTTATTGTGTTATATCACTTATATCCCTAATTTCCAGAATTTTTATCATGAAAGGGAATTAAATTTTGTCAAGGGCTTTTTCTGTATCTAACAAAATGATCCTGTGTTGTGTTTTGTTTTGTTTTTCTTTCAGTTTGCTTGTATGGTGAATTATATTGACAGATTTTCTAATGTTGAACCATACCTATATCACTAGGATGACGCCTACTTGATCTTAGTGGATGATCTTTTTGATGTGTTCTTTATTTTGGTTTCAAAGAATTTTATTGGGAATTTTCCATCTATGTTTATAAGGAAACTTGGTACATAATTCTCTTTTATTGTTGGGTCTTTAAAATGAATTTGGCAATTTCCCTCTGTTTCTATTTTGTGATGTAATTTGAGGAGTATTGGCATTAACTCTTCATTGAAAGAAACTTTTTTTTAATTGTCATTTATGTTTTTATGTTTCACCTTCAAAAATTATTTCTGAAATTGCCTGAACGTAATTCAGAAATGTTGAGAGAAGCAACATATTTAGAGAACTCTATGCTTAAAAGACATATTATAATGATATTCATGGTATTAAAAAAGAGGAATAAACATTCTCTTCAAAGCCATAAAAGGTTTTATTCAATAAGAGTTTGAAGGAATGAATAGCTCAATTTTAAGGCAGTTAAGTTGTACAGTTAGCAACAAAAGATGGTAAATTATGGATGATGACTTAGGAAAGTCACAAATATGCATCAAGGAGCATATGAACAAATTTGTGAAAGGAGAAACGAATGTGTTTCAGGGAAATTGATGCCATATATGCGTTCATTTCCATTGATAGATGCAGTTCTATCCATTTAAATGATTTAAAAATGAATTTTAATAGAAGTGCTAATTGAAAAGAGCGATCCTTTATCAAAGCCACAAGGTCCTTTATGATGGTAGGCCTATCAATTTGTGATATACATTTAATTAGCAAGAAAACCTGTAAGTTGCAAATCAGACAGCTTTAATTCAGAATCCTCCCGGATTTACCCTGCTTTAAACCACACTACCAGTGATTTCCAGAAATCAGCTCTTTAAATAGTTAGGAAACTTAATAGTTAGGGAAATAGCGTTTGGCTTGGCTCTAAGGTTTATTCAAGAGATAAAACCTAGGTTGAGGTAATATAGTTTCTTCCCCACCTCATGAATATGCCCCCCCCATCTAATTTAATTAAGACAGGAATATATTTACTATTTTGCCTCTTTGGGCTCCAGCTCCCCATGCTTCCAGGCAAGGATGTCCACTTACTGCAGCTGGCAGATCCTGACAGTGGGGACAGCCAGGGCTGTGGAGACCACAGGCAGTGGGTGAGCCTGAGAGAACAGACTCTTGGGAGCAGGCTTTATTAAGGAGCTCACTTAATTGGGGTGAGGGGAAGACTATTTAAACTCTCAGGAGTGGGCAGAGGCTTTCAGGGTGGGCATATAGCATTGTCCAGGACCAAGGTGCTGGGAATGCCTTATTTCCACGACAAGAATTTCAGTTGTCTGCTAGACATGACCTTATAAGGAGAGAGGAAGTTTAACTTGGCTGTAACTACTTGACCTCCACTTGTGGACAAAAGTTAGAGGCATAGAACTACATGTGCAGGACATGCAAGGGATGAAGTGGTCACTAAACCCCACTCCTGCTTCAGACCAGTGGTTCTTCCTTGGTCTACTGTATCCAGGTCCCAAACTGTTTCATTCTCACCCCACCATAAATCTCTTCTTTGTAGTCAACCAGATGATAATGTAACTGTTTTGGATAAGGAAGTACATTCTGCATGAAATGAAGACTATTCAACTTGAAAATGCTGCTGGGTATTTTTTATGACAGTCAATAAAGAGACTACAACATTAATCAATAAAAACTTTGAATTGCTCTTGATTTAACATTTAACTGTGATTGAGGGTATTTCCTGGAACTTTGCTTTTGACATGGACCCTGCTTAACCCCTGTAATGAGCTTAAATAGTTGGTTTGATTGAATGTAAGTTTTTACGTTTTAAATCATGCTAGCTTTTCATCGATATACATAGAGTCTTAGAGTAATGGGAAAGAGAGATGAAGAGAAGGAGAGAGGAAAAAGGAGAAGAAAAAGGGAGAGGGAGGGAAAGGAAGGGAAGAAGACATGGAGGAGAGACAGAGAGAGAGAAAGAGTTCCTGGAAAAGTATATTGGGGGTAACAGTGTAGGGAAACTGAAGAAAGGGGATCTAGAAATCACATATGTCTCAAATAAATTTCACAATAGTTTTCTCTATAGAACAGGCTTTTGCATGCTTCTCTCTTCCCTTGTGCTTTTACATTTCATTATTTCTCAATGTTTTGCTTTACAATCAGTAAAATATAAAGTTGAAATCCAAATATTTTGAGTAAAAATATCTTCTGTTTGGCAAGTAGTTGTGAAAAATGAATGACCTGAGAGTAATAAGTTCAATTCTGTTTCTAGAACACTTTCTGAGTTTTAACTACAGAAATGGCAGTGAAGAGAAAGACAGGAAATAGTGCTTGGAATATTTGACCCGAAGAGTGGCTGCATAGTTTTGAATTCTTATTAAAATTAAATGCATGTGACAAAAATAAAATCCTTCCAGTTCAGTTGTTCACCATCATTACCGTTACCATACCCACCTGCTGTTCTACATATGTGTTTGCTCTTCTCATATGACAAAATCACACCCAATTTGTGGATGGACAATGCACTTGTTTGTAGTACCTTTTCATTGCTTACTTTTAGCTTCAACCTTTGCTTTAAGTTCCAGGGGTTTCCTTCCCAGAGCCCATGTGCTGTACACACTTCAGGAGAACAAGGGACAGAGTCCAGAACAAAATAATAAACAAACTTAAAGCATTACGGGGTTTTGTTTTGTAATTTTCAAAATCTCCATTGAACAGTTCTTGAGTGTGAAATTTGTAGATGAGAGTGACATGTCACAGCATCAAAAGGTCAGATAATCTTATTAGGACTAAATAGCTACCTCTCATTTTCTATACACAATTCTTTGTCATTAATTGGCAGGTATCTTTCTCCAGAGACAAGTAAGGACAAACTTAGGAAATACTTATTTTGTTTTGGTTTCCATAGTATTTGCTAGATAATTGTCATATAAGCAATTTTAGCCACAAGTTTTTTTTTCTTTTATTAAAGAAACAAGACCATCCTCTAAGTGAAGGGTTCCTTTAATGCTCAGCTGCAGGAGCTGAAATTGGGAAAAATAACCTCCAGGAATGTCATATTCTGAGAGCTGTATCACAGACATTAGAAAGAGAATCGTAATTAAGGTCTAAACTCAATATATGTAAGCAAATGCAGATACTTTACATAGCTAACATGAATAAATTAAGGAGAAAATTCTGAGGATATTGCGAACTAGTGGAACACTTGAGTAGCATATAAGAATCTGGTTTTAAATCCTAGAAGTGAAGGATGGGGGGATTCAAGAGGAGGGGAGAATACAATTGGACTGAATGCTATTGGTGACAAAGACAGATTATGACTGGCTATCCTCTCTGAGACCATCTTGATAAATTTTTCAAAGTTTGCTCCGTTTCCCAGAAGTAACACCAATGCCAATCAGATTATTTAGTAGTCATCTACTTATTGATCATACATTGCTGTAGCCAACAATGTTTTCAGTCTTTGCAGGTGGGCTTTGTACACAGTTTAAAAATGGCTTAGCATTATTTCCCAGTTGAGTAGAGGCTAAGGGTCATTGAGAAGTTAGGACTCAAAACATCTTGGGATGCCTGAGTTTGTAGCCTAAGCACACTAAATATTATAGAGTCATGTACATGTGTGGGTGTCGAGAACTCTAGTGATATGTCTGTTCTTTAAAACTCCTTCTAGACTTCTCATTTCTCACGTTTCTTTCTGAACTTTTGTGTGCATCAAAGCTAATCTACACCCCCAACATAACTCTGTTGTTAATTTTTTCCTTCTATTTATTTTTTTTTTACTTATATTCTTTGGAAAAGTAATTTCCACTAGCTACAGCTGTCTTGAACAAAGGAGAAACATAAATGGTGAATGAGTTTCCTATAGAAATTTTCCTATGGAGCACACACATTGACAACTTTCCAGGAATGAACTTTTGAGGGAGAGAGAGAGCCAGGGGGGTGAGAGCTTAAGCAAAGTCACCATAAACACCAAGTTCACAGACTGCTTTAGGAATGCATTGGCATGATAAAGGTAAGACTTTGAAATGGAAATACACAAGAAGAGGAATCCAAGATGGCGGCCCCAGGAGGACACTGTGTCTGAGGAGTAGGACAGCAGTGTCGGTCAGGAGACTGAACTCTGGGACCTAAAACACCAGCTTTTGTGATTTCCAGGTAAGCACAATTCCTACGGTGAGGAAATCAAGTGGGAAAGTCCTAGGGACACCCAGTTAATCCCTGGAAAATCTCCGGGTGACCAGCTGTACACAGCCCTGATCTGAATGTGCAGCCTCCCTCCGCCCCACCTAGGAAAAAAAAAAAAAAGAAGCAAATACATCCAAGCAGAGCAGACAGCTAAAAATAATCAAATTCAGGGCTGAAAACAATCAATAAAAATCAAATAAAACTATTCAAATAACCAATGAAACCAAGAGCTGGTTCTTTGAGAAAATCAACAAGATAGATAAGCCCCTAGCCAAACTAACTAAAAGGCAGAGAGAAACTATCCAAATCAGCAAAATCAGAAATGAAAAGGGGGACATAATTACATACACTGAGGAAATCCAAACAATCATTAGGTCTTACTACCAAAGCCTATATGCCACAAAATTTGAAAATCTAAATGAAATGGACAATTTTCTTGATAGATTCCATCTCCCCAAATTAAATCAAGATCAAGTAGAAAGATTCAATAGACCTATGCCACCCAAGGAAAGTGAAGCAGTCATCAACAGCCTCCCTACGAAAAAAATCCCTGGGCCAGATGGTTTTAGTGCAGAATTCTACCAGACCCTCAAAGAAGTCCTAACACCAATTTTCTCTAAACTATTCCACAAAATAGAAATAGAAGGAAAATTACCAATCTCATTCTATGAAGCCACAGTCACCTTGATACCTAAACTACAGAAAGACCCAACAAGAAAAGAGAACTTCAGACCTATCTTTCTTATGAACATTGACACAAAAATAATCACAAAAATACTTGTAAACTGAATCCAAGAACACATAAAAGATATCATCCACCATGACCAAGTAGGCTTCATCCCAGACATGCAAGGGTGGTCCAATATAAAGAAATCCATCAATGTAATCCACCATGTAAATAAACTGAAGGAGAAAAACCACATGATCATTTCCCTAGATGCCAAAAAAGCATTCGACAAAATCCAATGTCTATTCATGTTTAAAGTCTTAGAGAGATCAGGGATACAAGGCACATACCTAAACATAGTAAAGGCAATATACTGCAAGCCTATAGCCAACATCAAGCTCAATGGAGAGAAACTTAAATCAGTCCCACTGAAATCAGGGACAAGGCAAGACTGCCCATTGTCTCCATATCTCTTCAACATAGTACTTGAAGTCCTAGCTAGAGCAATAAGACAACTAAAGGAGATCAAGGGGATACAAATTGGAAAGGAAGAAGTCAAAGTATCACTATTTGCAGATGATATGATTATATACATGAGTAACCCCAAAAATTCAGACAGAGAACTCCTTCAACTGATAAACACCTTCAGAAAAGTGGCTGGATACAAAATCAACTCAAAAAAATCAGAAGCCCTCCTGTACACCAAAAACAAAAGGGCCGAGAAAGAAATTAGGGAAACAACACCCTTCACATTAGCCAGTAATAACATAAAGTACCTTGGGGTGACTCTAACCAAGCAAGTGAAAGACCTGTTTGAAAAAAACTTCAAATCTCTGAAGAAAGAAATTGAAGAAGATATCAGAATATGGAAAGACCATCCGTGTTCATGGATCGGTAGGATTAACACAGTGAAAATGGCCATTCTGCCAAAAGCAATCTACAAATTCAATGCAATTTCCATCAGAATACCAACACAATTCTTCACAGACCTTGAAAGAAAAATTCTCAACTTCATTTGGAAAAACAAAAAACCCAGAATTTCCAAAATGATCCTGTACAACAACATATCATCTGGAGGTATTTCCAACCCTGATCTCAAGCTGTACTACAGAGCA
>CM053766.1:63018808-63042021 GCA_028658305.1 Pachyuromys duprasi
AAATAGAAGACCCATAATAAATCTGCACAGTTGTGGAAACTTGATTTTTGAGAAGGAAGCCAAAACCATTCAATGGAAAAAAGACAGCATCTTCAACAAATGGTGCTGGCCCATCTGGATGTCTACATGCAGAAAAATGAAAATAGATCCATACATGTGACCCTGCACAAAACTAAAGTACAAGTGGATCAAAGACCTCAACCTAAAACCAGACACAATAAACCGGTTAGAAGAAAAAGTGGGGAAGACCGTAGAACTCATTGGCACAGGAGACTCCTTCCTGAACAGAACACCAACAACACAGGCTCTAAGATCAACAATAAATAAATGGGACCTCATGAAATTGAAAAGCTTTTGTAAAGCAAAAGACACTGTCATCAAAACCAAACGACAGCCTACAGACTGGGAAAGAATCTTTACCATTCCTACATCTGACAGAGGGCTAAATCCAGTATATATAAAGAATTCAAGAAGTTAAAAAGCAAGAAATCAAGTAATCCAATTAAAAAAAATGTGGTATGGAACTAAAAAGAGAAATCTCTGTAGAGGATTGTAGAATGGCAGAAAAACACTTAAAGAAATGCTCAAGGTCCTTAGCCATCAGAGAGATGCAAATCCAGGCAACCCTGAGATTTCACCTTACACCTGTCAGAATGGCTAAGATCAAAAACTCAAGTGACAACACATGCTGGAGAGGTTGTGGAGGAAGGAGAACCCTCCTCAATTGCTGTTGGGAATGCAAACTTGTACAACCACTCTGGTAATCAGTTTGGTGCTTTCTCAGACAATTAGGAATAGTGATTCCTCAAGACCCAGCTATACCACTCTTAGGCATGTATCCAAAAGGTTTTCAAGTACACAGCAAGGACATTTGCTCAATCATGTTTGTAGCAGCTTTATTTGTAATAGCCAGAACCTGGAAACAACCAAGATGTCCCTCAGTTGAGGAATGGATACAGAAATTATGGTACTTTTACACAATGGAATACTACTCAGCAACTAAAAATGAGGAAATCATGAAATCCGCAGGCAAATGATGGGACCTGGAAATGATCATCCTGAGTGAGGTATCCCAAAAGCAGAAAGAAGTGCTTGGTATATACTTACTTATATAGACCTATAGGATAGGGTAGACATGCTGAAATCTATACACCTAGGGAAGATAAGCAAGAAAGAGGACCCAGGGTGGGATGATCAATCCCCCATTAGATGGAGAAAAGGGATGGACATTGAATGTACGAGAAAACAAGCAACAGGACAGGAGCCTATCACAGAGAGCCTCTGAAAGACTCTAACTAGCAATGTATCAAAGCAGATGTCAAGACTCACAATCAAGCCTTCAGCAGAGTGCAGGGAATCATATGTAAAAAGGGGTAGTTAGTAAGACTTGGCGAGGACACGAGCTCTACAAAGACCAAACAGACTAGGGCACAGGGTTCTTTCATGAGACTGTTTCTCCAACCAAAGATCATGTATGGATATTACCTAGAACCCCTGCTTGGATGTGGCCCTTGGTAGCTCACTATCCAACTGGGTACCCTAGTAAGGGGAACAGGGACTATTTCAGTCATGAACTCAATGGCTGGCTCTTCAACCTGCTCCCCCCACCCCAAGGGAGGAGCAGCCTAGGTAGATCCCAGAAGAGGACATTGCAGCCAGCCCTGAAGTGACATGATAAGCTAGGGTCAGATGGAAGGGGGGGAGGCCCTCCCCTATCAGTGGTTTTGGAGCAGGGGCAGAGGGAAAATGAGGGAGGGATGGGGAGAGTGGGAGGGAATGAGGGAGGGAGCTACAGCTGGGATACAAAGTATATAACCTGTGATTAATATAAAAATAAATTACTTAAATTACACACACAAAGACTTTTAAATGGTTTTATAAACTTGGCTCTCTACAGAAGAAAATGTGTTGTCCTACCCCCTTACTTACTCCAAGCTATTATATTTTGGCATTGTGGATATTTTAGAATAGCATATCATGTTTTAATTTATTTTCCCTTTACTTCAAACCACAAAGGAAAAATTCTAGAAAATATTCATTGGCTATTCATTATTTACTCTTTATCCAGTAGTTTAGTAGTCTTATTTACTCATGTTTTGAGTGAGCTGATATTTTTCCTTATAAATGCACATATAAATAATTTTATGTAAACAATCCACAGTGTTTAGAAAGCAATATTTTTCTTGAAAATCTATGTGGAAGATAAATGTTTTCCCAAATGCAGCTTATATTTTTTTTCTTTATTGAAACTCTCACTTAAAGAACAGTTTTATTTTTAAAGAAGAAGAGGAAAGGAGGAAGGAATAGGAGAAGAAGAAACTTTTGAAAGTCATGCTCTGAGAGTTAGAAATGCATCTCAAAACTTTAAAAAATTAAAATTATCTTATACTTGCAGACTTGAAATTTCATGCTGCATTTGCAAATGATTGGTAGTTTGCATAAATGCATCAATGGTTCAAATGGCAACTACTATGCTGCTATGCCACCTTAAGATATTGGGAGAAATTGTCAATGAACTGAAAGCTGGCAACATTTCAAAACTGGAGCCCAGGAATGTTTGTGGTGTCAGCCAGCTAGAGGACTTACCTTTTTGACAGAACTACCCAGAGGACCTCGTTTGGCAGGAAAGCAGGTTTTTAATTTATATTCCACTGAAAAGATGTCACTGAAGAAATAAAATATAAACTCCCTACCTCAAATGCGGGGAGATTCCTGTGAGTTATATACAATGTTCCTAACTGCAAAGTCCTTGTCAATGTAGTCACTGCTCCCAACACTCAGATTTTTGTCTCTTTATCTAAAAAAGGAGATTTATGCTGTTAGAATGAATGTCAAATCACGTAACCACATCAAATAACAGGGAGGAAATAAGCACAATTTCCTGATTCCTATATCTAGAACTAAAGGCATCAAGATGGAACTTGGACTGAGTTGGTCACATGAGGACTACTAACTCCCCTTAGAATTTTAAAGCCATTTATGCTTGCTGGTAATTATGAGCTACCATTTATAACTCATATCTTAGTAAAAAAAAGAACTGTATATTTGAGGATATTTCTCTCTGAATTTTCTGCATCAGAATGGATTTTGTTTCCAAATTTCTATGATGGATATTAACTTTAAAGGAAAATAACAGCTACCCAATGTCAAATGCCTTAACTGCATTTTATGTATCTTATATCTCAATTGTATTTTCATAGCATGTCCTTAAAAAGATTGATTTCATGGTTTCTGGAAAATATCTGAAGATAAGAAGCTGTTTCGGGCTCAATAATACAGAGCAACCAAAACTAAGATTTCAAAAACAAAGACCAAAATTCCACAAACAATAGGACCTGGGTAAACTCATTTGTTCCACTTCATTAAGTTATACTGAAGTTGGACAAGTTTTTAGGTCTTTGTTGTCCACAGAGAATGTATGTAGGTATGAATGTTTTCATTTATGTATGTATGTAAGTGTATCCAAAAGAGGCTCAAGTACACAATAAGGACATTTGCTCAACCATGTTTATACCAGCTTTATTTGTAATAGTCAGAAGCTGGAAACAACCCAGATGCCCCTCAACTGAGGAATGGATACAGAAATTGTGGTACAACTACACAATGGAATATTACTCAGCAATAAAAATCAAGGATATCATGAATTTTGCGGGTAAATGGTGGGAACTGGAAAGGATCATCCTGAGTGAGGTATCCCAGAAGCAGAAAGACACACACGGTTTATACTCACTCATATAGACATATAAAATAGGATAAACCTACTAAAATCTGTACACCTAAAGAAACTAATCAAGAGGGAGGACTCTGCCTAAAATGCTCAATCCCCAGCCAGAAAGGCAAAGCAGATTGACATCAGAAGTATATTCAAACTGACTTCTAATTCTTAAGATATGAGCTGAATAATGGTAATTAAAAATGTAGTCTTAGCTATCAGAGCTCAATGACTTTAAATCTAAACTCTGGTTCAATAGTTGAATGGGCAAGTTACATAATCTGAGTGTTATATCTCACATGTGTGGTCATTTATTTTGAAAGAGTAGGAATCAAATAAATTATCAATTATTTAATAAATGAGAGAACGTGGCAAAACCCTTGACCTGCCTACAGCAAGTTCTTATTAAATGCTTATTCCTTTACCCTTTATTTATTTATTATAAGACAAAACAGTTGTTATGCTAAAAATCAGTAAATCCTAAATTCAAATGTTTCAGTGGTTTACAATATAATAATTAGAAGTTATATAGAAATAGTTACTATCTATAACTTCTCAAAAATGGTAGAAATATTTTAAAATATATTTATATGATCTCAAATCTAGTTCAAGCAATTCCCTGATTATTCATAGGAATTGAATAGTTCTCCTGAAAGTAAGTACTTGTCAGTTCTCCTAATGGCATCCAAGGAGAGAAATGTCAAAAATTCACTTGAAGCCTATTTTGGTGTTTAATCCTGCTGAGTGTGTGTCTCTACAATTTGACATTTGGTAGAAGTGATAAATGGTGATCATGTCATCAAGGAATTGTATCCACTTCTTAAACATCTCAGTGACCGGTTCTTTCTATATTCACTGAAAAGAATTATCCAGAATAGGTGAAGGTTTGTATATATGTATGTGTGTACATTTGTTTGTGTTCACATATTTGCATGTACATTCAGAACTTTGATTCTGAGTAATTCAGCAGTGTTGAGGAACATGTATTGCCTCATTTAGCAGCTGTATATTTTATAGGATTGTATATTCACTATAGCTTTGGTTACAACATGCTGTGTTGTATCTGTGTGCACCATATCAAAGCAATGCAGAAAATTTTCTTCTTTGATCGCATTTGAGTATGGAGATACTTATTTGTAAAGCATATTTTTGCTTGGGTAAAATGTTCTACTCTAAATCTTTACTTGTCCCTCCCTTAGTCAAGACTCTAATTACAATTATGAGAAACTATATTCAGCCAGGTTAGTAGGGAGAAGGCACAATAAGAAACTATAAGGTAGTATGGTCTTAACATCAAGTTCTGGAAGTAAACCTAGAGCAACAGCAATAGACTGTGATATCTGGGAGTTTATAGGACCTCATCAGACAACAATTCACTGCTAGTGAACACTATCTAAAGACACAGAAGCAGTAGGTCTGCTGGCAAGGGGAGGTGAGAAGTAGAATTGAAAGCAGTGTGTAGGGAGGGAAGGCTGTAGTCATGTATCATATGAGAGAAAAACAAAATTGAAAAAAAACAACGTATTTATAAGTACTATCTTTGTGCTAACTGTTAGAATTTTACTCAATATGTTGTGGGATATTGATATGCCTACACACTGGTAAGGTACAACCTTTAAGCTCACAAGGTGAAATTCAAGATAAGTTTAGGAGAAAGTAATGGGGCTTAGTAGCTTGCAGGAGGGGTTAAGCATTCAAGAAATTTCTTTTCTGGTGCATATAGGACTTAAATAGATGTAGAAAAGTAGAACCTACACAGGTTTTGATGAAACAAAACCTAAAGGTCCTACACAGGTTTTGATGAAACAAACAAACAAAAAACAACACAAAGTACGCAACAACAGGTGGCTATCATCGTCTGCCTGAGCATATATTTGTGAGTTTGTTGAAAGTGTCATTAATTTGTTTGGAAATCCATTTTCTTCAATCATGCAAAGGCTCCCCACTTAATAGGGGCTGGCAGGCAGCCTGCAGCTCCAGCCAGTCAGCCTCCCAAGGGCCTCTTGGGGCCATATGTTCCTAATCTCCATTCTACTCCATTTCCCCAAATTTGTTCCCTTTCCACTACTCACTTTAGGTAGATGATTTTTTTTTTTTGTAGCTGTGAATGAACAGGTAAGTAAGTTTCGTCTGACATCAACAGTCAGTTGTTCAGTGTCTATTCCTAATCTCGTGAGCTGTGACATCTTGAGACATCGTTCCTTCCACTGTTTCATGCTTTAAATCTTTTCTCTTTTCCTTTGTAGTAGGAACATACTCTTCTATAATCCATCCCTATTGTTTCCTTAGGTTTTGGATCCATATTTTTCTTCTTTCCCCATCAAGCTTCTTCATACCAACATGTTTGTCTGTATATATATCTATATCTATCTATCGTCTCTCTCCATATATATATATATATATACTCTTTCCTACTGTTTTGAAACAGTCTTTATGTTTTAATTTCTATACATGACTTTTAATTTGTTTTGGTTGGCTGAATATTTCAAAATATATACTGAATGAGTCACTTTTCCTCATGCTGTGAGAAAATACTTGCCAGAAGAGCACTTGTGGAAAGGAGGATATATTTGGTTAGTCTGTGAGGGTAGGGAGGCCTTAGCATCAATGTGATACAACTAGCCATATTATATCTATAGTCCGAAAGCCAAAGAGATGAATGCTGGTGATCTTTAAACTTTCTCGTGCTTTCCTCCACTTTAGTTCACTTGGTGTTCTGAGCCTCCATTTAACATGGTTTCTGTCACCTCAGCTAAACCTCCCTGCAAACACCCCTACAGACAAATCTCTCTTAGGTGATTCAGGAGTTAGTCAAGTTGATAAAAAAGATTGACCTTACCACATCTATTGTGATTTTCTTGTGTCCAGGACATATGCAAAGTGCATATAAATTTTACCTACATTGTTTTTAAAAGTAAGTCATTTCGATGTTTTGTTCCTTTAATGATAATATATTGCATAGTAAAGTCCAATAAGAAGTTAGAATTTCTTCCTAAATTGTAATATTTTGTTAATTTAATAAGCTATTATAAACACAAGTAGCTGAAAACAAAGATAATGGAAGTAATAAATATTGGTACTTAGCTGGATTGTGCTAATTAAATTGAAAGAGGATTAAAATGTTTAGTTAGTTAGTTCCACATATACCCTTGAACCCGTATGTGTTCTTCCCAACTTCCATTTGAATCTGACCTTAGCTGCTGTCCCTACTACTCTCTTGACAAATTTTAAATGAATGGCTATTAAAACGTAAGAACAGTCTATTTCTCTAGAGAAAACTGTTTTTGCCACATGCCTCTGAAAATTTAGCAAAATGCCAGGTAACTTTCTTGCTAAATATTTATAAACACTTTATTCTTCTTCCCTGATACAAACCTTTGCATTCCAGATAGAGGTTACAACTCAGTGACACACTAATTGATTCTTTCTCAAAATCAATGAGTTTTATGGTAGCTACAAATGGCAGACAGAAATTTAAAAAAAAATGAGGCTTATTCCAATCCCCAGGAACCTCAATGTTGAAACGCTGGGTAGAATACAATAAACTTTTGCAGGAGATGCCAAGGAGTAGGAGGGAGATGAAAGTAAAGTATTAACCCAGTGGGCCTCAGAGAAAGAATATTGTGGGAACAGCCACAGATGGTGGTCAACACTTACCTGCTGTGGAGCAGTCAAGTGAGAGGGAGATATAGACAAGCCCATTTTGGTTTTATTACTATTCAGATTGCTTTTCTTGATGTATTCTAATTCAAAGCAATAGCATACATAGCCAAACTGGAGTTCAATTGGAGTCTTGAGAGTCTACATTTCTGATGAACCACAGGTTTGCAAACTTTAGTAACTAGTCTTGACACTGAAAGATTTAAATTGAGTGGCACAAATGTTTCATAGCTTTGGCATCAGAAGTAACCAAGGTACATTACCATGTACATAACCAGTGCATTTCTTTTATTATGATAATCCATATCCTGGTTCTAAACAGAAATATTTTAATTATAAATCTGTGAATGAGACTATCAGTCTCCTATGATGGGGCTGCATATGTTAGCATCCTTACTATTGTTGACTGTTAGTAACGTAGATCAATATTTTGTTTAAATGAATCCCATAGCTCCTTACAACAAAAAGAAAAGGGTGGGGGCATTGTAAACCCTCTCTTCCTATATTTTTCTTTTCTTTTGCTTTCTCCCTGAACACTGCTCTAATTATTATCTTCTTGGAGTGAAAAATCTATGAGGACTCAGCTTTCCAAGTTTGAATAACAAAAAAGGGTACAAATACAGAGGAGACTGTTACTTCTGATTATTTTGTTTTTCTTTTTCCTTGTTAAAATATTCAATGACAGTTTTATACATACATACATACACACATACATACATATATACACACAGCGACACATGCACATTTCTGCTCTACTCAGCATCCCCGCCTCTTTCCACTCCCACCATTATTCCCCACTCCTATCCTAGTACCAAGTCTCTGTCACATTCCTGTGGTTTTGGTTCTTTTTATTCCTTTGTTCTGTGACTCACTGTATTTAACCACAACCACTGGCTTGTGGGTGTTGAGCTCTCCACAGGTCAGGAGTGACTCACCAATGGGGTATATCACTAAGACAGTTATTTGGTCTTCCAAAGCAGATTTCAATTGCCAATAGCTCCCTTGGAGAGGCTGGGCTGGATCCCATGACCTCCAATCACCTATATATAACTGATAGTCTTGGCCTCAGTGCACTGCTGGCCCTGTTCAAGGCAACCACACGTGCTTTGAGTTCATGAATATCATGGCCAAGCCATGTCATACCCACAAGATAGTATTTAATGGTCCCTTCTCCTCATTGGGCTCATTTGTTGTTGTTGATCTCTCTTCTGTGATGTTACCTGAGCCTTGGAGGGAGTGATAGATATGGGTTTATATAGGGCATGAATGTGATATCCAATAATGCCACACTTATGTTGATAAATGTTGATTGACTTGCTTTTTTTTCTTAATGCAAGCTCTCACTCTGTAGGGTTGGATGGTTTCAGACTAACTGTGTAATCTGGAAGATCATAGCTATATTCTTGCTTTGCCCTCCAGTAGGTATGAGCCACTACCCACAATGCTTTGATTTGATTTGGACATTGAATTTGTCCCTTTATTGTATTATATTCTTCCTTTATTCTTAAACTTTTCAAAGAATGTGACATCTTTCTTTGGCTTTCTGAGATAGCTTCCCTTCCTGTAGTTTAGGGAGAGACCCTGGTGAATTTCCTCTTCTCTACCATTTGTCTTTAATAGAGGCAGGAATTCTGCATTGTATCACAGATTGCTTCCTGCTTTGGATCTGAGATAATTTAAGCTCTCTCAACTTCTTAAACATTTAATAGAAGAGGTTTTCTTTTTATTCTGTTAAATTCTTGACTTCAATTTTGTTTTAAGCAGTTAGGATAAAATTTAAACCATGTTTTGTTCTAAAGATTAATGTACAGATGTGTGAAGTACGAGCTGCAATGAGAACTGCTGATTGGAAATGTTCTGTGCACTCCAGACAGGACAAGGAATGGGACCTTTTGTTCTCGGTATGGAATTTACACAAGTTTCTTCTTTTTCTCAAAGGGATAAAAGAGGTCACCAAAATTTTTATAATAAGTTGGTTCAATTTAATTGACTAATACTGTTTACAACTTAACTGGTATACTTGTATTAATCAAAAAGCTCTTATTAAACTCCACAAGGAAATAATATACATTTGAATATTTATATAAAACATGAACTTAATAAACACAATTTTAGCTTCCCTGCAACTACTAATATAAATAAACTGCAAGTGCTTTTGCAGGTATTAAAAAAGAAAAGCCATTATAAAATCATTTTTGGTAGAAAAATTCCCAAGCTATTTTCTTAAAGTATTCCTCCTTTAATGATGTTAACTTTGAGATAAGACTCTCTGTTTAAACCAATGCATTTCTGTTTTAAAATGAAGCCCAGAGTCTCCTCAAATTTGGAGAAGTATTTTGGGGAAGAAGGGTATCAATATACCACTTTGGAAATCAGTCTGGAGCTTTCTCAGACAATTAGGAATAGTGCTATCTCAAGACCCAGCTGTACCACTCCTGGGAATATACCCAAAAGATGCTCCACCATACAAAAAGGACATTTTGCTGAGTCCATGCCAGAGACAGCCCCTGCTCCTTTTACTGGGGTACCCACAGGGAGACCGAGCTGCCTGTTGGCTACTGTGAGCAGCGGGTCCAGGTCTTTCTGAATGGTCCTTGGTTGGTACATCAGTCTCTGAAAGACCCCCGGGGCCCAGATTTGTTGGCTCTGCTGATCTTCCTATGGAGTTTCTCTCCTTCTGGGTCCTTCTGTCACCTCATTCTTCCATAAGACTTCCGTACACTGCCTATAGTTTGGTTGTGAGGCTTAGCATCTGCTTTGATCCCCTGCTGGATGGAGTTTTTCAGAGGACATCTATGGTAGGTTACCACCCTGTTCCCTCTCTTCAACTACTTCTGGTGTCTATTCTATTTGCCCTTCTGAATGAGAATTAAGCATCCTCCCTAGGGTCCTCAATGTTAATTAGCTTCTTTAGTTGTATGGATTGTAGTATGGTTATCCTGTGTTATATGGCTAAAATCTGCTTATAAATGTGTCTTTCTGGTTCTGTGTTATCTCACTCAGGATAATCTTTTTTAGTTCCATCCATTTGCCTTCAAATGTCATGATTTCCTTGTTTTTAATAGCTGAGCAGTATTCCGTTGTGTAAATATACCACAGTTTTTGTATCTATTCTCTTTTGAGGGACATCTAGGTTTTTTCCAGCTTCTGGCTACTATGAATAAAGCTGCTATGATAATACAGGAATTCTCCCTGGTGTTGGCCCTTGCCAGGCCACAGAGGAAGAGGATGCAGGCAGTCCTAATAATTCTTGATAGTCTGGGTCAAATGGTAGGGGAGGAAGGCTCTTCTTTTTTTGAGGAATAGGGGAGGGGAATAAGGGGAAGAGAGAGGGTGGGTAGGATCCAGAGGAGATGAGGGAGGGAGTCACAATCGGGATGTAAAGTGAATAAATTATTTAAAAAATGAACAGAAATGAAAAAAAAAACCTATTTGCTAGGATCTAAAAAAGAAGTAAAGCCAAGGGACTTCTTAAATTTATAGAAATATTTTTGGAAAGAAGTATACCAATAAAGCAGAAATTGACAGGCAATCTATACAGTTACATAGGACTTTATGTTGACTTTAACATTATGCACAAATTATTTTGAAGTATAAATAATGGGGAACAGAGTTAAAACTATCAAAATGGCTGTTGGGGGCAGCTCCAACCCAAGGGGATATTCAGAGGGCATATGCACAGACCTATAACAGGAGGATTCATCTCTTTCAACATATAAGCATGTTTGGCCCAAGGCAAGGCAAGAGGATTACACAATTGGTCTTTTTCTTCATAAACAGAGGTCTTGTTGTTTCACCTCTAGAGAAGTTTTCTAGGTCATATTTTCTCTGTGTTTGAAATGAGAAAAAATGTGTCAAGTGCAACCATCTAAGCAATAACCTTTTGCTTTATTTTATTATTTTGCTATAAGTTTGCACATTTTAAGTGTGTTATGATAATTCATAGATCCCAAATGGTCTCTCTATGATGTCATCATATATATGTATATGTATATATATATATAATGATAAAATGCATAAAACTGTAAGAAAGATTTGCATTAGGAATGGAAGATCCCTCTTTTAAATTAGTATTTCAGAATTTTGAGGGGTATTAAGTCATATTAATCAAAACATGTACTTTATAAATCTTTTATCTTGTGAAAATCTCATTCTGTTTTGTTTCCACTCTGGTAAAAGATCAAGTAGTATTAAAGCAAGTACAGGGGCCTGCCCAAGTCAAATAGATGCTAGGTATTATCACTAAACAATGCAGTTTTAATTTGCACAGGTAATCAAGACAAAAGAGCCCAAATATATTGGCATACAGGCAAGAGAGTTTATGCAAATTTCACAAGTTCCATCTATTTTTAAGTGCTTTATTGTGTGATATAAATCTAAGACCATATGTTACAAAACCAAAATCAAGACTCACGTTCCAACAATTTGTTTTGTTCCATTATTGGATTTGAGAAGCCATCTGGGAGCCGTAGTTTTCATGATGTAGTGATGGAATTTGCAGGAAATTTTAATGGTTTGGAGGGACAACAAATACATGTTGGAAATTAGATCTCTCCCCTAGAACCTAAACTACAAAGTTATTTGGAAACTCTAATGTATCAAACACTCATGAAAACTGGAACACTCCTCATTTAGTCCTCTGTATTCACAGACTATTTTCATTTTCTTTTTTTTCCCAATTTTTATTTTTTTAAAGTTTTTCATTTTCTTTTCATTGTTTCATTTTTTATTTTCTTACATTAGGAAAAGTTCAATATGTATTAAAACTTAATAAACTGATGTTGAAAGTAATTCAGGGTGATTTTATGGACACACTATTTATGTTCTCTTTTAAATATTAGCTCTTTGGTCATCAATGGCAGGATAAGAAGACATTTCAAGTTAAGGTAAATAAATGTTTCAGAAAAAAAGCCAAGAAAACCATAGCACATTAATAGGATTGTAAGAAGATATAATATATAATTCATGAATAATTACATATTATTGACTAATGAGGCATGACAGGGATAAGTTAAGCGTTATTTAAGGCTTGAAAAACCAGAAAGTTGAGCAAGGATGTACTTCTTGGGTTGTATACATTTTCCCATTGCTGTAAGTCACTTAGACCAATATAAGATGTGTATGATGACTTTATATTCTAATACAAATTTTATTGATGGTGAATGGACATACTTATTCATAAATGGACTTTAATGCTAATCTATTATTTGAGTTTCTTTCTTTCTGATCATTTAATACATGACAACAATTTTGACAATTTTCCTTTCTTCTTTTACTCTTCAGTTTATCTTTAAGTCTGTGTTTCTTTCTATACACACAGTGTTTATACACACATGAAATGTTCAGTTAAACTTGACTGAATGAAAGGAAATGAATAATTTATACTATTTCATTTTTCTTTTTTACTTAAATATATTTTATTATAATTTTTATCATTATTTTTATTTTTTATTAGTTACATTTTATTAACTCTGTACCTTAGCTGTATCTCGCTCCCTCATTCCACCCCAATTCCACCCTTACTCTTTTATCTCCTCCCTGCCACTTTCCAAGTCCACTGATAGGGGAGGAGGTCCTCCCCTTTCATCTCACCCTGTTTTATCAGGTATCTTCAGGACTGGCTGCAAAGTCTTCCTCTGTGGACTAGCAGGGTTGCTCCTTCCTTGGGGGATGGAGAGGTCAAAGAGCCTGCCATTGAGTTCATATCAGAAATAGTCCCTGTTCCCATTAGGAGGGTAACCCACTTGGATACTGAACTACCATGGGCTACATCTGAGCAGAGGTTCTAGGTTATATCCATACATGATCCTTGGTTGGAGAAACAGTTTCATATAAGACCCTTGTGCCCAGAGATATTTGGTCCCTGTGGAGCTCCTATCCTCTCCAGTTCATATTAACTCCCCCTTTCATATGATTCTCTGCAATCTGCAGAAGATTTGGTTATGAGTCCCAGTATCTGCTTTGATACACTGCTAGGTAGAGTTTTTCAGAGGCCTTCTGTGGTAGGACCCTGTCATGTAACTTGTTTTCTCCTACATCCAATGTCCATCCCATTTGTCTTTCTAAGTGAGGATTGATCATTTTTACCTCGGGTCCTCTTTCTTGTTTATCTTCTTTAGGTATATAGATTTCATTATGTTTATCATATCTTATAGGTCTAAATAAGTGAGAATATACCATGTGTGTCTTTCTCCAAGGATACCTCACTTAAAATGAATTTTTCTAGATCCTGCCATTTGCCTGCAAATTTCATGATTTCCTCATTTTTAATTGCTGAGTAGTATTCCATTGTGTAAGAATACCAAAATTTCTGTATCCATTCAATTGATGGACATCTGGGTTGTTTCCAGGTTCTGGCTATTGCAAATAAAGCTGCTACAAACATGGTTGAGCAAATGTCCTTGTTGTGTACTTGAGCAACTTTTGGATATATGCCTTGGAGTGGTGTACTTGTGTCTTAAGGAAGCACTATTCCTAATGGTCTGAGAAAATGCCAGACTGATTTCCAAAGTGGTTGTACAAGTTTATATTCCCACCAGCAATGGAGGAGGGTTCCCCTTTCTGCACAACCTCTACAGCATGTGTTGTCATTTGAGTTTTTGATCTTAGCCATTTTGATGAGTGTAAGGTGAAATCTCAGGGCCATTTTGATTTGCAACTCTCTGATGGCTAAGCATGTTGAACTTCTCTTTAAGTGTTCATCTGCCATTCTATATTCCTCTACAGAGAATTCTCTGTTTAGCTCTGAACCCCATTTTTAAAATTGGATTGCTTGATTTATTGTTTTTTTAACTTCTTTAGTTCTTTATATATTCTGGATATCAGCCCTCTGTCAGATATAGGGTTGGTGAAGATCCTTTTCCAGTCTGTTGGCTGTCGTTTTGTTCTGATGACTATGTCTTTTGCTTTACAGAAGCTTTTCAGTTTCATGAGGTCCCATTTATTAATTGTTACTCTTAGAGCCTGTGCTGTTTGTTTTCTGTTCAGGAAGTTGTCTCTTGTGCCAATGAGTTCTAGGCTCTTCCCCCAATTTTCTTCTAACCAATTTATAGTATCTGGTTTTATGTTGAGGTCTTTGCTCCACTTGGCCCTTAGTTTTGTGCAGGGTGATAAATATGGATCTATTTTCATTTTTCTGCATGTAGACATCCAGTTGGAGCAGCACCATTTGTTGAAGATGCTGTCTTTTTTCCATTAAATGGTTTTGGCTTCTTTGCCAAAAATCAAGTATTCATTGGTGTGTGGGTTTATTTTTGGGTCTTCTATTTGGTTCCATTCATTCTCCTTTCTGTTTCTCTGCCAATACCATGCAGTTTTCATTGCTATTGCTCTGTAGTACAGCTTGAGATCAGGGATGGAGATACCTCCAGATGATCTGTTGTTGTACAGGATCTTTTTGGAGATTCTGGAGGGTTTTTTTATTGTTGTTGCTTCTCCATATGAAGCTGAGAATATTTCTTTCAAGGTCTATAAAGAACTGTGTTTTTATTTTTATGGAAATTGCATTGAATCTGTGGATTGCTTTTGGGAGGATGGCCATTTTCACTATATTAATCCTAACAATCCATGAGCACAGAAGATCTTTCTATTTTCTGATATCTCCTTCAATTTCTTTCTTCAGAGACTTGAAGTTTTTTTCAAACAGGTCTTTCACTTGCTTGGTTACAGTCACCCCAAGGTACTTTATGTTATTAGTGGCTATTTGAAGGCTGTTGTTTCCCTGATTTCTTTTTCAGCCCTTTTGTCTTTGGTGTACAGGAGGGCTTCTGATTTTTTTTTTTGAGTTGATTTTGTATGCAGCCACTTTGCTAAAGGTGTTTATCAGCTGAATGAGTTTTATGGTTCAATTTTTGGAATCGCTCATGTATACTATCATGTTATCTGCCATTAGTGACATTTTGACCTCTTCCTTTCTGATTTGTATCCCCTTGTTCTCCTTTACTTGTCCTATTGCTCTAGCTAGACCTTCAAGTACTATGTTGAAAAGATATGGAGAGAGTTGGCAACCTTGCCTTGTCCCTGATTTCAGTGGGATTGATTTAAGTTTCTCTCCATTGAGGTTGATGTTGGCTATAGGCTTGTTGTATATTACCTTTACTATGTTTAGGTCTGTGCCTTCTATCCCTGATCTCTCCAAGACTTTGAACATGAATGGATGTTGGATTTTGTCAAATGTTTTTTCAGCATCTAAGGAGATGATCATGTGGTTTTTCTCCTTCAGTTTGTTTATGTGGTGGATCACATTGATGGTTTTCCATATATTGAACCACCCCTGCATGACTGGGATGAAGCCTGCTCGGTCATGATGGATGATATCTTTTATGTGTTCTTGGATTCTGTTTGCAAGTATTTTATTGAGTATTTTTACATCAATGTTCATAAGAGAGATAGGTCTGAAGTTCTCTTTTTTTGTTGGATCTTTGTTTGGTTTAGGTATCAAACTCATAGGATGAGTTTGGTAATGTTCCTTCTGCATCTATTTTGTGGAATAGTTTAAAGAGAATTGGAGTTAGCACTTCATTGAAGGTCTAGTAGAATTTTGCACTGAATCCATCTGGCCCAAGACCTTATTTGAAAGGGAGACTGTTGATGACTGCTTTAATTTCCTTGGGGGATATAGGACTATTCAGTATTTCTACTTGATCTTGACTTAATCTTGGTATGTGGAATCTATCAAGAAAATTGTCCATTTCATTTAGATTTTCAAATTTTGTGGCATATAGGCTTTTATAGTAAGACCTAATGATTGGATTTCCTCAGTGTCTGTAGTTATGTCCCCCTTTTCATTTCTGATTTTGTTGATTTGGATAGTTTCTCTCTGCCTTTTAGTTAGTTTGGCTAAAGGTTTGTCTATCTTGTTAATTTTCTCAAAGAATCAGCTCTTGGTTTCATTGATTCTTTGAATAGTTTCATTTGTTTCTAATTGATTGATTTCAGCCCTGAGTTTGGTTATTATCTGCTCCTCTTGGGTGTATTTTCTTCTTTTTTTTCTAGGTCTTTCAGTTGGGCCATTAAGTTGCTTGTATGAGATGTTACAACTTTTTTCTTGAAGTCACTTAGTGCTATGAGTTTTCCTCTGAGCACTGCTTTCATTGTGTCCCACAAATTTGGGTAAGTTATACCTTCATTTTCATTGAATTCTAGGAAGACTTTAATTTATTTCTTTATTTCTGTATTAACCCAGCTGTCTAGATGATCTGTCCCTTGGTGAAAGTGGGATGTTGAAGCCTCCTACTATTATGGTTTTGGGATCGATGTGTGATTTTATTTAATAATGTTTCATTTATGAATGTAGGCACTCTTGAATTTGGGGCATAGATGTCCAGAATTGTGATATCCTCTTGGTGGATTTTTCCTTTGATGAGAATGTAGTGTCCCTCCTCATCTTTTTTGATTAATTTTGGTTGAAAGTCTATTTTATTAGATATTAAGATATCTACCTCAGCTTGTTTTCTGGGTACATTTGCTTGAAAAACATTTTTCCAGCCCTTTACTCTGAGGCAGTGTTTATCTTTGTTGCAGAGGTACATTTCTTGAATGTAGCAGAATATTGGATCCTGTTTCTGCACCCATTCTCTTAGTCTGTGTACTTTTTTTTGAGAGTAGAGTCCATTGATGTTGATAAATAATAGTGACCAATGACCTTTAGTTCCTTTATACTGGAGTTGGTGGTAGTAGTGTGATTCATTGCTTGTTTTCTTTTAATTTTTGTTGGGATATTATCTGTTTGCTATGTTTTCTTGGGTATAGTTGTTTTTCTTGGATTGGGGTTTTCCTTCTACTATCTTCTGTAGGGATGGTTTGCTGTATAGATATAGCATAAATTGAGTTTTGTCATGGAGTATTTTGTTTTCTGCATCTATGTTGACTGAAAGCTTTGCAGGGTATAGTAGTCTGGGTTGGTATCTGTGGTTTCTTAAAGTCTGCATGACACCTGTCCAGGCCTTTCTAGCTTTCATAGTTCCTGATGAGAAGTCCTGTGTGATTCTGATAGGTCTACCTTTATATGTTACTTGGGCTTTTTCCCTTACTGCTTTTAATATCTTTGTTTGTTCTGTAGATTTAGTGTTTTGGCTATTATGTGACATTAGGAGTTTCTTTTCTGGTCTAGTCTATTTGGTGTTCTGTAGGCCTCTTGTATATTTATGGACATCTCTTTCTTTAAGTTGGAAAACTTTTCTTCTATGAATTTCTTGAAAATATTTTCTGGACCTTGGAGCCTGGAGTCTTCTATTTCATTCCTATTAATAATTCCTATTATTCTTAGATTTTTTTCTTTGCATGGCATCCTTGATTTCTTGGATATTTTGTGTTTGGGTCTTTTCTGATTTTACTTTTCCTTTGAGAGAAGTATCAATTTCTGCGAGTGTATCTTCAGCACCTGAGATTCTCTTGTATTCTGTTGGTGATGCTTACCTTTGTGGTTCCTGATCTTTTCTCTAAGTTCTCTAGCTCCACGGTTTTCTCATTTTGTGTTTTCTTTATTGATTCGAATTCTGTTTTCATGCCTTGCACCATTTCTTTCATCTCTTTGAATGTGGATTACTGTCTCTCTAAAATGGTCTCTATTTTTTTTGTTGTTGTTCATTTCCTCTCTATATGCCACTAATTGTATCTCTACTTGTGCATCTATTTGGCTATATTTGTCTGTGCTTCTTTGAGAATTTTGTTCATTTCCTCTTTCTTTGCCTTCACTTGAGTAGCCAAATCTTTGATAGATTTGTTTATTTCCTCTTTTACTGTCTGTATTTGTATGGCTATTGCTCTGAGAGATTTGGTTGTTTCCTCTTTATGTGCCTCAAATAATTGGGTAAGCATGGCTTTAAAATCATATTCCTTCCAATGAATTGAAATATCCATCAACTTTGGGGGTTGCTGGTGAAGCCATGATGTCCTGATTTATGTTGGATATGTTTTTTCACAAACCCCTGGCCATTGGCTTATTTGTAATCTTCCCTGTTTGTTCCTGGATTCTGCAATTCAGACTGGTACTGTCTCTCTCTGGTGTCTGGAGAATTCTTCAGGAAGCTGTGAGTGATCCTGTGGCCTCAATGTGTGCGTTGGTGTTTCAGCTGTACCTGTGGGAGGAAAGTCCGTGGGCTCAGAAGGGCAAATGCGGGTGAGCATGTGTATGGAAGTGTGCGTGGAAGTGTGCCTTGAGGGACAGAGTGATAGAAAATGTTGAACCCTTGAGTGTGTGGGAGGGGCTCTGCCTTGCAGGCTTCCAGGGGTTTACTTGTGCATGCTCTGTATATGTAGCAGACGCTGGTGATAGTCATTGTGCAATTTCCAGTGTTATCTGTCTTAACTCCACTATTAGACCCACAGAGCAGGAGCTTTGATGTCCAAAGAGTCCCTCTGTTTCCCACAGTGGGTGTGTGGGTGGGAGAGGTCCGATGCCTGGCTGTTAGTTTAGAAGGACCTTGGATCTGGGGCTCTGCAGACACTTAAGGGCGTACTCACTCTCAAAAAGATCACATCAGCAAGGATCATGGTATCCGGTTCTCTACTCTCTGGTTTGGACTTGCTTAGTTATATGTAGGAGGACTGACTCACTCTGCCAGCTCAATACTGCTGCAGCCATGAGGTTAGGAAATCCAGCTGCAGCAGGAGAATGGGATGCTGGTCCAGATGCCTTCTGGGAAGTCCTGAGGGCCCTCCACTGTGCTCTCCAGACCTGGGAGGTCTGGTGCCTGTGTGCCTAGCTTGTTTGGCGGGTCTGCTGGACTTTGATGGCTATAGTAGCCTATTATCTGTCACCGAGGGTTTAGGTAGGCTATACAGTCAGTGGCTGGGACACCCTGCAGAGTCGGTATGACTGCCCTCAGACATGGGACACAGGGAGGATGGCGCTGTGGATCTGGGACTCCAAGGCAGGTACAGCAGGTGGGTCTGGCTGAGGGGCCAGGAGCCCCACCTGAGCAGCCACAGTCTCCAGGTAGTGAGCTCTGAGCTGAGAGTCTCAGTGAGCCAGCCGGCTGTGCCAAGGAGGAGGAGAGAGGTCCAAAAAAGGTGAGTGCTGGGAGATCAAAAGATCTTTTCTCTCCTTCCCCAAACAAGTCCACCAGTGACTTGAGACCAAAGTTCTCACCTCGTGCAATGTTACCTTTTATTTAGAAAGCCTCACTGTCATTTCCCTGGCTTTGATTGTCCTTCCACTCAACAATGCCAGCATAACATCTCCTCTGCAACTCAGAAACTGTGCATGCTTTCATCATTTTGGATCTGCCCCCCCATTATTATTTTTATTAATTACAGTTTATTCACTTTGTATCCCACCTGTAGCTTCCTCCCTCCTTCTCTCCTCCCCCTTCTCCACCCATGCCCCTCTCCCAGTCCATTGATAGGGAAGGTCTTCCTCCCTTTCCTTCTGATCCTAGTCTATCAGGTCTCATCAGGAGTGGCTGCATTGTCTTCCTCTGTGGCCTGGTAAGACTGCACCCCCCTGAGGGGGAGGTGATCAAAGAGCAGGTCAATCTGTTCATGTCAGAGACAGTCCCTCTTCCCATTATTATGGAACCCACTTGGACACTGAACTGCCAAGAGCTACATTTGTGCAGGGGTTCTAGGTTATCTCCACGAATGGTCTTTGGTTGAAGTGTCAATCTCAGAAAAGACGCCTGTGCCCAGAATTTTTGGTTCTGTTGTTCTCCAAGCAATAAATCAAGTAATCCAATTAAAAATGGGGTACAGAGCTAAATAGAGAATTCTCAATAGAGGAATATCAAATGGCAGAGAAACACTTGAAGAAATGCTCAAATGTCCTTAGTCATTAGGGAAATGCAAATCTAAATGACCCTGAGATTTCACCTTACACCCATCAGAATGGCTAAGATGAAAAACTCAAGTGACAACACATGCTGGAGAAGATGTGGAGAATGGGGAACCCTCCTCCACTGTTGTTGGGAATGTAAACTTTTACAACCACTTTGGAAATCAATTCGGAAATAGTGTTACCTCAAGACCCAGCTACACCACTTCTAGGCATATATCCAAAAGAGGCTCAAGTACACAATAAGGACATTTGTTCAACCATGTTTGTAGCAGCTTTATTTGTAATAGCCAGAAGCTGGAAAAAACCCAGATATCCCTCAGATGAAAAGTGGATACAGAAATTGTGGTACATCTACACAATGGAATACTACTCAGCAATTAAAAACAAGGAAATCATTAAATTTGCAGGCAACTGGTAGGAACTAGAAAAGATCATCCTGAATGAGATATCCCAGAAGAAGAAAGACAGACAGGGTATATACTCATGCATAAGTGGATATTAGACATATAATATAGGATAATCCTAGTAAAATCTGTACACCTAAAGAAGCTAAGGAAGAAGGAGGACCCTGGATAAGATGCTTAATACTCATTCAGAAAGGCAAATGGGATGGACATTAGAAGAGGGAGAAAACAGGGAACAGGACAGGAGCATATCACAGAGGGCCTCTGAAAGACTCTACCCAGCAGGGTATCAAAGCAGATGCTGAGACTTATAGTCAAATTTTGGGCAGATTGCAGGGAATCTTATGAAAGAAGGGGGAAATAGTAAGACTTGGAGAGAATGGGAGCTTCATTTTTCTCTTACGTTGAAAATTTTAGCCTAATTTTTCACATATAAGAATATTTCAAAATAATAAAATAAAATTAAATATTAGAAGACAGTGAAGTACACTAATGTATATCTAGTGGGATGTGCTAGATTATCATTGCCTGGCATCTATAACATGTACACACCCTTTGCCTTCTCTCCAGCCTTCAGAAGGAAAGAATATCCCTGTTTTCCAGACAAACATATTGAAAAGTGAGGTAGGAAATCAGTTTTCTCAAGAGCACAAATAGGCAAATATCAGAGATTGGAGTTAAATTCAGTAGTTCAAATTTACTTTCTTATTTCTCTAATTCTCAGTTTAAAAGAGTTTTAAAATGTCTAATTATAGATGTATGCTTTTGTGTGTGTGTGTGTGTGTTTGCAAGTGAGTGCATGTATTTGAGAAGCAAGAGATATTTATTTCCCTTGGTATCATAGTTACAAATGGTTAGATTCTCCTGAAGTCGTAGTTACAGGTGGTTGTTTGCTACCTGGGAAACAGATATAGGTCTTCCAAAAGAATTGTATATGCTTCTAACCACTGAACCATCTCTTCAGCCCCTCTAACACTTAGATAAAATCTTGCCATCACAGATTCATTGGCTTAGAAAACGTAATTTGCTTTCAGCTTTTTTTTTCATTATAACACATGTTTTATATAATTCACTGAAAACTATGAAGGTGTTGTTTTATTTTTCCCTTTAATTATTGACTATAAAGCAATCACTTTTCAATTATGTAACAAGGAAAATTGCCTTTAAGGGGTTTTATTAGTTCATAAGAAACCTTAAGATATATCAGACATGAATTTCATAATTACACTCTGGAATTAATATATATATATATAAATGACTTTAAATGAACTTTGAGTTTCATGATGGTAACACATAGAGGATGCGAAGAATAGCTGCTACACTTGATCATTTCTTAAATGTTGATGATTGATTGAAGAGACAATTTTATACACACAGGGCAATGGTCACTGAAGGAAGTCTCATCATCTAGGTCATGGATGGAATAGTAGATCACTATATAAAGTTAGCCAGCTGCGACAGACAATGCTGCATGATCTCACTCATGTGAAAGGGAAAGACTCATCCCATCAAAGATGACAGTAGTATGGTGCTACCCAGAAGGTTGGGAGAGTAATCATTCAGAGTATAGCAAAGTGCTGATCCATGGGTATTGAGTCTCAGAGAGAAATTACAAGTTCTATTGTGCTACTGAATAGAGAGATGATTATATATGATGAGAGTGTGCTATGTATTTCTGAATAGCTTGAAGGAAGATTTAAAATATTTTTCACTGTAAAGAAAGAACAAATGTTCGAAAAGAGAGATATGCTTATCTTAATTTCAATACTATATGCATGTATTAAAATATTCCTTAGTAGGTACCCTCTAAGAACATTTTGTACAGAATGCTTAAAAGATAAATTAAGTAAAAACAGCAGGTTTGACACATTAAAAAGTTAAAAAGAAAATCAGTCCTCTTTCTTCTATGCATCTCTGCTGTTCACATTCTTAATGATTCTGCTGTTGGAATAGCAGGAAACATAATAACATTATGTATAATCACATTCTCATCTCGTAACCCAGAACTCAATTCATTCCCTTCTGCTACTTTACAGTGTCAATGAATCAGCTACTCCTAACTGCATGGATTATTAGAACAAAATGTCTAGTTTTTCACGGATTATTCTTTGTTATATGTAAGCATTTCATTCTTGATTCATTCACTTAAAAAGTTACTCTCATTGCTTTTGCTATAGCAATGGTATCAGCTAGCTTCAGCCTTGCCCATGCAGGAGACCTGCTCAAAGCAGAAAGTAGTGAGATCTGAAAGCCTTATATAACCGTATGATGTTAACTCTCCCAGCATCCTGCTTCAGCCATCAGAGAAGGCAAACATCAGGTCTTTAAGTTCATTGCCAACATGGAGTTCACGTTCTAAGCTGTGATTTCATAGCTATTAAAAATACAGATTATGTCCCTGCATCTCTTTCTTTCTGTGTGTGTGTTTGTGTGTGTGAAGTGGCAGCATATTGAGACCAGAGGTCAAAGTTAGATGTCTCTGTTAATGGTGTTCCACCTTAATATTTTAAAGGAATATCAAAGCAACAAATCAAATAATCCAATTTAAAAATGGCGTACAGAGCTAAACAGAGAATTCTCAATAGAGGAATTTCGAATGGCAGAGAAACACTTAAAGAAATGCTCAATGTCCTTAGTCATCAGGGAAATGCAAATCAAAACG
>CM053766.1:63042521-63060673 GCA_028658305.1 Pachyuromys duprasi
TCAAAGTTAGATGTCTCTGTTAATGGTGTTCCACCTTAATATTTTAAAGGAATATCAAAGCAACAAATCAAATAATCCAATTTAAAAATGGCGTACAGAGCTAAACAGAGAATTCTCAATAGAGGAATTTCGAATGGCAGAGAAACACTTAAAGAAATGCTCAATGTCCTTAGTCATCAGGGAAATGCAAATCAAAACGACCCTGAGATTTCACCTTACACCCATCAGAATGGCTAAGATCAAAAACTCAAGTGACAACACATGTTGGAGAGGATGTGGAGAAAGAGGAACCCTCTTCCTCTTTCTGATGGGAACGTAAACTTGTACAACCACTTTGGAAAATCAATCTGGTGCCTTCTCAAATCCAGCTATACCACTCCTAGGCATATATCCAAATGATGCTCAAATATATGACAAGGGCATTTGCTCAGCCATGGAATATCTTGTATTTATTCTATGACAATTTCAGACATGTTAACAATGTACAATGTATCTTGAGCATATTGTCCCCTACTTCCTCCATCCAGCTCCCCACAGGAACCTCCAATATACCACATCTCCTTTCCTCTTTTTTCTTTCTTTTTTTTTTGAGGGGGGTGATGGGTGAAAGCAAACCATTGAGTTCAATCAGTGATGTCTGTTGGAATGTTGACTGATTTTGTAGGTTTAATCTTATGCAAGTTTGATGCAGGTAACCATAACAGCAGGGAGTCAATGTGTGGAATGACCTGTAACATTGAGAAGAAAGCAGCTCACAGCACTGTTTATCATTTTCCAACTCCTTTCTAGATTTCTCTGAGCCTTGGAAGGGCATAGGTGTGAGGTGTGATTCAGATATCCCATTTAGGGTTGAGCACCCAACAGTCATTATTTCTAGCACACTGACTAGTTGTGGGTTTCTGAATTACTTGCTTACTGCTGCACAGAGAAGCATCTCTGGCCAAGTTTGAAGGCAGCACTAATCTATGTGTGTGAGCATAAATATTTAGAAGGAAGTTTGATAATGTGATTTTAACAATACAGTACTGGTAGGTTCTCCTCTAGGGCCTATAGCCTCCTGAGCCATGAGTTGTGACCAGGTATAGAGTGTCCTTCATGACTTTCCTCTTGTGCAGTAGGCCTCAATTAATCCCAAAGTGGCTAGTTACCATTTAATCTTCATGCCACTGTTTAACTAGTGCATATGTCTTATCTGAAAGGCAGGTATTATAGCACACAGGGTTTGCCACTGGATAGTATCATTTCAATAAGACCTGCATGGCACATCCTGGTCCTTTACTGATAGCCAGCAGGGAGTACATTTTCAGGTTAGTTGTGACTTGGTTTCTCTATGTCTGCAATCAAAATGGGTGCGTTCAGCAGCAGAGATGGGAAACCAAGACTAATGGCAACAGCTAGAGTTGTTTGGGAAGTCATTGAAGACTTCCTGATTAACACCCTGTGGGGAGGTATCCCGTGCATAGCAATGAGATTTTCACATAACCCGTGTCTTCTTGGAGAAATATTGTCCCCTCCATGAAAAATACTTGAGTTGCAACTCCTTCCTGAGTTTTCATTTTATCAAGCAATGTTCAGCTTCATCACAAATATGATTAGTACTACCTTAGGAACTTATCCATAACTTCAAAGATAGCATATTTTACAATTTATTCATTATAGATCCCGATTGAAGCCCCTCCCCAAGTCCTCCCAGTCCCACTCTTCCTCCCCTCCATTCCCTTCCCCTAGTTCACTGAAAGAGGGAGTTCTCCTCCTCTGCCACCTGCCCATAGCTTATCAGGTCTCATCAAGACTGCCTGGATGCGCTTCCTCTGTGGCCTGGCAAAGCCACATTGCCAGGGTCAAATGATCCAAGAGCAGGCAACCGAGCTCATGAGAGAGGAAGCCCCTACTTCCCTTACTCAGGAACCCACATGGAGACTGAGCTGCCAATAGGGTACATCTGAGCAGGAGTCTAGGTCCTCTCCGTGCATAGTCCTTGATTGGTGTATCAGTCTCTTTGGGACTCCCTGGACTCAGGTTTTTTAGCTTTGTTGGTCTGCTTGTGGGCTTCTGTCTCCTCTGTGTCCTTCTATTCCCTCCTTCTCCCATATAAGACTCCCTGCACTCTGCCCAACATTTGGCTGTGAGTACTGGCATTTGCTTCAATCCCCTGTTGGGTGGAGCCTTTCAGAGGACCTTCTATAATAGGCTCCCATCCCGATCCTTTCCTTCTATTGCTTCTGGTGTCTATTCTATTTGCCCTTCTGAATGAGAACTAAGTGTTCTCCCTAGGGTCCTCCTTGTTTTTTAGCTTCTTTTGGTCTGTAGATTTTAGTTTGGTTATCTTACATTATATGGCTCAGCTGTTAAATGCCAGGCTCATAACAGTAAATATAAGAGGGCTGTTTTAAGCCACTGAGGGTGTGTTGATGTATTATGCAACAATAGAAACCTAATATCTCTATTCACCTTCAGCGCACATATGGGTTGCTCTGTTTGAACAATTATGAACAAAGTCCATACTTAATGTGAATGGCTTTGTACAGATTTGTCTTGTGTACATGCATAGCAATAGGGTTGATTATTACTCTGTAGGCATAAATTTTTAATAAAAATCTACCAGTCATTTTCAGCAGTGCCTGTACCATTTATTTCCCATCTGCAATGTAGTTGTCCTACATTTTGACAATGATTTATGCTCTCAGAATTTGTGATAGACTTCTTTTATGAGTGTCATAGGGTCATTATTGAATAGTAGAAATGCCAACACTTCACCTCCACCCACTTAGAGTCTCCTGCTGGGACCGAGACTTAAATGGCTACAAAAGAGATGAAACAGAAGAAAGACACTCCAGAGAAAAATCGTACAAATGTATAGAGTTTTATATGTCCATGTGGACGCCCTGGGAAAGTGATGACCTCCAGGGGCTGGTAAAACTGAATGTTTGTATGCCTGTGAAAGGTGAGCAAGAAGTAAACTGTAACAGTGTGGCAGAGGAGGGGGAATGGGCTTGAGTAGGTAACCATGGACAGGACAGAAAGATGAAGGGATCTTTGTCAAGATTGGCTTATACAGATTTTCCTTCATGTCAATCTTTGGTAAGATTGCGTTCCTCCTCGTATAATGAGAGTATCTTTTATATCAGAGTCCCTCCACCCCTCTGGCTTCAGGAAGAGAAGGCAAGGTCACAGTGTACTTCCCACATCTAATTATTAAATGTTTTAAACTTAATATAGTCCTTATTTTAAAAGAATGGCACACTTACGTTTGACAATTTTTTTCAAAATAATCTCTAAAAACCATGATTTTCTGTTTTATATTTAATGTGTTCATTGAACATGCATATGTGTGGTAGAACCATAATTCAGTGATATTGAATCTCAAATATGACTTTATATTTTTATAACACAGTGTCCTGTAAGATATATTATGTTTATAGCTTTCTTACCTTCAACTGTTATTTTCTGAATCTTTCTTTTCAAAAGTAGATTTAAGGATTTTCAACATCAAACTAATTTGTTTTTAAAGTTAGTGTATTCTGCCTGAGAAATCTTTGCTTTGAGGTTGGAAAGTTGTTTCATCAAGAAATGTTTTAAATTTTGATTTTTGCACATTATTTAGTTTACATGAAATTCAGTATTTTCTGTCTTGGACCATAGATAAGATTCTAAGATTTCTATGGTGTTTCTCATCTCAATGTTTTCACCATATTCAGGAATCCAGGGATAACATATGATGAAGACATTGAGATGAGAAACACGATAGAAATCTTAGAATCTCATCTATGGTCCTCTTATTAGATAGATGATGTCTGAATAGAAAATAGACAGATTTTCCAGAAATTCTAACCTGATCCCCCAAATGTTTTAAAAGCAAAGAATTTTCTTGGGTACACAATGAAGTAGCTATAGACATACTCAGTGTGAGGCTTCTCTTTTTTTAATTTTTATTTTATTTTTATATTAATCACAGGTTTTTTACTTTATATCTCTGCCATAGCCTCCTCCTTCATTCCCTCCCAATCCCACCCTCCCTCCCTCATCTCCTCCCTGCCCCTTTCCAAGTCTACTGCTAGGGGAGGTCCTCCTCCCCTTCCATCTGACCCTAGCTTATTAGGTATCTCCAGGACTGGCTGCCATATCCTCCTCTGTGGCCTACCAAAACTGTTCCTCCCTCGGGGGGAGGGGAGGTAAAGGAGCCAGTCATTGAGTTCATGTCAGAAATAGTTCCTGGCAAGGCTGCTCTCCCCTGAGGGGGAGGTGATCAAAAAGCAGGCAAATCAGTTCATGTCAGAGATAGTCCCTGTTCCCATTACTATGGAACCCACTTGGACACTGAACTGCCAAGAGCTACATCTGTGCAGGGGTTCTAGGTTATCTCCAAGAATGGTCCTTGGTTGGAGTATCAGTCTCAGAAAAGACCCCTGTGCTCAGATTTTTTGGTTCTGTTATTCTCCTTGTGGAGTGCCTGTCCTCTCCAGATCTTATTATTTCCCACTTCTTTCATAAGATTCCCTGCACTCTGCCCAAAGATTGGCCATAAGTCTCAGCATCTAAGGAAGGAAAAGAAGACCTCCCTTATCAGTAGACTTGGGGAGGGGCATGCATGGAGAAAGGGGTGGAAGGGAGGGACTAGGAGGGGAGGGTGGAGGGAACTACAGGGGGAATACAAAGTGAATAAAGTGTAATTAATAATATATATAAGAAATTTTATGTATATATGAAATAGTTCCTGTTTCCCTTACTGGGGTTATTGAGCTACCATGGGCTACGCCCGAGCTTAAAAGTGAGAGAGGGAACCATAGATCAAGTACTATAGACTGTTCTTCAAGACCCTATGCTGTTAAGTTCTTTCTGCTTTTGAGAAAAGGAATATGAAACTCCGTAAGACTTTCCATGGTCACACACTCCTAGAATACATGCTGATTGAGAATATTTCATTTCTTTCTTGTTATGTATCTCACATTGAATTAATCAAGCCAGGTACATAAGATACCACTATCTGTTATCTGAACATTCCAAAGTCTTTGCAAGACTATCGTAGCACATACTGATGTGAAACACTAAACAAATGCTTCAAAACGTAAGTATGGAGAAAGCCCATTGTACCTTATACAATGACTACCACCTGCTATGGCAATCCACCCACCAAAATATGAATGAAGACACTTCATGGTAACAATGCATATGTGTATGCGTAAGTCCCAAAGAATGAAATAACTTATTTATGTGTTTCAAATTCTCCTATGAAAATCATGTTCCTCTGGAATTAGAGAGCTGCAATAGAAGGCTCATGATTAGTTCGCTGTGTTTTTCATTGGGAAAGGCTATTTCTCATGTTCTGAGCATTCCTTTGTTGCCCGTAGCTCCTTGTGTAGGGCCATGGTATCTTGGGTTTCCCTTCTTTCACTTCAACTTCTCTATGGTGTTATCCATATACAGCTCATATTTGAGCAGTTATGTTAGTGAGATTTTATGGGTTTTGTTTTTGACAAATTATGTAATCTCCCTGATCCTTTGATTCTTATAATCTTTCTGCCTCATCCTTGACTGTGTTCCCTGATCATTAAGTATGGGAGTTGTTTTGTATATATATCCACTACGATTTATGTGTTGAAGCATATACACATTGAAGATTTATAACAATATTTATTACCTCACTCATTGTTTTGTGTGTTAAAGAACACATAGAAATCATTTCTTACTAATTTCCAAGAGTATAATATATTGTCAATATATGCCTCTTTAATAAAATGTTACCATGAACCTACATTTTGTGTCTAACTAACATTTTATATCCTCTGATATCTCTCCTAATCATTCCCAAAGTCCCATGCCATAAATTAATTCAGCCACTACATAAGACAATTTTTAAAACAAGATAAGTTCCTGACATTCCATTATTTGGGCATATACAGAAACAAATAAGTATTTTGAATTGAGATCTCCATTGTCATTTTGGCCAAAATTATCAATATTTATGACATGTAATTAATTAAAATCTTCATCAACAAATAAATAAAGAAAAATTAAACAGACAGAGAGAGAGAGAGAGAGAGAGAGAGAGGTAAAAAAGGGAAGGAACCAGAAGCTAAATGTGGTGGTACATGCCTGTAATCCAGCACTTGGAGAGGCAGACGCAGGCGGATCTCTGTGAGTTGGAAGCCAGCCTAGTCTACAAAGTGAGTCAAGGATAGGCAAGTCTACACAGAGAAACTCCTCTCTGAAAACCAAACAGACAAACAGAAAAAGAAAAAAAAAGAACTAGAATTTTTGAAGTTTGCATTATTGTTAATAATACTTATATTTATTGGGCTGGAGATGCGGCTCCGCAGTTGAGAGAACTGGCTGATCTTTCAGAGGAGCCAGGTTCAGTTCCCAGCACACACATGGCAGCTCACAACTGTCTGTAATTCCAATTCCAGGGCTTCTGACACCCTCATACAGTCATGTATGCAGGCAAAACATCGACAAATAAAAGTAAAAGTAAATTACTAAAAAGTAATTATTATTATCATTACTATTCTGTATAGCAGATTAGAAAAGGTGTTTCCAGCTGAAATTTAATTTTTATTTTTTATTTTTTAATTATTTATTACAATTTATTCACTTTGTATCCTAGCTGTAGTCCCCTTCCTCATCTCCTCCGAATCCCACTCTCCCTCCCTTTTGTCCCCCTGTGCCCCTCCCCTACACCACTGAAATTTAGTTTTTGATGAACATCTTCTCATTCCTCACCCTCTCATACCCCTAATCCAAGAATAAGCATTTTATTTCTACTTCCTTAGAGTCTACAAGGAGATTGTATAATACATTTCTAAACATACATATATTTTCGGTGTCAACGCTGATTTTTGTTTAAAGACTGACTCACTAGGGCAAATATTCAGAAGGTATGTAATAGTGCCAAGATGTTCATACTCAGATGTTGCAGCTGCAAAAATCTTTATTCAGTTAGGATAAGGAAGATACCAATTACCAAAATAGGCTGAATATTCCTATTATGAAAGTCTGAAATGCAAAGTTTTGGAAAAATAAAAATCCAGGATTGGGGATAAAATGACAAACATGCAAATATGTTAATATATATATACATATGTATATATTTTAGACTCATACTGATTATTTTATGCACACAAAAATACTTTTAAATGAAAATGAAATAAAAATATGAAACACTTCTGGTATCAAAACATTATGCAAGGGATGCTTAAGTTGTATAATACATTTTTCTATTAATTTAAAATATTTTGTTTATCATTCAGAGAATCTCATATATCAGTACTGAATTTACATCTTTTTCACATATCCTTCTGTACTTCTTTTTTGTGTCCACCCTACTTTCTCTCAAATTAGTGACCTTTTCTTTTATTACCATATATCTAAAATAGTAATATATATTATTACATGTATATGTAAATACAACTAGCTGAATCCACTTACATGTGTTTATGACTGACAAATAAATTTTCTATATTATACGGCAAGTCAGAATATTGCTAATGTATGATATATTAATAGCATCTAATCTTTGGGTTACTAATAAAATAGTTTCAAAGGAGTTCATAAAGCACTGGTGACAAGTTCAATCTCTGGATAGTGATTTTGGTTTTTAAATATAGCTGAGATGGATTTCCATCCCCTTTAGTTCATTGCAGGAATATGCTTCTCCCAAGCTTTAAAACTCTTTGAATATGGCTTTATTTACTTGTTTCTTTTTCAGACCAAAATGTGTTGAGTTCATATACAAGGCATTCTTAAAACTTACGGATTCATACAATTATTTTTTTATTTTGCTGACATAGTTCTCAAAATATAGAGATTTTATTAAGAAGTTCTATGGCGTAAGAATGTGTGAGAGGGCCAGGTGTGCTGCCACATGTCTGCAATCCCAGCACTTGGGAGGCAGAGGCAGGTGATCTCTGTGAGTTCCAGGCCAGCCTAGTCTTCAAAGTGAGTCAAGGACAGTCAGGGCTCTGTTACATAGAGAAAAAAATAGAATATATTAGAACAAATATCTTCTATAACTTTTTAAAACTTCAACAAGATGGAACAACATACATAATCTTATTGACATTAACTATGTTTGCAAACACAAAGAGACTTTCCTCACGAAAGTCAAATTTAGAGTATCTCCAAATTGATACAATTTGATTAGTCTCTTTGGGAGTATATGGAGTTTTGGGTCATGCTAAGTTGGGGAGTGTTTCTGGGAAAAAATTAGTTTGACTTCCAAAGGAAATGTTTTAAAGTTTACTCAGACAAGATTTTGTTTAAAAGCAGTGCCTTGGAATGAACTACCTAGAAGCTGAGGGGTGGCGGCGCATACCTTTACTCCCAGCACTCAGAGGCAGATTTCTGTGAGTTTGAGGCAGACTGGTTTACAAAGTTCAAATACAGTCATAACTGCACAGTAATATCCTCTCTCAAAATAAAAAAAAAGGAATAAAAAAAACACAGAATGAGCTACCTAGAAACAAAATTGTAGGAGCAAGTTTATTATGTTTATGAAATAAAGAGCTATACTTTCCCTCTCTTTCTGTCATTACTTTGTAATCTGATATTCTATTAATGTTATTTAATAAATGGTGTTCAATAGTAGGTATGTATTAGATGACCAAAATTGAAAATTGTTTATAAATGAAATTTAAACTTTGGCCCTCTATGTTTTCCTTGGCTTTACATAATTAACATTCCTTTTAATCATGTTTCTCCTGTGTCTTGACAGCTGGCAAGTCTAAACCACGTCAGTTTTCTTCAACTGAGGATTTTCAGATCCCCACAGGCGATCATTTCTTTTGTTATCAATAGAAGGCAAGAAAGGTCTAACTACTCATTTTGTTAGTTTTGTATTTACAGCATCAGTGGAACATAAACAACAGCTTTAAAATCGGGCTTACATCAAATTTCTATTTTGAAAATTCTCAATGACTCCTTTTCCAAGGGTAATTATAAAATTAGCTACCTTAGAGCCATCTCTGAGCACATACTAAGTGACATACATACAAGGGCATTTGCAAAACTCTGAGTGTAATTTCTGACACATTACCGTATAATGTAAGATGAATGAATTCATATTCTTCATCCTTCTCATGTCTTCTTTCTTTGTCTTAGACTCACAAAGTCCTTGTCATAATAGAATGTATTGTCAATGATCTCTATTAGGCAAAATGTTTCATCAATTGATTTTTTTTCAAACACTTCAGAATATGTTTTACATTCTCTATAAAGAGAAGACCTTTGGTGATCCTGTTGTGAGCCATGTTACATGAAATTATCTTTGCTTATGTATGTAAAAACAAATGGATGAAGTTCTGCAAAATGTCTTTGTCTTGTTATTGATTATAATTTTGAGATATTTAATGACCTTTCCAGTTGATTTTATCTAGCAAATATTTCCTGGTTAATTTTAATGCCAACATATACCCCAGTTTCATCTACTGTTACTTTCTGTGATGTAGCAGTGAACTTTTCCCAATGCATTTTTACAGATAATTTACTTGATAAAGTTATTTTAATGCTAAGATATTTTTACAGTGAACATTTGCTGAGAGTATGGAGATATCTATTTAGGGAAGATCTGTGTAAGTAACAAAGTATTTTAGGAGGAAACACGCCAGATTCTGATTTAGGTTTGCTTGCTGTCAAATGGAACTGTGTATGTGAGAGAAATCCTCATTCTCATCTATGATTCACTTGATGTGAGCTCCAGGGCTCACCCGAAGATGAAGAAACCCAAAGAAAAGAAAAGAAAGAATTGTATTCTTTATATTTCTTTTAAAAATGAGCTCACAGAGACTGAAAGGGCACACATGTGGCCCACATGGGTCTGTACCAGGTCTTGAGAGCAAGCATCTGGGACTACCCTGGCCCCAGTGAGAGGCTTGTAGGTACAGAAAACTGCAGCCTTATTCTTTTGTGGTGGGTTTTCTTGGGTCTTTTGGTAAAATAGATGAACAGTGTAGTTAAGATGAACCTGGCCTTGGGTTTCCCGCTGCTAGTAAAAGCAGAGGAAAAACAGCATCAGCAACATCTAGTAGGGTTTCTTATGGTGCTGTCCAGTGCTGAAGTAGTACAGCTGCTCAGAGTGTCCAGAAACATAAGCGGCCTGTTTAAAATTGCTGCACAGATAGTTAAAACCAAAGCTAGATCAGCAAGACTGGAATAAATGCTGCATCATCCTTTGATGCTCATGCCACACTGCATGCCAACAACAGACACTGTCAAAAAACCGTGACCTTGCTACTAGTCAAAATAAGGTGCCAGAAATAATTAGCATGGTAGGACACTCCTTTGGAGAGTTTAGAACAGCTGTTTTAAAGAGCAGCAGTAAGAAAACAGGCCAGTGACATGAAAGCAAACTAAAGCCTCTGCAAACCAAAGGAGGCATTCATTACAGTGAAGAAATATTTGCAAAAGGTTGATATATTTCCAAAACATGTAAGAAATGGAAACAACTCAGTAGCAAAAACAAGCTGACTTTTAAAGTGGATGTGAGACCGAATAGGGATTTCCTAGGAAGAAAAGATCTAAATGCATAGCAGGCACATGGAATGTGTTCAACATCTCTAGTCCTCTGGGACATGCAAACCAAAACCAGTAAGAATGGCTATTATTAAAAAGACAAAAGAGTTACACTGGCAGGGATGTACACTGTTGGTGGGGATGTAAATCAGCAATGTCATTATGGAAAATAGAATGAAGGAGTGTCTGAAAGTTAAACATAGAACTATGAAACTTACTACTGGGAATAAAGTCAGTACATCAAAAAAAAGTTCACTGCATTCTTATGCTCATCACAGCACTGTTTGCAACAGCTAAGAAATGAAAACAAATTTGGTGTTCATCAACTTATGAAAAGCAATGAAATTCTAAGTGTCCATACATACAATGGAACCCTCTTTGCCATTTGATGACTAAAATCCTATCATTTGCAACAATGTGAATGGAAGTGGAGATCATACATTAAATGGAAAGAACCAGGTACAGAAAGCCAAGTATGAAGTGATCTCACTCAGATATAGGATCTAAAAATATCGAATCTCATAGAAATTGAGACTTGAATGCTAGTTACCAGGAGCCTGGTTAAATTAGACATATTGGAAAAGAAATGGCAAATATTATGGGAGAAAGAACATCTTAAAAAGCTAGAAGAAAAGGTTTCAAAAGATTCTTTTAAAAGTAATAATCATTTTAAGAGGTAGGTATGTTTAGCCTGGTTTGTATATTATATATACCATGCCCATAATTTACAGTTTTAATGCTTTAAAAAAAAGATCCCTTAAAAATACAATCAAAAACCTAGCAGGTGGAATATATGTGAATACGCCGAAGAATTGTAGGTAAATCACATGGGCATAATACGAATACACTGAAAAATGGAGGAATGTTGGTTATAAACAAATTTGCTAAATTTATTTCCAGTCTCAAGCAGTTTATGGGCTGTGAATATTCTCTGTAAATAGTCACCCACTTACTCTCCAGATTTTCCCATTCACAGCACAGGTCTGTGCAGGAGGGAGACATTCTAATTGCGGCCTTTGCAAGACTGTAAAGCAATTGGTACTCTCCTCTGTGGACTCATTACTGGGTGTTTCTATGCAAGACTGGCAGAAAATTGGGCCATGCATGATTTCCTTTGGAATTAGTCAGCCAGACTAGAACTTACCACAATGGGAAAGACCTTGCCACGGTTGCCAAGGATGTTTGGACCAGCCAATTTTCCGCAGCTTCCCACAGGGGAATCCTCACATGTTTCTCACTTCCTGAATCAATTAGTGTCCTTGCGGTTTTGTTAGCTTTGCCGATGGCAGATCTACAGTCTGCGGGAATAATAAGAGCCTGACAGAGTAGGGCACACCTTAACCAGGATTGTCAGGCTCCATGAGATCTCTTGAGCTAAGAAACTTCTAACACTGCTGGGTCACAGTCTCTTGGACCGTAAACAAAGGCATTTTCAGAATTAAGCACTCTTGTGTGTTTGGCAGAGTCATAGGTACAGAACAGGAGAGATTAATGTGATCTTTACTCAAAGAATGCAGCAGAAGGGAAAGTCTGGCCCATTACACCTTCAACTGTGTCAAACAAGGCACCAAAATAAAACAACATCAAATTACTTGGCATGCTCTTTGGCCTTTTCAGTGTTTTCTCACTTGTATTAGTTCATTTGACTTAAACATCCTCAAATGACTCAAGATAATGCAATGCATGGTTACCACCAGACAGGGCACCATAAAATATAGGTCCCATCCACAGTTAAGTGCATGCCGTTCATTCCATGTGAGAGAGTCAAATGCTGACACTATTAATACTCTACTACACTTGCCGACAGGAGATATCTTAAGTGCCCGCTGACCAGTTCCACCCAGCAACGGATGGAAACAGATGCATAAACTCACAGCCAAACATTAGGCAGAGCTCAGGGAGTCATCTGGAAGAGTTGGGGGAAGGATAGAGGGACCCAGAGAAGACAAGAACTTCATGAGAAGGCCAATATAGTCAACTAACTGAGGAATATAGAGGCTCACAGTGACTGAACCACCAAGCACAGAGCATGCCTAGACCGGACCTAGGCCCCCTACATATATGTGGCTGATGGGCATCTTGCTCTCATGTGGGTTCCCTAGCAAGGGGAGAAAGGGTTATCTTTGACATGGACTCTGTTGCCTGCTTTTAGATCACTTTCTCCTGTCTGGGCTGACTTGTCTGGACTCAGTGGAAGAGGATGCACTTATGTCTGATGTGACTTGTGGCTGGGTTGGTGTGAGGAGGGGCTCCCCTTTACTGAGAAGAAGGGGAAAGGGGGAAGACAGCAAAAAGAGAGGAGAGAAGGTGACTTCAATAGGGATGTCATAAACAAATTAAAAAAATAAAAGTATTTGTAAAAGTCTGCATGTCATTAATATATAAATCACATCTACAAATAATGTGGGATAAGTGGGATTCTGAACAATCCAGGGCACTGTGAACATTCCTATTCATACGAAAGGATTATAACTGAGCTGATTTTTGTTGTTGTTTTTTTTTTCCCTGCCTATAGATGAGGCTCAATGCTGAGGTATAGCTTGCCGGAGATTCTGTGAAGACTCCCAGATCCACATAACGAAGGAAAAATCAGAAACAAAACAAAACAGACCTCTTTAGATTGCGAGTACAGGGGGCTGAACTATTCTAGTTCAAAGGTGACCCTTGACACCTGCAGTTAATGTAGGGCATCGGCGTTATATAAGCAGTTCTTTGAAATGCAGCTATTATTTCTGGTCAGATAAGACTGGTGAAAAGTTTTTATACTTCCGCTGTATGTGGAACAAATAATGCCTGCTCAGACCCAGGAAATGGGATGACGGCTGCTTTATTGGTAGAAACTGTAGATAGGAGTTGGCAGTTTTCACATGATTATAAAGCTATGGACATAAGTCCATAGAGGGAGCCAATGAAATGAGAACTATCTAACAGACAAGAATCTTATTTTCAGACCCTAGGGCAGCTTTGTCTCAATTTCCCATGAAAATATTAAATACGCAAGTTTGCATATGCACACCCATCACAAATGCAGCAGGGGAAATGCTTACTATAGAGCAAGCCCAGGGAATTTGGCTGCAATTGTGAGTAGCACTATTGAAGCTGCTCTAATTTTAAATTTCCTCTCGCAGCTGCAGCTTCCTGCTCTGGTATCTATGAATACAACACATCAATTTAAATAAAAATAGTTATCTGCATCATGCTTCCCTTTCCCAGCTGCAGACCTCTATTAGAGGTATAGAAATAAGCTATTGAAAAGTAAAATAGTAACACTCCCTTTTCCCGGTTCCTAGACTCCATCCAGTTTAACCTACCACCAACTGAATGCAAGTAGTATTATATTTAACAAATGGATAAGTCAAATTCTTTACTTTCTGTGGTCTGACTTTTGTCCTAGAGTCGATTACTTAGTTAGCGTCTTTGATAGTACTTCCAGAAGATACTACAGACTGGCTTTCTTGTCTTTGTTATCCTTTTTGTCTCTTTCTCTTATTTATTTCAAGAAAATCTCTTACTTACCATGTTTTATAGACACTGCAGAGAAACCAGGATTATGTGAAGTCTCTCTTTGGTTCTCCCAAAGTACCATAAGCCTCTCATCTTATCACATATTTGAATGTGAGCAAATTCCCTGCTAGATTTACATTTACTCCAGGACTATTTCCTGACCACATATCGCATCGTAGGTCCTAATAAAAAATTAATCACACAATAGGGAAAGAAACACAGTGAGCTTTTTTCTTGTCTCTTCTAGTGGTTAGTGCAGCATCTTGCACATAATAGATACTTAATATATGCATTAAAGAGCACACAAATGTATGCATTAAAAACATCCAGTGTGTTGCAGTAGCTTTTACTTGTCTGTTCTGGGCACGAGAGACTCCCCTTAAGACAAATGAAACTATTCCATTAATTAATCCCGTTGTCATGAGAATAAAGTTGACTGATGGTACCTATGTGTGTCAAGGCTCACCTTAGTCCACTGTTTGCCCAGATGTTCTGCCTCATCTCCTCGTCTTTCATAAGACCTCCCCTCCATTGCACCGCCAGGACCCAGCATCTCAGACTTTAAACTGTATTAGTGGCCTCTGTTTGCATGTTATTCTTTTGTCAGAAATCTCCTCCATCCTCATTTTGCTTCCTCAGCCTGCAGATTTGATTGGCACCTGTGTCTCACAATGTGCTTCCCAATACACCAGGTTGATACTGGGTAAGCATTTATGTATTTCTCTTCACACTGAGCTCACCTTATGTTAAAAAACATGTTGAGTGGTAAGTTATATGGGTTCTGGACTTTCAAACCTCTGATTGTACAGGCCTATCTCTTCACTGGGCAAAACTGCTATCATTTTAGTGAATTCAGCTGTTCCCATTTGCAAGAAATCATCACAGTTGGGCTTATTCACTTTTGTGTTATTTCCTTTAATTAAATTTTTTTTAACTTTCTGATCATATTCTTTCTTCTCCTTCTACTTCTCCAGACTCACTCACCTCTCTATTTACCCAACATTATGTTCCTTCTCTCTCTCTCTCTTGCTTTCTTACATACACACACCAAAACAAAAATAAATAATAACATAAAATACCAGAAAGATGAAAAATACCCAAAGGTAACCTTTTATGATACCATTTGTTATACTGAAGCCATAATGTAGCTCCGAGGTAAGGATGCCATTGTTGTAGTTTGAAAAAGAGTCTCTCATTAGCCTAGAGCTCACCCATTCAGCTAGACTGGCTGGCAGGCCAGGAAGATCTACCTGCTTCTGCCTCTCCAGTTCTGGGATCCTAAACACATGCCATCACGCTCAACTTCTCACATGAGTTCTGGGGATCAAACTCAGGACCTCCTGATGGCTTTTACGCTTGTGTGAACCATCTCCTCACCCTGATCCTGAGGTTCTTATTAGAGAATACCATGTCTTTAGGGATCAAACCATTGCTTTTCTTTTTATTTTGGACTCATTCAAAAATTTTTTACTATAATGCTTCTCATTTTTTAAAAATTTCATTTTTCTTCAAAAAGGTCTTTGCTCAGTATCTCCTCTTTTAACATGACAACTCTTTAGTTCTTACTGCAAAATATATTTGGTGCACAAATGAAAGAATAGCAATGAGCAGCTGCCTATATCATGGCAAATAATGAAGGTGTGTGCATGCCAGAACTGAGTAAAATCTGTACATGATTATTATAAAATCATCAACATATGCTTCAGAAGCAGTCCAATACTTGAAGATGAATCATGGATTGTGTAGATGATACACTATTCTCATGACATCATTTAATATCTACTAGTTAAAACCCAGAGCTTTATTGCCACTCTCTCACATTAATTAAACCCTACAAGAAGGACATTAAGGTATTTAAAATGAAAGGAAGAAAGAAAATGTTTAGCCCACTAGAGTTGAAAGCACATGAATTTAATGTCCACATCAATAAATAATCACTGTGAGGTTATATTATTCACCTGGACAAATTGTATAAACTTGATGCTCATTGTTTTAATTAAGCTCCAGAGCGATTCGAATTAAGGAAGCTGTAGAAAAATGTGATAGAAACAAAAAAAAAGTGGCTTGAACATTTGAACAAGAAAAGGGTGTCGGGGAAACTGAAGATTCAGTTCTGTGTTGTAAATAAAGTCCATTTGAAAAGTCAGACTGCAGGCACTAATTTTCTTCATTTTCTACACTGCAACCAGCATTTGATGTTGCTTAATGAAGTGGTTCCTCCCTGTGTCCAGGCATATATGAAAGATAAAGAGCCCGCTAGGAAACACACAGTGCAGGTATATGAAATATTAGGAAAAGAAATTAAAATGTTACACAGAAGTCACCGAGGAGTCAATGACGGGATTTAAAAGGGATGGATAAGTTGTGGTTACCTCATTTGTGAGTTAGGCTAATTGAAGTTAGGAATAATGAGTAATGCCTTCCAAAAGGTTTAAAATGTCCTCAACTCTATCTCCTACAGATCTAAGCAGATGATACAACCATATGTGTGTGTGTGTGTATATATATATATATATATATGTAGAGAGAGAGAGCAACTACATATTAAGCCACTACTGTGTGTCAGCCTTTCGGCATTTTCTCCTTAGACTTTCTGCACATTTATAGGATTGGGGTAACACTTATATTTTGACTTCAAAGATGAAGAAAGTAAAATAAGAATTCAAACCCATCCCAAATAAGAGGAAATTTCCTTTCTAATATAGTGGTAATATTTACCTTCTTATTCCTAGCAATGATTCTGCTTGGTCATTGCTTTGACCTTCATTTTGTAGAGGAGAAAATTTAGTGCCAAAAGAGATTAGTAACTAGCTTGGGTCGATACCCTCACTTGGTGAGAAAACTGGAGTTTGGAGTGTTGCCTCTTTTATTTATTTCTGACCAGCTGAGCTTTGATGTGGTAGCCTATACCATACCCCCCTGAATGAGGGTGGAGATGCAAAGGTTCACTTCATTTTTATGTAATTAGTAGTTTTAAATAGATAAGTAGCAAAGTGAGAAATTACATCTGTAGATAGTAGACATTTCTTTGTTATGCTTGTGGGCTGAGATATGCTTTTGCTGTCATCCAAGCTGAGCTAGAGCTCACAGGCTGTCTGCTAACTTGTGACACCCTTCTCTTAGCTTGCTGGGTGCTGGGATTACAGTGAAGCATCACCACACAGGCTAGTCATTTTTTTTTCAATTTCTTATTTTTATTTTACTTTTTAATATTAATTACTGTTTATTAACTTTGTATCCCAGCTGTATCCCGGTCCCTTATTCCCTCCCAATTCCACCCTCCCTCCCTCATCTACTCCCTGCCCCTTTGCAAGTCCATTAATAAGGAAGACCTCCTCCCCTTTCATCTGACCCTGGTTAATCAGGTGTCTTCAGGACTGGCTACAAAGTCCTCTGTGGCCTGAGTTCATGTCAGAGATAGTCCCTGTTCCCCTTAATAGGCTACCCACTTGGATACTGAGCTACCATGGGCTGCGTCCGAGCAGTTCTAGGTTATAGCCATACATGGTCCTTGGTTGGAGAAACAGTCTCATAAAAGACCCCTGTGCCCAGATATATTTGGTCTTTGTGGAGCTCCTATCCTCTTCAAGTCATACTAACTCACCCTTCTTTCTTATGATTCCCCGCACTCTGCCGAAGGTTTGGTTATGAGTCTCAGTATCTGCTTTGATACACTGCTAGGTAGAGTCTTTCAGAGGCCCTCTGTGGTAGGCTCTTGTCCTGCTACTTGTTTTCTCCTACATCCAGTGTCCATCCCATTTGTCTATCTAAGTGAGGATTGATCATCTTGCCTTGGGACCTCTTTCTTGTTTATTTTCTTTAGGTATATAGATTCTTAAAACTCATCTCACTCACATAGGGTAACAGTCTAAGTTGGCTTTGTGCAATTTATTTCTACTTTAAGCTTTTGAAATAAGTTGGCACCAAGGATTACTGTATCAGGTTTCTTTTTAAGTAATTTATTTATTTTTATATTAATCACAGGTTATGTACATTGTATCCCAGCCGTAACCCCTCCCTCATTCCCTCCCACTCTCCCTATCCCTCCCTCATCTCCTCCCTGCCCCCCCTCCAAGTCCACTGCAAGGGGAGGACCTCCCCCCCTAGCTTATCATGTCTCTTCAGGGATAGCTGCAATGTCC
>CM053766.1:63061173-63086384 GCA_028658305.1 Pachyuromys duprasi
GCCAATGAGTTCTAGGGTCTTCCCCAATTTTTCTTGTAAGCAGTTTAGTGTGTCTGGTTTTATGTGGAGGTCTTTGATCCACTTGGACTTCAGTTTTGTGCAGGGTGATAAATATGGATCTATTTTCATTTTTCTGCATAAAGATATCCAGTTGGACCAGCACCAAAAAAAAATGCTGTTTTTTTTTCCATTGGATGGATTTGGCTTCTTTATCAAAAATCAAGTTTCCATAGGTGTGTGGTTTTATTTCTGGGTCTTCTATTCGGTCCCATTGATCCACTATTCTTTTTCTATGCCAATACCTTGCAATGGATCAGGTTGCCTAAACCATAAATTAATGAATTAATTTATTGATTGGTTCGAACAAAATCTAGCTTGCCAGACAAACAATTTCCCTTCTTTTCATTTAGAGCAATGTCTAGCCAAGTTTGGGCGAACTCTTTAATCCTTCTGTTCTTTACCTTCCTTGTCTGCAAAGTGGAAGTCCTGGAAATTCCCAGCTTTGGAAATAAAATTGAATGTATTTATGGTTCTCAAACCCATGCTGGTACAAAATCTTTTTTTAAACTTCAAAAATCTATCATCTCAGATACCTATATAAAAAGGATGAACATTCTGTCTGGCCTAGGAGGCTAACAAGGCTCTTCAAAGTGCTCATTTCAAAGTTTTCGCTGAATGTTTGGACATGAGAAGAGAAGCCTTGACCTAAGCTGACATCAGGGGCTATGTAGAGCTAATTTCTTTTTTGTATTTGGGAATGAAAGTATGTTTTGTCATTATTACTAGGTTTGTGTTTATATATATTCTTTTTTGTATGGAAGAGAAGAGAAAAGATGAATGTGTAAGTAGAGTCACTAAATATCAAGTGACCTAAGGATAAGGAATAATAATGACAGCCAATCTAAAAATTTTTGCCTTTCTGTTATCAATCCCATTCATATCCTTGAAATGGTCGATCATATAGAAACTTTAGCTAAGTATAAGCATAGTTGAAAATGGGGTATAATTTGGCTTCTAAAAAGAGATCAACAACTTTTACAGGCATGTGGATAACTGGTAGATATGAGACATGGACATTTCTATTTCACATATAGAACTTGAGTATCGCTAAAAGCAATAAACCAAACTCTATAAAGCATGTCTAGGAAACATGCTTTGCTGTTATTGAAAAGTATGGTTCATTAAAAGAAGGGATAGATTTGTAAGAGCCAGAGATGGTAGTTGACTCCAAGGAAACAGCATCTTCCAGACATAACATTGCTTGGTAAGGCTGCACACTCCCTCAGGAGGAGGTGATCAAAGAGGCAGCCACTGAGTTCATATCAGAGACAGCCCCTGTTCCCCTTCCTAGGGAACTCACTTGTACACTAAGCTGCCATGGCCTACATCTGTGCAGAGATTATTGGTTATCTGCATGCATGGTCCTTGGTTGGAGTATCAGTTTCAGAAAAGACCCCTGTGCCAAGATTTTTTGATTCTGTTGCTCTCCTTGTGGAGCTCTTGTCCCCTCCAGGTCTTTCTATCTCCCCTACTTTCATAAGATTCCCTGAACTCTGCCCAAAGTTTGACTATGAGTCTCAGCATCTGCTTTGATACCCTACTGGGTAGAATCTTTCAGAGCCCCTCTGTGGTAGGCTCCTTTCCTCTTCCCTGTTTTCTCCCTCTTCTGATGTCTGTCAGTAATGTTTTTAAACACTTAAAAATTTTAAATGCTTAGGATCCAAAACGTTTAATCTAACAATAAAGTCTAGAGTAGATAAGTGTGAAAAGAATCCAAAGGGAACAGGCTAGTTAGAAAAGTAGACCACCACAGGAAAAAAATAGGGTAGAACAAGTATAAGACTGAAGGAAGGAAAGAGAGGATGATAACAGATAGAGGAGGGTATAGAACAGGGACAGGTTAGGGAGAGTGAGCTCTAGAAAGAATGGAACCATGTAGAAAGTGATAGCAGTCTTCCAGTAATAGGGGAGTAATAATCTTCCAGTAATAATGGAACCAACAGAATTAAAAGAAATGGAAGAGGATTTAATTTAGAATACCTTGAATCATGTCTTTAGTAGAAGATTTAAAAAATTTCTAAGAGAAATTGCAGGGATAATGTGTTCTGTCAGTTCCTGTGAGAATGAACACAGGGTTGTTTTTTTTTTTTTTTGTGCGTTGAAGTTTTGGTTTATTTCTTTGTTTACAGTTAAATATACAATTCATTATATCTCATGAATTAACAGTGTTTTTAAAGGAGAAGGAACAGAATTACTTAAAATTAGGGACATTGTATAGGCAATTGATACAATTGTGAATTATGTTAAAGAGACTGATAGCACATGTTTCTTAGTTTCTACACAGCAAATATTTCCTTTAAATATTCTTAGGAAGGTAACTATAATTCATGATTGAAATTGGAAGTCATTTATGTAAGATTATCTTATGTAGGATTATGTCTTACATAATCTCATCTATTGTACATTAGTGTGATTTATACTCAGTTTTAGAGAAGTTTGCCATGAATGATGCATTTTCAAATCTTAACAGTTACTCTCATTTCCAAATGCTTTCATGTTGATCACATTTGAATGTATTTTTTCATGGTAAGTTGATGTTTTCTAAGATGAAGGTTGTAAATTAGACTTGTGTCCTGATATGTAGCTTCCTGTCCTGTTGTACTTAAAACATACTTCTCCAAAACCTTGCCTTTATTTCTAGCTCAAATCTCTTAGAATTCCAGAAATGTAATGTATACATTGAAGACAAAACACACAAAAAGTAATTTCCCTTCTTTTAAAATCTGTAGACACGGAAGTTTGAGGACAAAAGTTGGAAACTACTTAACAACTTAACTACTTAACAATCTTATTTTGGTAACTTGTTTTACTTTTTGTAGACCCTGCCTTATATATAATGGTAAACTATTTGACTGAATAAAATTTTCAGCATACCATTTTCTTAGTTTCTTTAAACTACTAAAAAAAACCAAATACATCAGAAAACTGCCACAGACTGAGCAACTTATAAGTATCAGAATTTTATTCGCCACAGTTCTGGATGTTGGAAGCATGAGATCAGAATGTAGTCATGGTTGGTTCTGATGAGAACGATCTTCAAGTTTGCAGACTTCTTTCTGTTTATCTTCTTAGGGGTATGTGAGCATTTGATTCAGAATGATGCTAGTAAGCTCATGTACTTAAATACTGAGCCCCAGTTGGTGGAACAGCTTGGGAAGGGTTAGGAGGTATGGTCATGTTGGAAGAAGTGTGTCAGTGGGATAGAGCTAAGCCTTCAGAAGACCATTCCCTTCCCAATCAGCTGTCTGTCTGTCTGACTCTCTCTGTTTCTCTCTGTCTCAAGGTTGTTGTCTCAAGATGTAAGCTCTCAGCTCTAGAGCCAAGCTTGTCTATATGCTAACATGTCTTCTACTATGAGGATCATGAACTTACCTCTAAACTATAATATCTGATAGATGCTCCAATAAGTTGATGCTGTTGTGGTGTCTTATCATAGCAATAGAAAAGTAACTAAGTCAATGTAGAAAGAGAAATAGAGAGCTTCCTGGGCTTTACTGTATGAAGTTATTATTTTGTCAAATGATCTCATTTCTATTTTTAATTTTTTAAATTTTATTTATATATTTATTTATTATAATTTATTCACTTTGTTTCCCTACTACAGCCCCCTCTCTTGTCTCCTATCACTCCCACCCTCCTTCCCTCTTCTCTCCTATTCCCTTTCCCTAGTCTACTGATAGGGGAGGTCCTCCTCCCCTTCTATCTGACCCTAGCTTATCAGGTCTCATCAAGGCTGGCTGCATCGTCTTCCTCTTAGCCTGGCAATGCTGCACCCCTCAAGGGGAGGTGACCTTATTTCTTAATACCATCAAATCAGAGGTTATATTCAATGGATAATTGTTCAGTATAAAATATTATGCTTAGCATACTATTTTTATGCAGAGTTTCTATAATATACAAGTATCATAAAATATAAATATACATTTCTGTATGTGTTAAACAAAACCACTATGGCAACTCCATTTGGATGTTAATCTTTAAAATATCTAGCTATACTTTCAATTTTCTATTTACTTCTAAGGTCTGAAAACAATTTCTTCTCCTTTTGCAAAGACACTTAATAGTCTATTCACAGTATTTGAGGCAATGCTGTCCATCTTTCCCCCCTTTCAAGAAAATTCTCGATTGTTCAATTCAATAACATTGAACTTGGGTAGTTTTATTTGTATCACTTCAAACATTGTTGAACACTTTATTGATCTTTTTGCAAGGAAAGCTTTCAAGCTCCTGGGACTCTATCCACTCTTCATTGATCCTCTGATTTTCTTCCTTGGAGTACACATTCTACGTACTCACCCTGACTCTTTCATATTTAATTTGTGACTGTTTTTTCTAGTCTGTGACCAATATTCTGTGTAGTGTTTGTTGGTACTGCTGCTGTCCCTTCAGGCTGCATTCACTACCCTTTGGATTATTATAGAGCACTTCTAAATCATCCTCCTACACTTTCTCTCATTATGTATCATCTTTCTTCAAAATAGAGCCTATTCCATCTAATGGGCAGGAGCCCAGTTTGCCCATAATTTGTTCTCTTTCTGTTCTTTAATTTATAGTATTGTTTTATATTTTAAAATTATATGATTACATCATTTCACCCACTTCCCCTTTTTCCCTCCATAACTCCTTTACACTCTGCCTTTCTCTCTCACATTCATAGGCTCTTTTAAACATGTTTTCTTTGCATGCAGTCAGGACTTGGAAACCTTACCATAATTTCTTTTCAGAGTTAACTCAGATCATCTGGTGATATGCACATTTTGCAGAGACTCTATCCTGAGCTGTCTTGCTTCTGTCTGATCCTTTGCTTATGATCTCTCATTTTCGCAGTCATGCTTCCATACTTAGTTATTTCTTAGGCACAGAACAAGCAGCTGTCTCAAATGGACAGAAGACAAAACTCAAGAGTATCAAAAAATATTAAACTTTAATTTCTGTCAGAGATTTGTTGCTCTAACCAAGACAAATATTAGTAGTCTAGTTTTGAGGCCAAATCAGCAGCTTTTGTAGAGTATAAACTGTGTTTGAGGAGGACAATGGAGCCAGAGTGGACAAATGAAGGCAAGTGCAAGAGTGGCTATGACTATCAGCAAAATTAGATGGCCTCAAAAAGAGGGGTCTTCTAAGAAAACTTATCCTTATTGATATTCAGGGCATAAAAACTGACTGCCCTTGGCATCATCATAAAAGATGTAGCTTTTTTATAACCTCACATCTCTGGTCATAGTTTTTCATTCTTCACTTTTTGTTTATATTCTTCTTCCATGTTGAAATTGATTTGTATGAGGCAAGGAGTAAGATCAGGACTGACAATCTTAAAGCAGATATGTACTTGTTGTGAGATTAAGATTAAATCTTGTCAGAAAAAAATGTTTTGGCTACACTCTCAATTAAGCTCAAGTCATAGTGGTCATAGTCGTAATGCAAAGATTATCTCAGAAATAAATGGGCCCACGGGTGGGCCATGGGTAGCTTTGTGGAAGAATAAATGTGTGTGCTAGAGGGAAAAAATTTCAGTGTAGTTGGTTATTTGGAAGTTGGTACTTAGCACATCTTTATTTTTCTCTAGCATAGAACTCAGTTACCTACGCATTTCTAAATCCGAATTTGTCCAGGAAATGAATTTTAGCCATCAGACTAGGAGGAAAGGGAATGGGTTATTGAATAGTTAATACTTGTGTCATAGTAGGCACATTGACTGTATCTAGAACCAGCAAAGAAGTCTAAGCTATTGTATTCTACTCATACACACATCTACATATATGAATGCATGCCATGGGTATATGTATTCTAAACAACAACAAAACCTGACAGACTATTCTTTAAAAGCACCATAATGTCAAATAGCAGGCTATTTGGAAGTCTCCATATGACACCAGTAGGCCATGTGTCGGTAAATCTACTGATAGTTTGGCAGCAGTGACTATAATATTACATATGTATTTGTTTTGCTCATTTTTCTTAAAAAGGAGCAGAAAAAAATTAAATCACACTTGCCTAAGGATTCAAAAGTAAAGTGATTTGTGGGTGGAAGTGATTTATGCATCATATAAATAATGCGTTATTTTTCTTTGAGGCAACAAAAGGCAGCATGAAAAAGCAGTGTACCCACAGTCTTTCTGTAGAATTACAGAAATCCTTATTGTCATTACATGCATTGCCTGAAAATTGAAAAATAAACAGCAGATTTGTTTGCTGTTCAAATAATTGGGGCTGCCAATTTCTACAGCAATAAAATTTATTTACAGAAAAATTAAATTTCAAGTGAAAAAAGTGTCTGGGCTAAGCCTAATGAATAATGAGCTATGCTTTCAACCCTTTTCTGCCTGTGCTATGTTTCTATCAAGATCATCCTCCATTCTCACATCATTCTCAGTATTACTAACTTCAGCTCTGAACATTTAATAAAGTTCGTTGGGAAGACTCAACATATGATTATACATATATTAAAATATAGGTCCCAAAGTATTTCCCTTATGGTAAAACTGTTAGAAATAAGGCCTAGTTATTTTCTTAAAATATAGTCCCAATATTTACCCTATTACAAGCTGTTCCTAGACATATCCTATGTACTTACGTACAATATTATAGAATTTCATCTCTGTTACAGTTCACTAGGATTCAAGCCTATGCTACTTTGCTGGGCCAGTGTCTGGTGTGTTCAGAACTAAGAGATGCTCTCTTTTAAAGTAGGCCTTTTCTTTCTTTCACTATTTGCAATTTTCTCTGCATTCAGTATATGAACCTGAAGTTAAATTTTATCCCAAGTAGAACAGTAATTGCATTTGATGCCTGGAGTGGTGAACATCAATTAGTTACAAGTGTTCAAAGGGCTCCTGACTGGCAGGTTACATTATTCTTGTATGAGGATTTTAAATTGCTTTGAAGGCATTTTCAATCATGTCAACAGGTGGCAAAACTTTTGAATGACTTTACCACTTGTCTTTGTCGTCATTCCATTAAGACCCTCATTTATCTACTTTGTCTAACAAAGCTAGGTGCTGGCATCTCTGGAGTGAAAATTCAGCTTCTTACTTTTTCAATTCTTATTTTCACTTAAAGTGGTACTATAATTAATGGAGAGGGAAGGACCTCAGCCATTACAAGGACAAGTTTCAATCAAAGTGATGGATAGCAGCACCTAAAATTTTCACGGATGTGTACTCACTTGGCGATTCTGTGAAAACACACATTTGATGTAGCTGATTAGCAAACATCTTGTACTCTCCATTTCTTTTTGGTTCTTAGGTGATTCTGGTGTTGTAGGTATGCAAACCAAATTTGAATGGCAAGGAATACATTATTGGTAGTCTGCAAAGCTAAGGCTTACTGACTCCTTTTCAGAGTCTCACATTCCGATGAGTGGATAAAGTCTAATTTGTTGTTTTCATGTATGTTTAAACCATTTTGAACATTTTTGGATCAACTGGTTTTGACTCATCATTGCCAACCTCAACTCTTAGAAATGAACAGGCTGCAGTACGAAGCTAGCCCTTAAAGTAACTTGACCCAAATGGCCTCACTCCAATATTCTTACACACTATTCTGGGGAATTAATAGGGGCAAAGGAGAAAGTCAACATAAAAACGTTTGCAGAACCGCAAAGAGATAGACTGATCCAAGCATCCCTAGTACTTAATACAGTGCTTGATACATGCTCAGTTTTATTTTGTAGATAAATATTGGATTCATAGAAAAGTTCAGTTGGCAATTGACATGTTGAACAAGTTCAACCATCAAATGTGGATAAATGAAAAGCTGATCCATTTATATGGATTTATACAGTTGGAATATGCTGATTACAGCATATTCTCTTTTATAAGTGAAATAAACACCAAAGCACTATGAAATCCCCAGTCATCAGAATGGGTTTCTTAAAAGATTGTCATTATGAGAAATGATGTGTCTTCTAACACAAGAAATAATATAAGAAAGAAATTACCAAATAGAAAGTAACATATATACCTTAGTTCGTTACTGATTAATAAATGGGGGAAGGTAAAGTAAAGGATGAGATGATAAGAAACTTGAGATAATGAATTGCTGTTTAAAAGTATAAGGTTTAACATCTACTATCCTCTGACATGCTGAATCCATAAAGGAGTGGTAGGCAAACAAGCAGTTATGATTCTTCTTCAAAAATGTTGAATCTTGACCATGCACGGTGGCACATGCACGTAATCCCAACACTTGGGGAGGCAGAGGTAGGTGGATCTCTGTGAGTTCAAGGTCAGCCTGGGCTACAAAGCAAGTCTAGGACAACAAAGGCTATACAAAGAAACCCTGTCTTGATAAAACAAAAAAACAAAAACAAAAAAACACCACACCCACCCACCCACTGAAAATGTTGAATCTTTTTAAAAGAAGAAACTCATTTGTTTTATATTAGATATGATTAAGATAAAAGATGCTGTGTAAATGTTAGATAAGGTTTAAGCTTGCATACCTTCACCATTTACTCTCTCTACAAACATGTTTTGACTGTATCTGTGTTCTAAGACAAGAAAAGTCTATGTTCTTGAGGACAGCAGTAAACACCAGTGAAAATGGAACTATCTCAGACCTAACATTTTAATGTGTGTACATGTGTGAAGAGTAAAGAAAAAAAGATTTTTATAGTAAGTATGGTATGAGGAGAATAAAAGAAAAGGGGCGGTAGAAATATGAATTGAGGAAAATGGCATTTATAAATCCGGTCATCACAGGAGGTCTGGCTGAGGAGACATTTGAATTAAGCCTGAAGAAGTCAAGTGAATTGTATCTATGTTAGCCTAAGCGGGGAGGCACAAAGTGGTTGAAAGCATGCCTGAGGAGCTGATGAAAGGGAACATGGGTGCAGCAACGTGAGATGAAGGAAAAATGGTAGAAGGCAGAAGTCAGGATGGGCATGACTCTCTACTGGGTATGAGTAGGTATGAGTGAAGGGCAAAGAGATCATTCAGAAAAGGAATCATGGGTGTGGTGGCAGAGAGTATTTAGGGAGAGTATGTGAGTGTAAAATATGAAACCAAATGACGATGTATGTGATGTACAAAGCATAGTCTTTAATTTTAAGTAAGTGAAATAGCTAGTTTTTTCTGATGCTTTGAGTAGATCCAAGGCCAAAATTATGCTAAAATAATTTAGTGGGCCACTATTTAGGTACCAACTGAACTGGATTGATTGTGGAAAAGAACAGTTACTGAAAGACATTAAAACAACAGCAACTAAAGTGACATAATACCTTGTATGGTGGCTTGAATAGGAATGGCCCCCATAGACTGATGTGTGTGAATGCTTGGCCCATAGGGAATGGCACTATTAGGAGATGTAGCCTTGTTAGGAGGTATGACCTTGTTAGAGGAAGTTTGCCACTGGAGGCTGGCTTTGAGGTCATATATGCTCAAGCTACACCCAGTGGGACACACAATCTCCTGCTGCTGCCTGTGGATCAGGATGTAGTACTCTCAGCTTCTTCTCTAGCAGCATGCCTGCCTACATGCTGCCACGTTTCCCGCCATAACATTAACAAACTAAGCATCAGAAACTGTAGTCCATCCCAAATTACATGTTTTCCTTTATAAGAATTGCAGTGGTCATGGTATCTCTTCACAACTCTAAAGCCCTAACTAAGGCAGCTTGCATGAGAAGCTCAGTGGAGATTGTGAGAATGGGTGGGAATTCATGTAGGATGAGGTTAAAACATAAAAAAAAAAAGAAAGAAAAGAAAAGCCAAACATTGAACAAATGAGATGGCAATGTTCTCTTAGATTCGGAGATCTGTTCATGGGTTGAACAGATCTGATGAGGAAGCATCAGGATCTGAACTGTAGAAATGCTCACATACTTTACAGGCAATTTAAGGTATTGTGTCCCATAAGTAATTGGAATTACAGACTTGTCAAACCAATCATAGGTTCTCCAGGGAGCTGTGGATTTGATGTCATCAACTTATTCATAGTTATTTAAGGGCATGGAATTTACTGGCTCCTTTAGTTAAAAGAGTAAAGAATTAGGTGCTAATTCTTAATGCTTAAAAACTGTTCAGAACACTGAAAAAGATATGTAGAAATGTGGTGTATCATTGTCATCAATATTACTAATAATGATATTTTAAAAATAAATGGATTAAGTTATTCACTTTAGGCTATGGACTATAATCTTTATAAAAATAGAAATAGTATCATGTAAATTTTAAGGAAAGCAAAGATTGGGAAGTCTATGCTGTTATTAGTGGTTCAAATGGAAAGAGCTGGAAAAAGGATAGGAGTTACCTGTGGAGAGATAGGGTTTTTAATTCATAATATATATTTTAATTAATTTTGGATAAACAGGGTAGCATATATTCAATAAAATATATTAAATATTAATAGACTTTAAAGTATAATTATTGAGCAAATGTTAGTTAATTTACTTCTGAAAAATAAAAACAAATGCTGTCGCATTCTAAAAACCTCTTCACTGTCCTTCTGGGTCAATATTTTTATATGCTTTTATTCCAGAGATAATTCTTTTACCTGACTTATAATAAACATTTTCTTCTTGTTCTCAGTAGCATTTTATCCAAGTGAGAACTGATGAAATACATTATTTTTCAAGTTTTTGAGCTTTATGACATCATGGCAACAGGCTAAATATCTTTGCTCTCCACAAGGCTTGTGTGCTTCAACACTAATAAAAATGTGGTATTTACAAGATGGATTTTGGGAAAGTAGTTATATTTTTAAAGTGAAGCATTTGTTGATTAATTATTACTCTTATAAGAGGCCAGGATTCTACCATGTAGGGATATTTTACAATCCCTCTCTCTCTCTCTTTCTCTCTCTCAAAGTTCTGAGATAAATTTTCAGAAAAAAAGTTTACTTAAATTGTTGCCTAAATTCAGAGGCTTCAGTGCATGCAGATAGGCCCTATCAATCTTGTCCCTTAGTGAAGTAAAATATCTTGGTAGGAATATGTGAAAAAGCAAAATATCTCACTTCATGGTCAAGCTTTTAAAAAGACTCTATCCTTTAGCATATCAATATTTGATTTGATTTGGTTTTGTAGTGCTGGGGATCAAATTCAATGTCTTGCACATTGTAGACAGGAGATCTACTACTGAGCCTCTTCCTCATCTCCCATATAGACATTTTGAAGACAATGTGGCACCTGAATTGTGGCTGATATCAACGGAAGTTGTCAGCTTGCCACCTGAAAGAGAACACTTACCAGGGGCTCTAATTCCAGATGGCCTCACCTCTAGACAAGTGAGAAATAAATATCTATTGTTTATAAGCAATATAATCTGTGGTCCTTTGTTACTATAGCTTAGACTGATGAGTGCAACCACATTAAACAGTATTTTAACACGTGTGATGCAACTAAGTGCATAAAAAATACCCACAAGACTAAGAACCAGGACCTCATGTGTACAACATGAATTACTGATTTATTCCAAAGAAAAATCTTTGTTCAGAAGAGATAGTGTTCTAAATGACACAACTAAGTAACACCATGGTTTGCTTCAGGAAATTTATATATAAACTTATGAGACATCTCAAGACTTAATTAGAGATTTTGTATTTGCCAGATTTATTAGTGTAGAGGTATGATCTCACAGACTACACAATCCCAGTCAATTACCAAATTCAGAAACTCTTCACTACTACTGCTCTTCACTACTACTGCTTATACTACTACTGCTCTTCACTACTACCGCTCTTCACTACTACTGCTCTTCACTACTACCGCTCTTCACTACTACTGCTCTTCACTACTACTGCTCTTCACTACTACTGCTCTTCACTACTACTGCTCCATTTATCTCACTTCCACACTTATCTAGTGAGTCATGGACAAGAAATCTTTGATGGTATATTTTCTATTTGTCTGGCCTGCAACTCACTAGAGAGACAAGACTGGCCTCAAACTCACAGTGATGTGCCTGCTTCTGTCTCTTCAGTGCCTGCCTAAAGGCATGAACTGTCTCTGTTGTAGTAGAAAGAGACCATTCCAGAAGGTTAGCCAAAGTATACGGAGCATCTGACCAGAGCATCAGCCCCAACTGACACATTTTAACACATTCTAGTACCTGAGGCTAAGGGACCCTCAAAGAAGACTTAGTTGCACTCACCAGGGTCTGTGCAACACGTGGTGGCTTTGGGGTTCCTGGTAGGAAGTGGGGCTCTATTTGATCACTTCTAATTTTTCCTACTACATGATTTACTTTAACTATTTTGATTTGTTTCAGATTACTTATACAAATGACTGCTTCACTTGCATAACATTCAGATTTTTTCACTTGGAAATTATCATTATGTATTGGACTTTTAAAGCATTTTTTCTTGTTAAGTTTTGAGGATACTTATACTCAGTAACTGATTAACTTTCCATCTTTTGTTTCTGACATTTTTTTTCTGCTGCTCTGCTTGGATATTCTGGTGCAGAAACTTATACTATTTATAACGTTGGATCTGTATGTGCTTTCTTTGGGGATCTCCTTTCTTGCTTCTATCCTAAGAAATTTCTCATCTGATTATAGTTGGTCAAGAGTACCTTTTTCTCTTAAATAAATTTTAATATTTACATTTAGCTGCTTCAAATTCAGTTTACTAGTGTGCCATCTTGTGTAAAAAGCTAAGCTACATGTTGTGTAGCTAATTACCTATCTACCCCAAACAGACTCATTAAAAGTCTGAGGTTGTCTGTCTCAGAAACTGCACTTCGGTATGATTTATAATGAGATTTTTTTTTGTCTCACTCTTTTTTTTCAATGTAAACCAACATGACTCTGATCCCTACGTTGTCTGTATGGTACATCTAAATATAGGGAAGAATTTCTTATTGATATGCATGCTCAAGAAACAGAGCTGAGGTTGACCAGTGTCTTGTGTCTCAAGATAGATCTCTTTCACTTTTGAGAGCTTCCCTGCGGGAGAAATAATCAGCTTAGTTTGTCTTCAGTATTACAGTAACTTAGATTAGAACATGAAGAACTTTATCACAATTAGAGCTTTTCAAATGGGATTGACAATTGGAGGAAGCAATAAGTTCCCCTTCATCAGCTGCCTGAAGAGAGTGTAAATAAAGCATGTTAACAATAGGAGAATTTTCACAGAGCCTCTGGCTTATAGTTGAAGCCTTCAAAGTTCACTGCAACTGTAAAATTCCATATTTCCTGAGTCTATCTATAGGTACTTTTTTTTTAATGTATAAAACTTATCCAAAACAAGAGTATTTTTGTTAACTTCTGGGCAGTCCTTAACCCACAGAGAAAATCATTTGTTTCATTTAATTGGATTTGAATGACCACATTTACATAGATTCTCATCAAGTTTAATGGCTTTACTTGCTGTACTCTTAACAGCAGCAGATGAAGTCCAAAGAAATCCAGTCTAAGCCTAGTGGAAGAACATGGCTGATTTAAAAGTTCCCAAGATGCCTATGAAAGTTAAAATGACTAACTGGACTGATCCATCAGAGACTTCATGTCATCCTGAAAAAAAAGTAAAAATGTTGTCTACTTTAAAGAGAAAATGGTGATGAATCCATAAAACTGTATACAAAGTTGCATTGAAAGTTAAGTTTACCTCATTCATACAGACATTGAAGTAAAAAGTCCGACTAAACATGGACAATAACATAGATATATATGTTAACTTAAATTAAAATGTTTAAGACAACAGATCAGTAGCTGAGTAAATGATGATCTGACCCATTCATTCTGTATGACAAATCATTGATCAAACAGACATTTGAGCATTATAAGGAATATAGAAATTCCATATAAGTATACACATTAGGATTCAAATGTTTATTTTCCCTCATTCTTTGAATAACTATCATTAATATTGAACAAATTGTTAATTAATTTTAAAACTACAGATAGAAGAGCCTACTGTTGTGCTTATTAATATTTCTTGGTTATAACCCCAAATTTCTGAGCCTTAAACAATTAAATCGTTGAAGTGGGTGATTCTCTTGATGAAATTATGATACATTGATAGAGGAAAAGGAACATTTTAAATACATATCTTCTAAAGTTAAAAAAAATGCCCTTTTGCTTTGAGAATGCATCTCTGGAGAGGTTTATTTTTGAAATTCTGAGGTTCCTGAAACCAAGAAACTGTGTATTGAGGGCATAGTTAATTGTCCCGTTGGCTCCTTTCGCCGCTGTGGGGCTGCAGACACATTCTGAGCTGTTTGCATGACACACTTGGCTTGCAGTTCCTGGAACAAATACAGAGGAATTTGTAATGACTGAGCATAATCTCAGATGCTTTGCATGTATTTTCTTATTTGAGGAAATAATTTAGTAGAATGTGTCTACTAATGGTAATTTTCATTATAAAACACACAAAGGCATGTACAAGGTATTTTTCACGCATTGGACAAAGCAGGATTTTGAGAAACATAGGCACCTGAGTATAGCTTAGAAGTGAAAGTGATTTCTATATATATTAAAAAAAAATGTTTGTTTGGGAGATACCTAGAACTGCCACACAGATGTAGCCCATGGCAGCTCAGTGTCCAAGTGAGTTCCCTAATAAGAGTTCCCTAGTAAGGGGCTGTCTCTGGCATGAACTCGGTGGCTGGCTCTTTGATCACTTCCCCTTAAGGTGTAGGGTAGCTTTATCAAGCCACAGAGGAAGATAGTGCAGTCAGTCATGATGAGACCTGATAGACTAGGATCCGAAGGAAGGGTTGGAGGACCTCCCCTATCAGAGGACTTGGGAAAGGGCATGGGAAGAGGAGAGGGAGGGTGGGGTTGGGAGGGGACAAGGAAGGGTGCTACAGCTGGGATACAAAGTGAATAAAGGTAATAAACAAACAAACAAACAAATTAATGTTTTCTTGCTTGCTTGTTTTATCAAGAAGAATGTGAAAATTTTATCATGTGATAATTTACTCAACTGTTCATGGAAAATGGGTTTACTCACCTCATTGGATACAAAAGTAATGGGGAAAAGTATGGAATTACATGTTAGTGTATATGTTCGTTATTATTGCTTGGAGTTTAAGAAAACAACATCTACTTCTGTTAAGCTTAACAAATGCTTAGAAACTTGACCTAATAGATGCAGTAAGCATGATGATGCCCCAAAGTATGATGCTTCATACACTGTGTAGTTGCAAATGAAGGAAGCTGGGTGGGCTACATTTGTAAGGGCAGGCTTTCTTTTGTCTGCCTGTCTCCCAATAGACAATCCTTCTCTTAAAGGCAGATCATGGGAATCCCATTTCTCCCTTCCCTACAAAAACCTTTAAAATCTAGAAGGATTCCAGGTTGTTCCCATATAAGTCAGAGAGGTGTCATGCCCCAAACCAAGCATGCTATACAGAATCAGGAAAACAAAATCTGAACAAATAGTCCTTACTGAGATTTCTCATCATTTGAAGACCAATTATAGAACCCTAAAGTTATACAATTTTCTTACTAGATTTTGAAGAAAAAGAAAAAGGCAATTTCCTTTAGGTTTTGGTGTCTTCATTTCTGAAGACTCCTATATTATATAAAATTTGGTTACATAAATTTGTTATGCATTTTCTTTTAACCTTCTTTTTGCTATAGATTTGCCAGCTCCAAGCTTTGTAATTGGCGAAGAAAGATGTATAGCATTTTACCTCTATGTTCTAGACAAACTAGAGAGAACAGGAGTGGTCAGATAATAGCCAGTGAAACAGTGAATTCATTCAGTTGAAGGTTGTTTATGATACTGAGGGTTAAGGGAATGTAATCCGTGCTGGAGATAGGAGGTGACTGAGATGGGTGATCATCAGGGAACAGGCCTAAGTAATCATCCATTGTACATATTTTCCTTGACAGAATCATGCCTTCAGAATTCTAAAGTTGCACCATTGTATCATTCTAATAGAGTCAGATGCTCTCTGAGCCTTAGAGAGACACTGATCTTGGAAATTTTCCAAGCACAACTATTATAGGAAGGTAAGAGAGTAAATGAACTATGTGGCTAATTTTTGTTTGTTCTTATTTATTACTTTTTAGCTATATTGTTTTTCTATCTCTTTTCTGAATCTCTTATTATCTATAATAGCTCTTGACCTTTGGAAACATGATGTGGTATGCCTAGAATACACATTCCCTACCCTTTCTTGCTCAGCTACAAACTCTCAGAAATATGCCATGCAAACAGCTTAAGCTAATTTCATCAGTGTTAAGCTAACATTGTTGGTGGAACCTACCCCGAAGTTTCCAGGATGCTGAACTACATTTTTCTCACTTTTCTCAATTTTTTTTATGTCTCTCATTGTGCTTCTCAGATAATATGCCATAATTTGTCTGCGCTAGAGAGTGTGCTACCTAAAAACAAAGACTGCATTCAGTTCAGCATGGATTTTCCTAAGGCCTAACCTGTACTGTGTTTCAAACAGATGTTTTTGCTGGAGTTGATGGATGCAATCATTTTCATACTATCACATCCTAAAAATAGCAGAGAGAAACAGCTGAGGGATTCTCAGCTGGAATTTGGAGGTAATGAGAAATATTTAGGAATACCAGTTCTGGAAAGATACACGGAAGGGAGATTCTGGTGGCAAGTAGTTTCCAGGTGGTACAAATGACTCCATATCTTTGGGAAAATAAAAAAGCCCAAATGCCTTGGATTTTGTTGTTCTTTCTTATTGTTTTGTTTTGTCTTAATCTGTGCTTAGCACCATGCTTTATTTGCTGTGTTCTCTAGCAATGACGAAATTGATAAAGGCCATCCTCCAGGAGCACAGCCTATTATAGGAAATAAGCATATTTTCAGGACTATGTCAGAACTCACACAAGAAATCTGTGTGGGGTGTAAACTGTTTGTAGACCTTAAAGGGTTGAGCCATGTATCTCTTGGTTTCCTTACTGCTGTGGCCATCTACCTATGAAGCAATTTAAGAGAGGAAGAATTTATTCTGGCTCACATTTCAGGGTGTGAAGATATGGTGGTAGGAGTTGCTTGTGGCTACTGAGGCATGACACTGCTCACTCTGTAGCAAATTAGGAAGCATAATGCATGATAAAAAGAAGGGTAAGATTCATGATATTCAGTTCACTATCACCTTCTTTTTTTTTTTTTTGGTTGTTGTTGTTGTTAGTCAAGCCTAAACTTATGGAAGGATGTTATCTACATTCATGGTATATTTTTACCCAATTCATCCTATCTGAAAACCCTTTATAGACAAAATCAGTGGTCTTACTAATCTCTTAGGTGATTCTAAATCTGGTCAAATTGTCAATAAATATTAGCCACTCCAAGCTATATCTATAGGAAATATTGTAAGAAAAAATGTTCTGAAGGAGTTTGTTCTGAAGCTCAATTTTGAACAAATATTATTTAGTGAAACACTGAATAGAGTGCAATCATGTGGATAGGACCAAATGTAAGTGTGTGTGTTTGTGTGTATGTGTATGTGTGCACGAGTGGTCCTGGGGTATGAAGGGACAGGATGCATTTTGAGAACATGAGAATTACTGTAGAGTAAGAAAAATAGGACACAGGAATGGAAGTAGTTGAATACTATAACAATATTTTTTTCTTTTTCCTTGGAATGAGAACATTGAAGAATTGTGTAATGATTAGAATTTTTTCCTAGGAAGATTATTTAAGCATCACATTAATGAACTGGAGAGAAAATAAGATTGGAAGCACTACAAAAAAAAAAAAAACATCAATTACCCAGAAGAAGTTGAGGGCCATATAAGACGCACCAGAAAGAAGGAAGGGAAAGAAAGAAAATATTAGGGTTGTAAACATTTAGGAACTTGAGAGTGATTTCATAGTTGAGGTGAGGCAGCAAAAGGAGCTGTGAGCATCCTTGGTTTGTGGCTTAGAAATCCAAAATGAATTAAACTACTCTTTATGGAGAAACAATTCAAACAAACTTGAAGGAAGGATACACTGAGTTTAGGCTGGTGTGTGTGTGTGTGTGTGTGTGTGTGTGTGTGTGTGTGTGTGCTTTCTTTATGTTACTTAACTGGATGGTGTACAGTGTTCATTTGTTAGAGAGGATGTACTAGCAACCACCACTTAGGGTTGCATAGATAAAGTTAAGGTGACTTCCATTTGAAATCCAGCTTGCCACCCACCAGCATCATGATTGTAGAAAAATTATGTGTTAGCTTAAACCCTCATGTTTATAGATAGCAAATATAGTTGAAATTAGGCCTAAATTTTGTTTTGAAGATTAAGTTCAATGATCATGCAGACAGTCTATGTTCTGTTTTCCTGACTCAGTTGTGTGTTCTTTGAAGGCACGGCTATGCTGGTTTTACTTCTATATCTCAGCACTTCAAATGGTGCCTGGGACATAGAATGGAGACATTAAACATTCACAAAATACAGGAACCCTGTATATTAGGAACTAAGGAAAGCATAAATGAATTACACGTTATCAAACACAAGATAAAAGAAAGGTAGTAAACAAGACTATGGAAGGCAGAGCGCATGGAATCTTAAGTTGTGGGAAATAGTCAGATAGGGAGAGGACAGGAGCTCCACCAGGAGAGCAACAGAACTAAGAAATCTGAGCACAGGGGTCTCTCCTGAGACTGATACTCCAACCAAGTACCATGCATGGAGAAAACTTAGAACCCCTGCACAGACATAGCCCATAGTAGTTTAATATCCAAGTGTGTTCCATAATAATGGGAACAGGGACTGCCTCTGACATGAACTGATTGGCCTGCTCTTTAACTTTGATATGCCATAACAGGTTGATAACCATTGAGGTTAGCCATTTTCTGAAGAGAAACAGAAGAGGGGTGTATGCAGGGGCAGGGGATACGGAAGAGGGGCTAGAAGGAGAGGAAGGAAGCAAAAATGTGGTCCAGATGTAAAATAAATAAAAATTAAATGTATCCTGCAGGAAATGAAGTTTATGGAGCACGTAAAGCCAAAAGAAATGTGTGCCACTGAGACTATCAATGCTGTCTAACTTGAACTTGTCCGAGCTCACTAAATACCACACTCTGAGGGCTGGTTTCCAGATTGTCCCATACTTACCTACCCTTACTGGAATCAGCATGATGAATTCTCCCGTGATGTGGATTGGTCAGTTAGGCTAGGTACCATTTTAAGCAGGAGTTTGTTCTTCTGGTGCCCCCCTGCTCTTCCCTCGTCCGCCGGTGGTACTGGAGGTGCTGTAGTCTATCACGGGGCACTTGTGTCGCAGATCCCAGCAGCCTCTCTCTGGTGGTGCGCACCTGTATATAGCAAGCTGTAGGTGTTCTCCTTATTTAGATCATCTCAGCACTAACCCTAGTGCTGCCGCTATTAAAACACGAGACAAGTGTGGCTTGTCTGGATGGGAAGATCTGATGTGTTTCATGCTATTCTGGACCAAAGTTCCTAATTAGACTCCGAGAAGGTGGCAATGCTGTGGGTGTGTGAAGTTGCCTCCCTGCAGCTGGGTATGTGTCTTTCTCACTTTCCTGCTGGCAGAGTCTGTGTTTTGCTTTGTTCGTGCTGCAAGGCAGATAAATTGTCAGGCTTCCCGTTAGCAGCTGGTCATTTCGGTGTGTGCTCATGTGCTCTTCCCGCTGATAACAGAAATGACTTAGGAAGCTTTCCAATCATTGCCAGGATAGTTTTCCTATTACTGGATATCATCAATCATAAAATACCAGTTTCCAGCCTTCCGTTGCATTCTAGAACACAAAGAAGGGAGGAAGCATAGGGACATTGTCGTGTTAAGGAGCGGTATTTTTGTTACCTATGTGAAAAGGGGTGTAGATCTGGAGTAAAATGGAAGCTATGAGATTGGAAGGAGATAAATGGGTTTAGATATAAAAGGAACCATAAATTCTGTGAGTTGGTGCCGGTTCCAGGAAAGCAAAATAAAAAATCAATTCAGGGACTCACCTTGACCCTTTTGTAACTTAAGGCATTTCTTTGCATCTTCATGGTTTGTGCACTTTCCTCTCACAAAAGTTCCAGCATTTGTTTCTTGTTACGTTTCTATTATTCTCTCTTGTGTTGAGCCTGAAGAATGACAAGAACCTTGTCTTTTGTACTGTATTATCTTTTGCAGCTTAAAGAGTGAATGGATGCCAGTCATTAAGATACAGGTCATAGAAAGGGCAAATGGGGATTTAAGGTAGAAAATATCAGTTATTGACACATGTGAAATATTGGATGGGAATATATTGGTTTAAAAGTCTGGGACAGAAGTCTGGACATGTAGGTTGGGAAGTTGCCAACATAGGTACAATGATATTAGAAGTTCTGTAATGAGGGTCTCTGAAAGACTCTACCTAGCAGTGTATCAAAGCAGATACTAAGACTCAAAACCAAACCTTCGGCAGAGTGCAGAGAATCATATGAAAGAAGGGGGAGTTAGTAAGACCTGTAGAGGACAGGAGCTCCAAAAGGACCAAATATATCAGGGCACAGGGATCTTTTATGAGACTGTTTCCCAACCAACTACTGTGTATGGATATAACCTAGAACCCCTGCTCAGATATAGCCCATGGTAGCTCAGCATCCAAGTGCTGAGTGGGTACCCTAGTAAGGGGCACAGGGACTATTTCTGACATGTACTCAATGACTGGCTCATTGAGCATACACCCCCCACCCCACCCCCGGAGAGAGGAGCAGCCTTGCTAGGCTACAGAAGAGGACATTGCAGCCAGTCCTGAGGAGACCTGATAAGCTAGGGTCAGATGGAAAGAGAGGAGGTCCTGCCCTATCAGTAGACTTGGAAAGGGGCAGGAAGTTGATGAGGAAAGGATGGTGGGATTGGGAAGAAATGAGGGAGGGGACTATGGCTGGGATACAAAGTACATAACCTGGGATTAATATTAAAAAATAAATAAAACAATAAAACAAAAAAGTTCTGTAACTTGTCATAGACTAAGTGTTTTTGCTCTCTTGTTACCCAAGTGCACATGCTAAACAAAGCCCTACCCACCAGTCTGATGCTATTAGGAGACAGAACATTTGGGGAATATTTAGCAGAGTGGAGACCTCCTACTAACCATTGATTCACCCATAAGGAGGCTTATTGGAGGACTTTCGCTAGTCTCCCATCTCTTCCTAACATTGCCTTTCCTTTTGCTCTCCTTCTCCAGCAAGTGAAGGAATGGTAGCCATGTCTGACCTAAGAAAAGTCTTCACTAACAGCTGAAACTACTGCTGTCTTGATATTCTGTCCAGAACTGAAATAAAATCCTGATGTTTGGATCCACCAAGTCTTTGACATTTTTGTTGTAGTTACCCAAACTTATCCCCAGTTTACGTTGAATTCTCAGGGTCATAGAAGCCATCCCTGCTGGCTGTTAGTTGCCAGGACTAGAGGAGGAGGTAAAAGATAATTAATTTCTTCTTAAAGAAATTAAGTACAAAACTTTAATTAAGATGCACCTCCGTGTTTACTATTATTGAACTTGCTAACTTTCTTCTAATAGTATATTTATGGAATTTGGGCAGTGAGATACATTTTTCAGCAGATAATGTGACTTCTGCCATTTTCTGTTTTGTAGTGTTTGATTCCTTTTATGAAAATTGTGAATATTTTTGCTTTCTCTCCAGTACATCCCAATGTCCCTGTTGTAAAACCAGAAATTTGGTGAGCTATATTCTGGAAAAAGTATATTTTCTTTGTAAGATGACTTTTGCCTGTCAGTGGCTTTCTTTCTTTGGATAACTGTCAGTGATCTTAAGCCTTGAACTGACTATTGTAGCTTTGCCTCCCAAAGATTAAAATTTTCCCTTCAAAAATATCCTGCTCAGACTTATGCAGGCCACATAAATATACTTCAAGTTGTTTACACAACAAATATAGAAGGAGGGCAGAAGGGGTGTTCTGCTGCCATACAAGTCATATTTGAACCAAGACTATCTTCAGCAATCTTGACCTTTAGAGCATCCATCATTTCCACAGCCATGCTCAAAACAAACTCCCCACCAAATGTTCTATGGATGCAGCTGGAAAAATGGATGCAGCAAATAATGAAGTCCGTATCAAAATGATCACAAAGCATGGCAAAAGAGTCAGGGCAAAATTGACTGGCAGAGGTCTCCAAAGAGCAATGATTTCTGCCTAATATGCAGCAGGTGCACACAGTGGCTAGGAATAAAGTCATCTTCTTGTGCCAGTGAAGGGCTTGGTCCCCACACTGCTAACAAGGAGTACCGTTCTCCCTTTGCTCCTGGGAACCCACGTTATTTGGAGGATTTTAATTATCATAGGCATACTGTGGGGGCTTCCAGAAGAGATGATTTGGCTTCTACTGCTGTAAATTTAATTTTCCTGCTGAACACCTGCTAATGGTCCAACTAAATTATTTACCTGTGTGAAATACATCACACTAGAAGTTCATGCTGTATTTATTCTCATGGAGACATGCTTCTTAGGAAGTCTATTCTGCTCCATATTTCTTGATAAAGGTTATACAGTGTTGAGACTCCACAGGCTAAAGGAATTACTCAGTATTTGCAGATTGCATATACTAGACACAGTACTGATAAAATGTGGCATGCCTTGATTTTTTATGCTGCATTTCATTTATCTCCCATTTAATTAGCTTAGTTGTGAAATTACTGAGTGCGATTATCATACTTCTCACCAAAGAAGCCCTGATCATATTATCACTGACAGACTTCACAAGTGAGGCTAATAATTAGTAGGTAGAAGAACCAAATCTCCCTCCCACTGTAAAGAGTAGTATAGACTTTCAGAACAATATCTCTTTCTGTTTTTCTTTCTGATTTTATTTATTTATTTATTTTAATTGAGTTTTAAATTTATATACACTCCTTCCATCTCAATCATAGTTCCTCTCTCTCCTCTCCTCCCAGTCCCACACTCCCACACTTTTCCCCTCCCCTTCTCCTTAGAAAAGAGGAACCTTCCACCCCCCACCCCAGAAACCCACTCAAGCATATCAAACCACACTTCCTCATCCAGTGAGGCCAGGAAAGGCAGCCCTGTTAGGGGGAAGTGATCAAAAGAGGCAACGGATTCCAACAGCATCTGCTCACCTTACTAGGGAACCCACATAAAGAGCAAACTGCCCACCGGGTACCTATGTGTAGGTGCCAGCCCCTGACACCATTAATTATACTCTGCTATGTTTTACAGACAGGAGCCTAACATTATAGTCCTTTGAGAGATCCCACCCTGCAGCTGATCAAATCAGAACTGAGACTCATAGCCAAACATTAGGCAGAACTTAGTGAGTCCTATGGAAGAGTGTGTGTGTGATGGGGAAGAGTGGTGAGTGGGATAGAAGGACACGGAGGGTGACAAGAATGCCCCAAGAAGACCAACAGAGCCAACTAACCTAGGCACATTCAGGCTTACAGAGACAGAAGTACCAACCAAAGAGTTTGCGTTGACTGGACCTAGACTCCCTACAAGTGTGTAACCAATGTCTCATTTTTAAAAGAGAAGTTGGTTTGTGCTTTAGGAGTTTTTAGATATTTCCATAAAGTGAAACTTAGAGAAGTAAGTTATATATAAAGGTATAATTAGCATTTGCATTTAGTTGTGCAAATCTCTTAGAGAACCAGGAAAGGCAGAGTTGGTCTCACATATTTGGAGTCCTCAGCAGTGCAGCCAAACATGGAAAGAAGATGTATATGAAGTGCATAGTGAAAAATATCACAACCTGTAAAACTGAAAAGATACAGAGATAATACATGAATATCTAAGGTAGTATGGCCTCTAGGTCAACTTACCTGCTTCCATTGGGATACCTAGAAAGATAACATGGTACATTTGGAGAATAAAACAAAGAAATACATTTCCACCTTGTGAGTGATTCTTAATGCAGTCATTTTGGGAATATAGACAGTTTGTTGCATGTCTCTTTGAGAATTCCTACCAAATTAAACACACAAGAAATTCAGATTTTTGTCTTATACCTATACATTTGAAATCTTCAGAGATGTATTACACAGCTTTGTGTGTATACATATATATATGTATATTTATATTTATATTTTTATACAATACTGGCTATTGACTGAACCGAATATAGTATATTCCCCCAGTATCTTTTCCAGTATGATTGAGTTTCATGACTCACAATCAATGTGCTTCTTATAACCTTATTTGAAAAGAAAGTTTCAAATTCTAAATAGCAAGGCAAGTGAAGGAGGGACTGGGCATGGTTAATTCTTGAATGATAGAATAATAAATAGGCATCTTTCAGAGAACCTATCCTACGTGGCAATATTTCTGAATCCAGTGAAAAAAGAGCAAAAGTGAGAACTATCCAAGATGGCTGCCCCAGGAGGACACTGTGTCTGAGGAGCAGGACAGTAGTGTAGGCACAGCTACCAGGAGACTGAGATCTCGGACCTAAAACACCAGCATTTGTGACTGCCAAGTGAGCAGAATTCCTACAGTGGGGAAATCAAGTGGAAAAGTACAAGAGACACCCAGCTATTCCCAGGAAAAACTCCGGAGGGAGACAGGCTGCACACAGCCAGGCTGGGCACCTAAGCCACCATTTTGGTCTGGGGCACACAGTACCCCGGACGGACTGAGTTTCACCCAGATACTGCGGGCTACACCTGTAAGACCCACACCCCTAGGCACACCCAGCCACCACTCTGGATTGGGACTCATAGTATCAGGTCCAGACTGAGGTGCCCCAAATACCATCTCAGACTGTGGTGCACAACCCCTGACCCAGAAGGAGGCGCCAAGGCTCCAGTCCAGAAGAGAACCTTTAGCAGCAAGCCCAGGACAGATCTCGGAGACTCCTGACCAGAGCAGCGCCCCCAGCCGACATATCAAAAGGGGACACGCAGCACCTGGCACAGAGTGAGGAGACAAACCTCCAGACCAGAGGGGAGATCAGCCTGTGGTGCTCACAGCCTCTAGCACAGAGCACAAAGCCAGGCACACAGATCCCACAACAGAGTTCAACTGAGGCAACAACACACACTATCAAACCACTAGAACTCCGTGATCTTCTTGAAGAATACTCCTGACACAAGAGATTGACAGTTCCAGTCTGAAGTTTAGCCTTGAAGCACAAACAGCTCCTTGATTATATATAAACAAATGCCCAGAAATCAGCGTAAGAACTCACCCAACAATAATCAGGACACCATGGCCCCACCAGAAACACCCAAAAGCAATAGAGATTTTAATTCAGCGGAGACACACGAAAATTATATTAAAGCTATAATTATGCAGATACTAGAGGAACAAAAGGAGGCACAAAAAAAAAAAAAAGAAAT
>CM053766.1:63086884-63127568 GCA_028658305.1 Pachyuromys duprasi
ATATAGCAGTCTTGGTTGGCATCTGTGTTCCCTTAAAGACTGCATGACTTCTGCCCAGGCCATTCTGGTTTTCATAGTTTCTGATGAGAAATCTGGTGTTATTCTGATCGGTCTACCTTCATATGTTACTTGGCCCTTTTCACTTGCTGCCTTTAACATTTTTTCTTTATTTTGTAGGTTTAGTGTTTTGACTATGATGTGACGAGAGGTATTTCTTTTCTGGTCTAGTCTATTTGGTGTTCTGTAGGCTCCTTGTATGTTTATGAACATTTCTTTCTTTAAGTTGGGAAAATTTTCTTCTGTGATTTTCTTAAAAATATTTTCTGGTCCTTGGAGCCTGGAGTCTTCTCTTTCATCTGTTCCTATTATTCTTAGATTTTGTCTTTTCATGGCGTCCTTGATTTCTTGGATGTTTTGTGCTTGGGACTTTTCTGATTGTATTTTTTTCTTTGAGTGAGGAATCCATTTCAGCAAGTGTATTTTCAGCTCCCAAGATTCTCTCTTCCATCTCTTGTGTTCTATTGGTGATGTTTACCTTTGTGGTTCCTGATCTTTTCTCTAAGTTCTCCAGTTCCAGCTTTTTCTGTTTGAGTCTTCTTTATAGATTCTAATTCTGTTTTCATGCTTTGTATCATTTCCATCATCTGATTTACTGTGGCTCCTATTTTTTTGTTTGTTTCCTCTCTATATGTCTTTAATTGTTCCTCTATGTGGGCAGTTATATTCTTCTGAATATCTTTGATGGCCTTGTTCATTTCCTCTTTCTGTTCCTCTACTAACTGCATAAGCATAGCTTTAACATAATTTTCCTTTGTCTCTGGTGAATTAAAATCTCCGTTTCTTTTGTGTGTTTCTGGTGGGGCCATGGTGTCCTGATTTTTGTTGGGTGAGTTCTTATGTCGACCTTTGGCCATTTGTTTATATATAGTCACGGAGCTGTTTTTGCTTTGAGGCTGAACTTCGGACTGGAACTGTCAATCTCTTGTCTCTGGAGTATTCTTCAAGAAGATCAGGGAGTCCCAGTGGTTTGAGAGTGTGTTTTGTTGTCTCAGTTTAGCTCTGTTGTGGGATCTGTGTGTCCGTCTCCGTGTCCTGTGCTAGAAGCTGTGTACCACTCTAGTCTGGAGGCTTGGCTCCTCACTCTGTGTCAGAGGCTGAGTGTCCCAGTTTGAGATGGCAGCTGGGGGCACTGCTTTGGTCTGGAGGCTCCATGCTCGGACCTGGGCTTCCTGCTAAGAGCTCCCCTCGGTTCTGGAGACTTGGTGCCTCCTTCTTCTGGGCCAGGGGCTGTGCACCACAGTCTGAGATGGTATCTGGGGGCTTCTCAGTCTGGCTCAGATACTGTGTGACCCAGTCTGGAGTTGGGGCTGGCGGTGCCAAGGGGTGTGGGCACACCCGATGCAGCGCATGGTCTCTGGGGGATTCTCAGTCTGGCCCAGAGACTGTGTGACCCAGTCTGGAATGGCAGCTGTCAGTGCCCAGTGCAGCCGCAAGTTCAGATAAGGGCTGTGCTCAGCCAGTCACCTGGAGTTTTTCCGGGGAATAACTGGGTGTTCCTAGGACTTTTCCACTTGATTTCCTCACCGTAGGAATTCCACTCACCTGGCAATCGCAAAGGCTGGTGTTTTAGGTCCCAGAGTTCAGTCTCCTTGTCGCTCTGCTGACACTGCTGTCCTACTCCTCAGTCACAGTGTCCCCTTGGGGCAGCCATCTTGGATACCCTAACATTGCATTTCTAGTAAAGGTTTAAGAAAGTTGCATAAGCTAAATAAAATATTGAAAACTCAAACTAATATTTTTTAAGATCACAAAAAATCTTATTTGTGAGTGAAAGAAAGCAGAATACCAGATACTCTTTCTTGCTTACAAATCTAGTTTTCTGCATCTAAAAACTTTTTGTAAGGTACCCTGAATGTTTGTTAGCTAATGAGATCAATGGCATTTGGTTAAAAAAAAAACCACCCCATATAGAACTTAGGTACCCTAGTTCAGATGGAAATAAAATGACAAGAATGCTTGCACAGTTGGTAGCTAAGAACCCAATTCTTTTTAAAAAAAAAGTTACTTTATTTTATTTGTATATTTATTTATTTCAATTTATTCACTTTGTATCCCCACCGCAGCCCCCTCACTTGTCTCCTCCCAGTCCCACCCACAAACCCTCATCTTCCCTTATGCCTTTTCCCTAGTCCCCTAGTAGGTGAGGACCTCCTCCCCTTGTATCTGACCCTAGCTTATCAGGTCTCATCAGGAGTGGCTGCATCATCTTCCTCTGCGGCCTGGCAAGACTGTACCTCTAGGGGAAGGTGATCAAAGAATCAGCCACTGAGTTCACGTCAAAGAGAGCCCCGGTTCCCCTTACTAGGGAACATACTTGGAAACTGAGTAGCCAATGGGCTTCCTATGAATAGGGGGTCTAGGTCTTCTCCATGAGCACCCAATTCTTAAGAACTGATAAATGCAGATGGTGTTCTGTGGAGATTGTGTCATGATCCAAAGAACTGAAAAGACTAAAGCAGTCAGGGCTGATCATAGCACATCAGCATGGGCTGTGAAGGTACACAGCATACAGATGTGGAGATCTGTCCGATAAACTCTTATTTGGCGTTTACTTAGAGATATAGCATGTCAAGTGGCAGACCCAAATAACAAGTACTGCTGAAGAAGCACAGGCAAAAAGAAGTATTGAGAACCAACAGCTGCCACTGATGTGCCCCTCTGTGCTATTGAGCTGCTGGGAAATGAGGAGACATAAGAGAGTCTAAGAACCAAATCACTTAGCGTGCATTCTCCTGCCTTTTAAGGTATAGTTCTTATAAAGATAATTTAATCTCCATTGATATGTTTTCTTCAATAGAAATATATTAAAATTCAGCAACAATTCTAGTTATCTTTTAGTCTTAACTTAGGGCAAGTTTCTTTCTGTGTTTCCAACACTCTGAGTCGAGAGTAGGGGTTGAGTAATGAGAATGAATAATGAGAAGGTGTTTGTTAATTAGAATTTAAGTCTGTCTAGAATACAAAAATAATCCACTACTTTTAAATATGCTTATATTATCAACCTACACACAAGAATAACTACATCTTTAAGAATTTAAAATGCTCATTTAAAATTCATTCCAACACTTTTACATTGTGTTTGCATATTTCAACAGCTGCTTAAGTAAGAGTTGTAGTTCTGTGGGAATTTTAGCTATAAAACTGGGGTGTGGGAGAGGATGTCTGGGACTTATTTCTTCTCTCAGGGTTTGAGATGAAGACAGCTCAGATAGGTAAGCCTCTAGATGGCTCAAGCTGTCACATTCCTTTTATTTATTTTTAATAAAATTATAAATCTTGAGGCATCAATGTATAGGAGATATCCAAGGAAATGTTTTTGTTTTAATTAATTAATTTATTTATTCACATCTCAATCTTAGCTCCCTCCCTCTTCTCCTCTCAGTGCCACCCTCTCTCTTCCTCCATCCCTTCTTTATTCCTCAGAAAAGGGGAGGCCCATACTCATCCACCCCAGATCATCAAGACTGAGCTCACCCTCTTCCCCTGAGGCCTGGCAAGGTACTTCTACCTGTGGGTAGTGACCAAAAGGCAGGCAACAGAGTCCATGTCAGAGTCAACCCTGGTACCAACATGAACCAACATGAACCCTGTGCTGCCCATCTGCCACATCTGTGAAGGGGGCCTAGGTCCAGTCTATGTCTGGTCCTTGGTTTGTGCTTCTGTTTCCACAAGTCACACTAGGTCCTGGTTATTTGGCTCTGTTTGTCTTCTTGTAGAGCTCCTATCACCTCCAGGTCATTCTGTACGTCTTCCCACTTTTCTTGCTTTGCTCAGTGTTTGGCTATGAGTCTCTACATCTTTTTCGATCTGTTGCTGGGGGAACCTCCCAGAGAACAGCTATTCTAGGCTTCTGTCTGTGAGCATAGCAGGATATCATTAATAGTGTCAGGGGTTAGCTTTCTCCCATGGGATGGGTCTCAGGTTGAGCCAGGCATTGGCTAGCCGTTCCTTTTATCTCTGCTCTATGTTCATCCCTGCACATTTTGTAGGTAGGGTAAATTTGGGGTCAAAGTTTTTGTGTGTGAGATCGTTTTCCCATCTATCCATTAGGAATCCTGTCTAATTAGAGGGTGACCTCTTTTGTCTTCATGACCCCTGCTACTTGGAGTCTCAGCTGGAGTCAACCCCTTATCATCCCAGAAGCCTACCCTGTGTTAAGAGATGCCACTGCTCATGGATTTTCTTCTCTCTGTAGGCCCCCTGTTCTCTCACCCCTACTCAGCCCAGGTCTGGTCTCCACCACCATTTCTCTCTGTGCCCCCTCAACTATCTTATTCTCTCTCTTTAATCACTTCCACTGTCTATTCTGTTTCCCCTTCTTAGTGAGATTTAAGCATCCTTGCTTTGATCCTCCTTGTTAATAATCTTCTTTTAGTCTGTGAATATTAGTATGTTTATCCTGTACTTTATGACTAAAATCTTCTTATAAGTCAATACATACCATGTGTGTCTTTCTGGTCTGGGTTTCCTTACCAATGGTGATATTTTCTAGTTTCATCCATTTGCCTACAAATTTCAAGATTTCCTTGTTTTTAATAGCTGAGTACTATTCCACTGTATAAATGTAACACAATTTCTTTATCCATTCTTCAGTTGAGGGACATCTATGTTTGTTTCCAGACTCTGGATATTATGAATAAAGTGGACATGAACATAGTTGAGCATAGGTCCTTGTGTGGTAGAGCATATTTTGGGTTTATTAACAGGAGTCATATAGCTGGGTCTTGAGGTAGAGCTATTCTGACTTTTCTGAGAAAGTGTCAGATTGATTTCCAAAGTGGTTGTACAAGTTTTGACTCCCACCAGCAGTGGGAGAGGGTTTCCCTTTCTCCACATCCTTGCCAGCATATGCTGTCACTTGAGTTTTATATCTTAGCCATTGTGACGGGTGTGGGATGGAATCTCAGAGTTGTTCTGATTTTCATTTCCCTGATGACTAGGGATGTTGAGCATTTCTTTAAGTACTTCTTAACCATTCAATATTCCTCTATTGAGAATTCTCTGTTTAGTTCTGTACCCCATTTTTAATTGGATGTTTTTGTTTGTTGGTGTTTAATTTTCTGAGTTCTTTTTAAATATAATTTTTTTATTTATTACAATTTATTCACTTTGTATCCTAGCTGTAGCCCCACCTTCATCCACTCACAATCCTGCCTTCCCTCCCTCAACTCTTCCCATGTCCCTTCCCCAGTCCACTGATAGTGGAGAAGCTCCTCCCCTTCCATCTGACCTAGCCTATTAGGTCTCATCAGGACTGTCTTTCATTGCCTTCCTCTGTGGCCTGATAAGACTGCTCTCCCATCAGGGGATGCTGATCAAAGAGCCAGCCACTGAGTCAGAGACTGCCACTGTACTCCTTACTAGGACAGCCACTTGTAGACTGAGATGCTACTGTCTACCTCTGTGCAGGGGTTCTAAGATATCTCCATGAATGGTCCTTAGTTGGAGTATCAGTCTCAGAAAGGACCCCTGGACCTAGATTTATTGGTTTTGTTGTTCTCCTTATAGAGCTCCAGATACTTCCAGGTCTTTCTATTTCCCCCTTCTTTCATAAGATTCCTTGCACTCTGCCCAAAGTTTGGTTATAAGTCTTGGCATCTGCTTTGATACTCTGCTGGGTAGAGTCTTTCAGAGGCCATCTGTGATAGCCTCCTGTCTTCATCCATGTTTTCACCTTCTTCAAATTTCTATCCTACTTGACTCTGAATGATGACTGAGTATCTTACCTAGAGTCCTCATTCTGGCTTAGCTTCTTTTGGTGTACAGATTTTATTATGATTATCCTATTTTATAGGTCTGATATCCACTTATAAGTGAGTACATATCATGTGTGTCTTTCTGTTTCTGGGATACCTTACTCAGGACAATCTTTTCTAGTTCCCACCATTTGCCTGCAATATCATGATTTCCTTGTTTTTAATTGCTGAGTAATATTCCATTGGGTAAATGTACCACAATTTCTATATCCATTCCTCAACTGAGGTACATCTGGGTTGTTTCCAGGTTCTGGCTATTATGAATAAAGCTGCTAGGAGCATAGCTGAACAAATGTCCTTGTATACTTGAGTATCTTTTAGATATATGCCTAGGAGTGGTATAGCTGGATCTTGAGGTACCACTATTCTTTTTTTTTTCTGGTGTACATTTCTTTTTTATTTTATAAATTTTTATTTTTATATTAATTATAGTTTATTTACATTGTATCTCAGCTGTAGCCCCCTCTCACATTTCCTCCCAATCCCACCCTCCCTCATCTCCTCCTTGTCCCTCTCTAAGTCCACTGATAGGGGAGGACTTCCTCCCCTTCCATCTGACTCTAGTTTATCACGTCTCATCAGGACTGGCTACAATGTCCTCCTCTATGGCCTATCAAAGCTGCTCCTCCCTCTGGGGAGGGGGTGTCAAAGAGCCCACCACTGAGTTCATGTCAGATACAGTCCCTGTTCCCCTTACTAGGGAAGCCCACTTGGATGCCGAACTGCCATGAGCTACATCTGAGCAGGGGTTCTAGGTTATATCCATGATTGTTCCTTGGTTGTGGAATCAGTCCAAAAAAGACTCCTTTTCCCCGATATATTTGGTCCTTGTGGAGCTCCTGTCCTCTCCAGGTCATACTAACTTCCCCTTCTTTCATATGATTCCCTGCACTCTGCCCAAGGTTTGGTTATGAGTCTCAGCATCTGTTTTGACACACTGCTAGGTAGAGTCTTTCAGAGGCCCTCTATGGTAGGCTCCTGTCCTGTTTCTTGTTTTCTCCTACTTCCAATGTCCACCCCATTTGTCTTTCTAAGTGAGGGTTGATCATCTTACCTCAGGACCTCCTTCTTGTTTATTTTCTTTAGGTGTACAGATTTTAGTATGTTTATCCTATCTTATAGCTCTAGTGTCTACTTATAAGTGAGTATATACCGTGTGTGTCTTTCTGCTTCTGGGATACCTCACTCAGCATGATCTTTTCTAAATCCCACCATTTACCTGCAAATTTCATGATTTCCTTGTTTTTAACTGCTCAGTAGTATTCCATTGGGTAAAAGTACCACAATTTCTGTATCCATTTGTCAATTGAGGGACATGTGGGTTATTTCCAAATTCTGGCTATTATGAATAAAGCTGCTATGAGCATGGTTGAGCAAATGTCCTTGTGTGTACTTGAGCATCTTTTGGATATATGCCTAGGAGTGGTATACCTTGATCTTGGGGTAGCACTATTCCTAATTTTCTGAGAACGCTCCAGATTGATTTCCAAAGTGGTTGTACAAGTTTACATTCCTACCAGCAATGGCAGAGTTCCCCTTTCTCTACATCCACTACAGCATGTGTTGTCACTTGAATTCTTGAATTTAGCTACTCTGATGGGTATAAGAGGTGAAATCTCAGGGTCATTTTGATTTGCATTTCCCTGATGACTAATGATGTTTGGATATTAGCCCTTTTTTGGGTGTAGCATTGCTAAAGATCTTTCCCAGTCCATAGGCTGCTGTTTTGTTTTATTGCCAATGTCTTTTGCCTTACAGAAGCTTTTCTGGTTCAAGAATTCCCACTTTTTATTATATCTTTGAGCCTGAGATATTATTGATCTGTTCAGGAAGTTGTCTTTTATGCCAGAGTTCAAGGCTCTTCCCCATTTTTTCTTCTAGTAGATTTAGTATATTTGGTTTTATGTTGAGGTCTCCTACCTACTTGAACGTTTTGTGCAGCGTGATATAGATTTATTTGCATTTTTCTATATGTAAACATCCAGTTAGATCAGCACCATTTATTGAAGAAGCTTTCCTTTTTCCATTTTATGGTTTTGGCTTCTTTGTCAAAAATTACATACATGAATTTATTTCTGCATCTTCAATTTGATTCCACTGATAAACCAGTTTATTTCTTTGCTAGTATCAGGCAGTTTTTATTGCTATTGTTCTGTAATGTATCTGGAAGTCAGGGATGGAGATTCCTCCAGAAGTTATTTTATTGTCTATAATTGTTTTAGATATTCTGTTTTTGTTTATTTGTTTATGTTTTTCCATGTAAAGTTTAAAATTGTTCTTTCAAGGTCTGAAAAAATTTCACTGGAATCTTGTTGGGGATTACATTGAACCTATAGACTACTTTTGGTAGGATTGCTCCCCCACCACCACCACCTTTTTACTATGTTAATCCTACCAATCCATGAGCATAGGAGATCTTTCCATTTTCGGATATCTTCTTCAATTTCTTTCTTCAAAGACTTGAAGTTCTTGTCATACAAGTCTTTGATTTGCTTGCTTAGAGTAACACCAATATACTTTATATCATTTGTAGCTATTGTGAAGGGTGTAGTTTCCCTAATTTCTTTCTCAGCCTGTTTTTAGTTTGTATATAAGGGGTCTATCATTTTTTAAATAATCTTGTATCCAGTCTCTTTGCTGGTGGACTTTTTGTGGTCACCTATGTATACCATCATGTCACTTGTGAATAGTGATACTTTGACTTCTTCCTTTCCAATGTTTAATCCCTTGATCTCCTTTAGTTGTCTTATTGCTCTACTAGAACTTCAAGTACTATGTTGAAGAGATATGGAGACAATGGGCAGCCTTGCCTTGTCCCTGATTTCAGTGGGATTGATTTAAGTTTCTCTCCATTGAGTTTGATGTTGGCTCTAGGCTTGCGTGTATACTTCCTTTATTATGTTTAATTATACACCTTGTATCCCTGATATTTCCAAGACTTTTACATGATAGTGTTGTGATTCTGTCAAACACTTTTTTTGGCATCATGATATGACCATGTGTTTGTTTGTTTTTCCTTTCACTTTGTTTATATGGTGGGTTATGTTGAAGGATTTTCATCTATTGAACCACCCTTGCTTGCCTGGCATAAAGACTAATTGATCATGGTAGATGATATATTTTATGTGTTTTTTAAATTCTGTTTATAGTGTTTTATTGAGTACTTTTTCATCAATGTTCATAATGGAAATTGGTCTGAAATCTTCTTTCTTTGTTGGGTCTTTGCGTGGTTTAGGTAAGAGGGAAACTGTGGCCTTATAGAATGAGTTTGGTAATGTTCCTTCTGTTTCTATTTTGTCGAATAATTTGAAGAGTATTGGCATCAGTTCTTCTTTGAAAGTCTGGTAGAATTCTGCACTACGGCCATCTGTCCCAGGGTGTTTATTTATTTATTTAATTTATTTTTATTTTTATTTTTTTATGGGAGACTTTCAATTTGGCTTCTATTTCCTTAAGAGTAATAGGACTTTTTAAAACTTGTTTACCTGATCATGATTTAACTTGGTAAGTGGAATCTATTCAGAAAATTGTCCATTTCATTTAGATTATCCAATTTTTGGTGTATAGGATTTTGAAGTTAGACCTAATGAGTCTTTGGATTTACTCAGTGTCTGCCATTATGTCTTCCTTTTTGTTTCTGATTTTGTTGATATGGATACCCTCTCTCTGCATTTTACTTAGTTTGGCTAAGGGTTTGTCTATCTTGATTTTCTCAAACAACAAGTTCTTGGTTTCATTGATTCTTTGTTTCTAATTTATTGATTTCAACTATGAGTTTGATTATTTCCTGTATCTACTCCTCTTGTGTGTGTGTTTGCTTCTTTTATTTCTAAAGCTTTCAAGTGGGCTATTAAGTTGCTAATATGAAATATCTCCAATTTCTTTATGAAGCCATTTTCCTTTTTATATCAACACTGCTTTCATTATGTCTCATAAGTTTGGGTATTTTGAGCCTTCAATTTCATTGAAGTTTAGGAAGTCTTTAATTTCTTTCTTTATTTCTTCCTTGACCCAGTGGTCATTGAGTAGGGAGTTGTTCAGTCTCCATGAGTGTATAGGATTTTTGTTGTTAAATTCTAGCTTTAATCCATGGTGATCTGAAAAATAGGATGTTAATTCAATTTTCTTGTATTGGTTGATCTTTGCTTTGTGACCTACTATATGGTTAATTTTGGAGAAGATTTCATGCCGTGCTGAGAACAAAATATATCCTTTTGTGTTTGGGTGAAATGTTCTGTAGACATCTATTAAGTCCATTTGATTCATGACAAGTGTTAGTTTCCTTATTTCTTTATTTAGTTTCTGTCTGAATGATCTGCCCATTGAGTAGAGTCGGGTCTTGAAGTCTCCCACTCTTAATGTGTGGAGATTGATGTATGGTTTAAGATTTAAAAATGTTTCTTTAAAAAATGTGGATGCACTTATATTTGGGGCGTAGATGTTCAGATATGTCCTCTTAGTGGATTTTTTATTTAATGAGAATAAAGTGTTATTCCCGATCTCTTTTGATTAACTTTATTTGAAAGTCTAATTTATTAGATACTAGGATGGCTATTCTACCTTGTTTCTTGGGTTCGTTTCTTGGAAAACCTTTTTCCAGCCTTTATTCTGAGGTAATGTCTATCTTTGTTGCTGAGGTGTGTTTCTTATATGCTGCAGAATGCTGGGTCCTGTAAATGCATCTATTATGTTAGCCTGTGTCTTTTTATTGGAGAGTTGAATCCATTGATGTTGAGAGATATTAATGACCAATGGTTGCTGTTTCTTTTTTATATAATGCTGGATGTTGGTGGTAGAAGTGTGTTTGTGTGCTTGTTTTCTTCTTCTTTTTTTTTGGGGGGGGAGTAATTTTTACCTGTGTTTTCTTCAGTGTAGTTGACCTCCTTGGGTGGAGTTTTTCTTCTAGTATCTTCTATAGTGCTGGGTTTGTGCATAAATATTGTTTCAGTTTAGTTTTGTCATGGAATATCTTGTTTTATACTTTTATGGTGATTAAAAGTTTTGCTGGTTTTAGTAATCTGGGCTGACATCTGTGCTTTCTTAGGGTTTGCAGGACATCTGCCGAAGCCCTTCTGGCTTTTATAGTCTCTGTTAAGAAATCATATGTGATGATTCTGATTCATCTGCCTTTGTAAGATACTTGGCTTTTCCCCCTTGCAGTTTTTAATATTCTCTTTGCTCTGTACATTATGTAGTGGGAGAATTTTCTTTTCTGGTCTAATCTATTTGGTTTTCTCTAGGTCTCTTGTATGTTTATAGGCATCTCTTTTTTTTTTTAGGTTGGGAAATTTTTCTTCTATGATTCTGCTGAAAATATTTTCTGGACCTTAGAGCTGGGAATCTTCTTTCTTCTGTTCCTGTCATTCTTAGGTTTCCGTTTTTCCCTAATGCCCTTGATTTCTTAGATCTTTTGTGTTAGGAATTTTTTAAATTTAACGTTGTCTTTGACCGATGTGTCAATTTCTTCAACTGTGTCATCCACACCTGAGATTCTTTCTTTCATCTCTTGTATTCTGTTGGTGATGCTTACCTCTATAGCTCCTGTTTTCTTCCCTTGGTTTTCCCTCTTCAGGATTTCCTCACTTAGTGTTTTCTTTATTGTTACTATTTCCAGTTGTAGGTCTTGAACCATTTTATTCATTTCCTTCAGCTGTTTGTATTTTCCTGTATTTCTTTAAGGGATTTATTAATTTCTTTCTCCTGTTTGATCATATTTTCCTGTGCTTCTTTAAGTGATTTACTCATTTTCTCTTTAAAAGCCTTTATTATCTTGATAAAAATTGTTTATCAAGGACATTGTTTTAAGAGCATTTTCTTGTGTTTCAGTTTATGTTAGTGTATCCCAATCTGCTTGAGTTAGGAGAACTGGAATCTGGTAGTGCCATATCACCTTGGCTTTCGCTGATTGTGTTCCTATGCTGGCCTTTAGACATCTGGTTGTTCCTGGTACCTGCTGGATTTTTCAGGAGTGCAGGAAGAGACTTGGGCAGGAGGCTCAATATTCTTGGAGCAGCCTTCCTCAAGGTAGTGGGTATGGTTGTGGACTGGCTGCTGGATCTCAAGGAATAGTCAGTCCTCTGTTTTCAGTTGACTGTGTCCAAGATAGACCTACAGGCAGCAGATTGAACCTGCAGGTTTTCTCAATAACCCTGGAGCCCTCTTTTCACTGTGGGAACTCCTGGAGTCAGCAGCCCCACCCCTCTCTTTATCTCTCTCTCTGAAGTCTCTGAGCTCAAGCTACAGGGACAACATGCATGTTTGGTGCAGATATCTTGGAGCAAGATCCTGTAAAGTCAGGCTGAGGATGTTTTCCTGGATCATGGGGGTCAGATGGCCAGAGGTTAGAAGCGTGCACCCCTGGAACCCAAAAGCTTTCCAAGGGAAGGCAGGAGGAGTTGAGTAGTTAGAGGCTGGGGCCATGCATACCCCCTGAATCCAGGAGCTTTTCCTGGGACTATGGGAATAGTTGGGAATAGCTGGGTGGGCAGATGCTGGAAATGCTTTCTCCTCTCACTTGGTAAACACAGACTTTGGCATTTTGCAGTCTGCAGCACAGCCTTTCACTTGCTCTCCCCTCCCCCCCAATAAAGTCGTGCTACTCAGAGCCATGCATGCTGCAAGCCAACATATTGGGGTCCAATCATCCAAGGAAAATTTAAAGAACAAAAGTCACTAAAATCCAAGTTACTTGATGTGCTTCTTTCCAAAGAATCCTGGATTTCCTCTACAACAAAGCATTTTGCTGTGGTCTAAAATCAAGTAAAATGGAACATGGGAACACAGATTGAATCTTCTGTTTGGAGGAAGGGAAGAGATCTTTTTCCTAGAGTAGTGAGGCTGGCAAAAGCACGCATTTCTAGTCCACAGGAAATGTAGTTTATGTCTTTAAAAATGTTTGGACATATATTAAGTACACTAAATAAGATTTTTGTCACAACTTGCCCTATGGCTGGCACATTCTTTGATCATATTTGCCATCCCATCATCTTCTCCAATACACCTCTTTTCTCCTTTACCCACTTCACATCCCACTAACCTCTCATGTACTTTCATGTCTCCAACCCATGTAGGAAGGATAATCTGTGCTGATCTTAGTGAAACTAACATATTTCACTTAATGCAATGATCTCTATTTCCATTCATTTTCCTGAAAATGACAGCATATTTCCTGTACGGATGAATATAATCTCGCTGTGTATACCTACCACATTAGAAGCAAAACTGCTCATTTATTGATGGAATCCTAGGCTGATTCTAGAACTCATGCTTTATAAGATTAAAACATTCTCTTTGTCTACCACAATGTCTTTTGAGTTTAATAACTCCACAGTTTATACAGTATCAGACAAGGATACACAGAGCCATAAAGAATAAATTAGGGAGGGTCTGAGGGATGATTCTTAGGCAAGTGGCCTTTAATTTAGAGGCTCTAGCATCAGAATGTTTACTCACTCTAGCAACATTTTTCCAAGCAAAATGGAAAGTACTACAAATTACTTTCTATATGCAGAGACTTAACGTATCTTTAAATGGTAAAACCATTAAATATCGACTATTAAAGAGGTTTCAGCATGTGTAATGTGTATACAGAAAAAGAAAAAAATGCAGAGTAACAAATGAAGGTTTAAATAAATGGAAGAATATTCCCTATCCTCACATACCCTTAATTTTGCATCTCTAATTTATGTCATTTTGAACTTAGACAACTCTTGTACCTTTTACCAAATTCTTGACACCAAATTTTAAGAGTGTTGTTAGATTTTGGGGAGAAAAATGCATGCTCTTACTCATTTTTACTTGTTTATCTTTAACTTTGTGAAATGTCAGGTGTAGAGCTGATTATTGTGCTTTCAAATATTTTCCCTCTTAGGAATAATGTATGTGTATGTGTGTGTAACAAATATATGCATGTGTGGAATTTGTCAAATGTAGTGTTAGCTAAAGCATGTAAATATTTCTCATTGTAGATCATTTTATGTTCTATAATGACAGTTGTATTTTCAGAATGCTGTCACCAAAAGGTCTGCTCACTTGGCATCACTTCAGCTTGGCAGAAAGCATGTTGGTCATGGGTTTTATGATCCAGTTTGGCTAGTGAAACCTCACAGCAATGGAGGTGATTACCAAGAAGACCGTGAGAAATTTCACAGATTTTAGAAACTCTGAAGTCTGTATCATAAATTCATTCATGCAACTATGGAAGACTAAATTCCAAGCAAGATAGCTAAGTGACATTTTGAAAGGAGCATTCTTACATCCAATGATGCATTCTGGCATCCAGTAGCAGAAAAGATCTCTGCTGTTCTCTTTACTACCTCTTTCTATAGTGTAAGCAAAGTTAAAATTTTAATTTTACATTTGTAATTAATCTGGTTCTACGTAACTGTTAACGGATAGAAAAAGGAAAGGAATTGGCCCATCTCTCTAACTCTTACTATCTTTTAATTGTTATTTTGTAAATTTGTCCAACACAACTAGAATAAAGGGAAGTATCTGAACACAGCTCACACCATGCTATGTGGACTTAAGGTGTTTTTTTTTTCCCCAACTCCATGAGACCTTTCTTATACTGGTAGAGGTTGAAATTAGGTAGTGACTTGCTATTATTACTATTCTTCTAATAAAGGAAACGTTAATTTTTTTTCTATATGCAAATTTTAAGTCCATTCATATAAGCTTAACTAAACAATAAAGTTCTTAAAACTCATTTCCAACCAATGTGAAGGTTGTATCTATGCAGATTTGCTTCATTAAAAACCTTTGAAAATAGTTTGTTGTTTTAGGCCAGAGCCTGTAATATATTCACATATATATTATAGCTCAACTTATTAGGGTAAGAACAAACAAAACATTGTTCTCATAGGGATCTACAAAGAAGCAGAATGAGGAGTGTGGAAGAATACAGTAGATAAATAGGTAGGTAAGAAAGTGTTTGTTATAGGAATTGACTGGTGACTGGTGACATGGTCTGGGTGTATCACTGGCAAACTGGAGAAGCAGGGAAGTTCATGATTCAATTTAGTCAAATCTAAGAGCAAACCGCAAAGGCAAAGGCCAGACAGCCTGGAGTTTTGATGTTCTAGGTCAGGATCTTAGTGAGCTGGTTCTTGAAGGCAGAGAAAAATGCACCTTTCTTTGCTGTTTGTTATAGCTGGGACCTCAGCCAGTTGATAGTGTCCATTGTTGTTAGTCTAGGCCAGGTCTGCCTTAGGCAAGGCAGTGCCGATTTAAATGCAGTTTCTTCTGGAAGGAACTCCCAGACATACCCAGAAAAAATCCTTTCTCAGATGTGTGAATAACCTTTTGGATGAATTGTGGTGAATAATGTCCAAAGATAAAAGCATCTTGGGCATGTCTATCAAAGGGATTCTGTGGAACAGGTAGACAGAGGTGAGAAAGGGCCACCCTAACTGGAATGGCACCCCTCCATGAGAATGTGGTCAGTACTGGATGAAATGAGAAAGCTAGCTGAGCACTGGTATTTATCTTTCTCAGCTTTCTGTGGGTGTAGTATAACCAACAACCTCATGCTTCCTCCCTGCCAGGATGCTCTGTATTCCTTAGAACTCTCACTCAGAATCAACATTTCCTTTCATTTGTTTTGTCACATAGAAAAATAATCAATAGAACAGTGCAGCTGACACCCAGAGATAACCACCGCACATGTCATCCGGTCTCTAAGAAGTGACCTATGTTCATTTTGTATAGCTACATACATTTTGTTTCTTTATTTAACATCTACTTGGTTGGGAGCAAGAAACTCCTTGCATCTACCATCTCCAGGGAAACCAGGAATGGTGAGCATGCAGGGATGCTGTTTCAGTGGAAAGGATGTAAAGCCTGTTTTTCTTTCCAGAAGGCTAGAAACTGGAGATGATTAACAGCTTGGTGATCTGTGTTACCTGTTGGGCTAATCCATATGAAGCTCTTGTAGTCAGAACTAGAGGTGGCTAGTAATCTAAATGGCCTTTTACCTGTGCAGCCAGAGGCTGCCCCTAGCTCCCACAGCCAGGACCAGAGCTGACTAATAAGCCAAATGACTGCTGTTCTACCTGTATGACCAAGACCAGGACTGATCCACCCATAGGGCCTTAAGCTAATGCAGGTAGCATATGTCCAGAACCCATCTTCTTGGAAGAAATGACATGTACCCTGAGTTCAGTTACAATGGTAATTACACTTTCTTGGGCACTGGAGATTCTATTACAACATGAACCTTTTCTCAAAGATTATACTGTTTAAATTTGTTGACAATAAATCACCTGGCATCAGATTCCCTGAAGTTTGATCCTGTTTGACAAACTCAATCTGAACCATTTTTGTCTTCACGTCTTTATCTTGTTTCCCTGCCTGCCATTAAACCTACAGGGATCCCTTCACTGCTTACTGAAAATAAACTGTTTCTGTCGCTGTCAAAAGCTCAGAGAATATGGTTACCATATACCATTCCACTTTTCATGCTTAAAAAAAAGTTACCTTTAAAAGGAGCCATAGTAAGAGCATGTTTATTTATTTTACATGTACCTTATGTGGTACCTGTAGGGAGGCCAGAAGACAAGTGGAAGTTGGCTTTCCTCCTTCACCATGTACATCCCAGAGATTGAGCTCACCATCTTGATGAGCCACAGAAAACTTTTAACCAAGTTTCTCCAAAATTTCCTCAGAGCCGTTATGCATATTTTATAGGAAGGTGGCCTTACATGGCACCCTAACCTGGAGAATCAGATGAACTGAGTTCCAATCTTGGCTTGGGTGCCTTGGCTCTGTTAGCTCACCAATTAAACATGGAAACTTGCATAGTTTATGAGCACAGGCATAATGAGCTCTCAACTGAGCATTGTTATATGGACCACATTTATTGATGTCTAATGCCTGAGAGTTACTTGCATAGACTCAGTGTTATAAATAGCAACTGTTTTAACAGGATCACTGTCTAAAGAAAGCAGCTCATTCGGTTCTCGAAACAGTTCTAATTGTAGCCATGTTCTAAAAGCTCCCTCTCTGCCAATTCAAGCCACTACACTCATTATGCTTACTTGAGCAGATAAGTTTGATTCCTTCTTTCTTCTTCCATGTGAACAGAAAACAGCTACTTGTCTCCGCTTTTTTCCAAATAAGACTTGGCAATGAACTTTTGTTGTTCCCTAATTCTTTTCTCCTAAGTGTAATGAATATATTAGAATCTTCATAACCATTTTAGACTAGAGTGGAAATCAGTAGAAGATGGAACCTTCTGTACCTAGTTTATATCTGTTTAGCAACAAAAACTAAAAACTAACTTCTCTAAGGTTGACTTATAAAACAAACCTTAATAAAACTCCACTAAAGCTATAATATCCTAGACCAAGTCTAGCATGGTGAACTGAGTTGCATTCTAAATATAAAAAATTCCTCTTATTTACCATTAAATGACTAATAGTACAGTGATGAATATGCACGTAGACTCTTCTCCATATTATTTTCTTAAACTTGACAGACAATCTTTGAAAATATTGTTTATGTATCTTACATATGTTTACTAGGCTGTATGTGTAAGCCAAGAAGAGTATATTTTTATTTTTAAGAGTATTTTTAATTCATGAGAAACAACAATAATTATTATATTTTAATGCAAACAATAGATGATGTGAGAAGCAATATTTTTCCACAAGCAAACTAATAGCATCTTGGTATTGGCTAATATTTTTAAGTCTCTTTAATAGTTAGTTTAATAGAAGCCAATAGCATACTTATATGTGCTTCTATAGTTTCGTAGTTAAAAAATATTTTGTTTGCACCCTGTGACAAAAATCATACTTCACAGATGTATGGAGTCAGAAGTAAAGGACCACATTAATGGCAGTGTTCTGGTAATTGTGAATAGTTCTGCTCCTATGGCAATCTCAACACATGTTAAATGAGATGTGAAAGGCCAGTACAGTTTTTTTTTCACTCTATTAAATTAAAAACAAAACCAAAAACAACCTGTGCTCTTGTCCTTTCTAAGCATACTTTATTCTTGTATTTTGTAATACTCTGCTCTAGTTATATGAGATGTATTTGTTCACTGAAGCATGAAGATATTTCAAATGTAGATGTGTCTTATTATTTAACATAAAAGAATCACATTCATTGATATAATTTCAAATCCCACTGGAATGTTCTAAATATTGAGAAGCTGTCAAGCTCATAGAAGGTGATACAAATGTTCCCCAAATTCTAATTTTCTCTTGAAAGTTTAAAATTTACCACTGGCAGTAAATACTGTCAGTTGTTTACATTACAATGACAAGTTCATTTTATTTATTTTCAAGAAAATGTCTGCTGAGTATGCCTTAACATTGTAAAATTCATTTTGACATTCCTCATACAGTTCTAGAAACCTCAGGAGTCTACAGACCACACTCTGAAACAGAGCTCGTTTTGAAGGAAATAAGAGAGCTCTTATTCAGAGCATCTTACTCTGAGTATGATGTTCTATTGTGGAAGAAGCTCCATGGGCTTTGATAGTTATAGACCATGAGAAAGTAATCAATGCATCACTTAATATATTGGTAGGGATATCAGTTAAATGGCTTACAGAAGAATGGACAAATCCCTGCTATAGTCCTCAAATGATATTTTATAGCATTCTTAGCTTTGGGATTTGTAGCAACTAGTGTCTCATTAATATATTTTAAAGATTTTACACAGTGATTTAAAAGGTATTCTGACAGAAACAGAATTTTGTTATAAATGGTTAATAAAGATAGTTTGAGATAATTTTGATTCTTGTTTACAACATCTCAACTCTTGGCCCTTATAGAGGTCTAATCAGTCAGCTGTAGAGTCTTCAAAACAGATGTGCTCTTCAGGGACTTTTGTAGCAGCTTGTCCTTCAGTCATGATGTCTGCTCTTCACCCTGCGGTGCCTCTTCTCTGTTCAATTCTCCTTGCACCTGTTCTCTAAAAAATTAATCTCTGTCTCTCTCTATCTCTCTCTGTCTCTCTCTTTCTCTCATCCTGAGACTTTCTTATACCTCATGTAACATCCTGTGAAATAGCCCCTGCAACACACTCACACACTTCTCTTGCTGCCGAAGGTTAGGCAACTGGCCTTGGATCTTAAATTTTTTGTTGTAGTTGTTGTTGTTTGGGTGGGGGCTATCAATCCATCTAGGAAGCTTCCTGGAAAAAAAAATCAGGCTCACTCTTGTTCTTGATCTTCTAAAATTTTCTTTGTTTTTCATCCTATCCTTTTCTTTTAGATAGCTATTTAGATTTGGGGATCGTGGCGTATTAAAATCTATGTCAAAAAGAATGTTCTACCTTCATTCGTTGTTATCTTCAATGAGTTTCAAACCCACTGTCCATGCTTCTCATTTCTCATTTATACAACGGAGTACTCCTCACTTACCTCAGAGAAATATTCTGAAGGTGAAATTTAAGAACTCATGTGTCTTCTCAAAATGTTGATGATAAACAAAACTTTATTTTATTGGCATAATATGTATAATAAATATGATTGTTATCATAATCATATAATTGGTAAGACCACACAATGAACTTTTCTCTAGTAACTCTAAAGTTTAAATGTCTTTGAGGGACTATCCTATTGGTGAGAGAATTCCTAGTTTAGTACATAAATAAATTTGAACCTATAAAATTTTATGAGTTTATAAGGGTTTTTTGCCTTGTATTTTTCTCTCTATGGCCACGTTTCACCAGACAATTTGGTTGGTGTTTACCTTTCATAGACTCATTTGGTAAGCCTATATGAGCCAAGTAGTCATAAAATTTCTTAAGAGAATCCTTTCATGAGCATGCTGTTTTCATGTGGAGAACTTGGACCAGGAAATTCTGTTCTGCAGACAAAATCTTCTGACCAAGAATATTTTTTTTCTGTAACCCTTTTTTATTTATTTTTATTTATTTATTTATTTATTTATTTTTATATCAATCACAGGTTAGGTACTTTGCATTCCACGTGTAGCCTCCTCCCCCATTCCCTCCCACCTCCCGCTCCCTCCCTCATCTCCTTCCTCCCCGCCCCCTCCAAGTCCACCAACAGGGGAGGACCTCCTCCCCTTCCATCCAACCCCAGCTCATCCTGTCTCCTCAGGGCTGGCTGCAATGTCCTCCCCTGGGATCTAGCCAGTCTGTCACTCCCCTGCTTGTATGGGGGAAGGTCAAAGAGTCAGCCATCAAGTTCATGACTGAAACATTGACCAAGAATATTTAACCAAAATGGAAACATCTAATTCAAAGAAAGCTCATGAGAAGGCTTAAGAACCATATTATGGCAATTTGTGAACTGATAGGCACATCTGACCAGATTGTCCTAGAAAACTGGACTGAATTGCTGAGTTTTAACCTAAAGATGAGAGAATTCATGGGAGAACTTTCACAAATGCACACCTACATATCTACCCACATACCTCCACATGTACCCGCCCTCTGCCTGCTGGTGTCAGCACTCTCTGCTGATTACATACAGGTCCTTTTTGGTACCCAGTCCTGTCCTGTCACAGCACACCTGATGAAGATGGGCAGTCCAACAGTTCTCTCTACTTTCTCTTCTGTGATCTTCCTCTTACCAGTGAGTCATTTCTAACATCAACCGAATATAATTCAATCTACTGTGTCTAAACAAAAATCATCAAGTAATCTCTTCACTCCACATTTATCCTCCAGTTACTTTGCTATTTCTCTTCTATATTTCTGGAAATGTTTTGGCAAAAAAAAAAATCTATGGTAGATGTTCTAATACATTGCTATAATTTATGAAAACTTCTCTACTGCTCCAGACATGGAGATTTAGCCCTTGGCCCTTGTTTTATTTGTTCAATGAAAGATTTTATCCTAGAAGTTAGTTCACTTGCTAAGATGCTATCTTTAGTTGTTAAAATTTCCCTGTCCCTCACTGAGGCTGTTTGCATGTGTGGAGGCAAAATTTCCTTTTTTTTACACTGGTCTAGCCACACAACCAGGCATTTTTCTATGTTTGTGTACTGATAACATCCATGTTTCACAGCTTATTCATCCATTAACTAAAAATTCCAAAATTGCCTGACACCTCTCTGTTTCTCTGTTTCTGAACTTCTTTTCCTAAATAGCTCTTCTATTAATGTGATAATCAAAGGCCTTCATTGCGACTTTTATTTCCAGTACTGAGAAGGCAGAGACCTTCTATAGACCTTCAGTAGATCTGTCTTGGCAGCATGGTCTATGAAGTGAGTTCCAAGACAGCCAAAGCTACACAGTAAAATATCTAACAAAACAAAACAAAAATCAAACAACAACAACAATTAAAATAGAGTAGTTAGGTAATCCTTATCTCTAGGTAATTAAAATATGTTGGTCTTTTTCTCTAGCATTAACCTTAATTATTAATCGCAAGCTTCCTTTGGTTCATGAGCTATCTGCAAAGTATACTCCATTTCCCACTGTTAGCTTCTTGAGTTTTTATCATATGATCCTTCCCATATGGCATAAAAAGCATGACACTGACTCATAAGTTTTACATGTGTTCTCATTTCTTCTGTGTGTAGAGGGTGGGCGTGAGTGCCAGGGAGGCTACCTATGAGGATATAGTAGTATCTGCAAGTGTGTCCATGCATGTCTGGAGGCCAGAGGTCAGTCTTAGTGTCATGCATCAGGAACCATCTACTGTGTGTTTAAGAAGGGTCTCAGTGGTACAGAGTTTGCCCAATAGGGTAGGCTGGCTGGCCTGAAAGCCCAAAGAGATCTGCCTCTGATGACTCCACTACAGTGTCATTTAAGACCGAAATGTCTCCTGCCACTGTGGTAAGGCCATGTTTTCTGGTTGTTTTTTCTGCTGTAACTCTGATCTCAAACCTGGTATGCTCTCCTGCTTATTTATTAAAACTTGCATGCTTAAATTTTTCTGTTTAATATGAGCTTCAGGGATATAAGCTTCACAAGGACAGGCATATGGATATAATATTTTTCCTGCTGATAGAACTGTTACATTCCTTTCCAATTGGCTTCCAACCTCTGGGTACCTGGTCACCATTTTCTTACAGAAGTTACTTTAGAAAACTTGGATTTATAATTTCTTTCTTGGCTCTTATGTGTAATATTTTTCTCCTTTGTCAGTAACCTAATCAAGGAATGCTGTTCTCCAGGAATAGAGAGCCAGTCTCTGAAATATAGTGATCAGGATAGTGCCCTTATTCTGTAGTATCCGTCGGGGGAAGGTTGGGGTGGGGAGTGAGCTTAACTTAATTATCAATTTACAGACACAGATGCCTAATTGCATTTACCAACCACTTCTTTCATATCCTCTCATACTTTTCAAGTAGCACACAGTTGAGCTTAAAGCCCCTCCATTTTTGTTTCCATGGTGCTCTTCGTAGGTCAATCATTCAGTGAAGTCTTTCTTTTTTGATGCAATAGACTGGATAAAATGCATTTTGCCAGGTTTAACGAGTATCCAGTGGTTCAATAAACATCCCTTAAAACCAAAATACCTCCAGTCCGTTGTATGTGTTAAAAAAAATCTTTGGTAAGTGAGTGAGCAAATAAAAGACAAATTTTATAACAGCTAAATTAAGAGGCTATGAATAAACGCATGCAGGATTAAGGCTGGCAGGCAAGTGGGCATGGGCAAGCTCATGTTTGGAGAAAGAGACGTGGAGCAAAAAAGGGGGGAACAGGGACTATTTCTGATAAGCTAGGGCCAAATGGAAGGGGAGGAGGTCCTCCCCTATCAGTGGACTTGGAAAGGGGCAGGGAAGAGATGAGGGAGGGATGGGGAGAGTGGGAGGGAATAAGGGAAGGGGCTACGGGTGGGATACAAAGTACATAACCTGTGATTAATATAAAAATCAATAAATGAAAAGGGGGGGCTCTGTCAGCTGCCTCTGTCAGGTCTTATTCCAGTGTACAGAGCTTTGTAAATAGCCCTCTTTTTTTAAGAGTAATTTTTGTTAATTTCTGAACTCTTTGACTCTTGCTTTGGGATGAACCCAATCAGAATCTTAATATGCCTATTAACTCTTTTGTAAGTCTATATCATTAATCTTGACATTGCATATACCACAGATCAGGCATTCACTGCAAATATTTGTTTGTTTAGTTTGTCTTTTTTTCTTTGCTTTTGAGAATTTAATGCATTTGTACGATGAAAAACAACTATCTCCTGGCTCCCAAGCGCTCCTTTCAATTCCCCACATAGTCCTCTCAATAATTCCTCCTCCCAACCTCAAGCATGTTTCTTTTCATATGACACTAACCTGGGTTAGTGCCAACTTTTTAATAGAAGTAGAAGCAACTCTTCATGACATATGAGTTTGAGACTGTTCCCTGCTCAGTGAAAACCTTGGAAATACAAATCAATTGGGGGAAAACAAATTTATTTAAAGGTGGGATTGAGACAGAGATATGGTATGGTTGCCAAGACTGATGATTTGAATTCTGTCCACAGCACCCTAAAAGACCAACTCAAACAAGGAGCTCTCTGCTCTCCATTCATGAGTAATGACTTCTACATGTCTGACATACATGAAAATATGTTAATCAGTGTAAAAACTAAAATCCAGAATGAGGAAGACAGAGACTGTGTTTTATTGAGACTGAATTTTCTGTTTCAAACGTTTTTAGTATGCAAAATGTTTTTATACAAGGAAAAGGGCAGAGCTTGGTGAGTCAATGGGAAGGAGTCTATAAGCACCATAGGACCTTCATCACCACATACGGCTGTTTCTCCTCTGTGCTGGGAACCTCACACTCTGCCTTGCACTCCTGAAGCTGATTTTCTGTTACCAGAAGATAAGTTTATGAGGGAGAAGGTAAAAGGAAAGAACAGGGAATAAGGGACAGTTTCAACTGTATCTATGATTATCGTTAATTTTCAACTTGACAGACTCTGGAATCACCTGAGAGATTGGCCTCTGGGCATGCCTAAGAGGTAGTCATCTCAGTTTCCTTAACCAGTGCGGGAAGACCAGCCTACTGGGGGAGACATCATTTTTTGGTTGGAATCCAAGGCTGTTTTTTGTTTGTTTGTTTTGTTTTTGTTTCGTTTTGTTTTCTTGTTTAATTTTTTCCTTTATTATTGTTAGTATTTCACTATTTATTTACTTTGTATCCCAGTTGTAGTCCCTTCTGTTATCTCCTTCCCATCCTATCCTCCCTCTGTCTTCCTCCTTATTCCTCTTTCCTCATCCACTGCTAGAGAAAGTTCCCCCGTACTGTCTGACCCTAGCCTATCAGGTCCTATCATGACTGCCTAGGTCCTATTCCTCTGGGACTACCTAAATTTCCCCAGCAGGGAGAAGTGATCAAGGAGCAGGCAACCAAGTTCATGTCACAGACTCTCTTCCCCTTACTAGGGAACCCACATGGAGACTGAGCTGTCTATGGGCTACATCTGAGCAGGCATTCTAGTCCTCTCCATGCATGGTCTTTGGTTGATGCATCAGTCTCTGTAGTCTCTCCTGGGCTCTGCCTTTTTGGCTTTGTTGGTCTCCTTGTGTGGCTCCTATCTCTGGAGGGTCCTTCTATCTCCCACTTCTTCCATAAGATTCTCTGCACCGGCTGTCCAAAGTTTGGCTGTGAGGAAGCTGAGGCACAGCAGCAAGGGTTCATGGCTCTCTGTGTCTGGGATGTGAACTCCATGTCATTTGCAGCTTCCACACCATGATGTGCTGTGCCCCTGAACCATGTGTGAGAGAAGAGAAACCTTCTCACCCTTAAGCTGCTTTTGTCAAAGTATTTTCTCACAGCAACAGGAAAAGAAACATACTAAATGTATTCCCAGAAGTGGATCTTTCTTATTTTATGGAGTAATTCTACACACACTCCCACACAAAGCCAAAGTCCTAGATTGAAAGTGAGCTCCTCGACTCTCTGTCCTCTCAGATTGAAACTGTACCCAAGTGACGTGAGACAGGAAGTTCTTTTGAGCTGTTAATTATTGATTTGGATTATCACCAGCTTTCAGCTGTCACAATGTAAACAAGCTTCCAGAGTCTTAAGAAAAACTTCCATAGTTCAATTCACTGTCAGTTCTGTACAATTTGACAGTACCTGGTGTGGGTATTGCAAGTCTAGCCAGGGTTCTAACAAAAAGCCGTCATCACACACATGGTAAAGAGACATGCTTTCCCCTGTTTTGAATGGGTCCCTGTGCTCTCCTTACTTTTCCCAATTCTAACCTCCCACTCAGCACAGTTTGTGCAACCAGGTGAACCACTTTTCTTTGCAAGTGTTCTCAAAAGGCCAACGGTGTTTCACACCTTCCCCCAGTTAGCTAGGGTGAACTGTCAGTTCACCAGAAAACATTATGTATTTCTTCAGAACAAGAGTAAAAGTAAAAATAAACTTTCACATACTTCTACTTCTCCATCAACCTCCAAAGTAACAAAAGTAGGTATTTAGTGGATTCTTATCTCCCACATTAATTATGTTAGCAGGTAGCTGAACAGAGATAAATTTTAGGTTCCTGCTTTGTAATCTATTTCAATTTAACAAACTTCTGCATCAAATAATTTTTAATCAGTTAGCAGTGATGGGAGGAAAAAATATCTGTCTTAACTTGAGGGCTCTAAATGAATACGTGCAGAATGATCTATGCTATGACTAAAGAGACAGCATTTGCTTCCTTTCCTACAGTCTAAATGTGAAAACTAAATCAAGATTCTCAAAACAGTCTTCAGCCATAGGGTCCATGAAACAATGTGCTAAATCCAATAAATGGCAGGTTATACCTACCCAAGTAAGCTGCTAAATACAAGCCAGGTACAGAGTACATGGAGAGGAGCCAGAGGGGATATGTTGTTCTCTAAAGAGGTCAAATGCATGGTTCAAATCAAAGTCTCAATGCATGCTGGTTCCTTAGAAGAAAGAATATCTGCACTGAGCATTGTGGGTGTTCTAGTGGGATGAAATTATGTTTTCATTCTGTCTCTATTATGTAGAGGATTCAGGGAAGACTTGAAAGAGAATATGAATAAACCCACAGGCATACAGGGGTGAGCGCACTTGTAGGTGCACATACACACAGAATCTGCTCTCGTAACAATTGGCTCTCATTTAACAAGAGCTAAACTATTCATTTCTAAAGACTGAATGACTTCTCTGGAGATAATGCTCAGAACATCTTTTATTACTCAAGAACTTCATGTCTTTCATAGTTGGTAGGAAATGTGAGCCAGCCATAACCATACAATATGGAATTTTCAAGATTCTCACTCCAGGCTCATTTTTGTTTTGAAAATTTATTTTTTACTTTGGCTCTTAATTATATTTAACATTATTGCCTCTCCACAATTAAGTTAAGCCTGTAAGCTGACGAGACACCTTACATCAGCCCTTTCCCCTTAGTATTTCTACTGACATTTCAAGTAAACTCTGTAGATGTCTTTTCTACTTTTCAGTCTGGGGAAATAATAACAGCAAAGCTAATTAATTGTGATTTGATTCTATTAAGAACTTGCCTAGAAACGGGGTTAGTGTAAAAAAAATTTAAAAACCTTGTTTTGTTTCATTTGGACCAGGCCTCAGTTCTGCGGCACTGGCTGGCCTTGATCTCATGATTAAGACTAGGCTAGCCTTACGACTTCAGTGTTCCTTCTGCCTGTTCTTAAAATCCTGAAATGATAGCTGCATGTTACCACACCCAGTCTCTCACTAACTGCAATTATTTTTAGAAGGGGTTAGATTAAGTGAGAAAAAAAGGCTGTTTGATGATAATCATCCTTATAAGTGACACACCCAAACATATAGGAACTTGGATGTAGAGTATAGTTTCTAATTCATTGTAGTGGTTTTAGAAATTTGGAAGGTGACCTGAGCAAAACTTGACTCTGTCAAGACTGGGATATGGGGGAAAAAAGCCTAGGGAAATAGAAATGGAAAAATAAAATATGGTCAATAATCTAAGTACGTATCTGTACAGAAAGCACCATGCACGATGAGATGGATTGTGTAGCAAAGTACTTGCCGTGCGAGCATGAGGACGTGAGGTGAGAGTATGTATGCAGAGTGTGCAATAGTAGTGGGTCTGTGTAATCTCAGTACCCCTCTGCTGAGGTAGGAGGTGGGGACAAGAAGAGCCCCGAATCTCGCAGGCCAGCTAACCCAGCCTATGCAAATAAGAGGCCCTGTCTCAATCAATGTAGACGATGAGCAATGATACAGAATGCTTTCCGTTAGCTTCCACATCCACAGAGTGCCCCACCCACATGACCTCATGTTGCCCTCACACGTGTGTGCACAACATGCACATGCACACTCGCACATAGAGCTTTAAAACTAACTAAAAAGATTCTGGATAGCTCAGAGGTCAAGCACTAACTAGCCTCCTATCTACTGTCATGTATATTCAAGGTTGTGGGTTCACTCTCCAGTCTTGCAAGAGGAAAAGAAAAAGAAAAAGAAAAAAAAAAGGCAATCCTTAAAGAAGTTTAACTTGACTGAGGAAAACAGCAACTGTGGAGGAAGCCATGCAGCAATGTTATTGGTGCAAAAAAAAAAAAAAAGTACAATGGTTTAAAAAAAAGAGAAAGAAAGCATTTTCTACAATGTTTACAGCTTCCTTTGTATTTGACAGAACACTGTTGAGTCTCCCTCGCAGATTTTTCATCACCAAACAACTCATGTTCTAGAAGACTTTGCTCTGTGCATAGAGGTGTGCCTTCACCCTCCCCTCTGCCTGGCCCGTGCCAAACCGCTTCTCTGTCTGGCTTCTTCCTCTTGTCCTGGGAATGCCTGACCCTCTTTGGGGGATCTTCTTGAAGCCCTGTCCCCTGAAGCATGTTTCCTTTCTCAGTTTCTGTTCCTTTTTATTGAATATTAGCTTCACTAGCAAAACTATAATCTTGTTTTTTTTTTAATTTAAACGACTATTCTCTTTCCCCACCCCTCTAAATCAGAAGTTAATGAGAAGTATTCTACTGAGTTTACACAGACTCTGTAGTAAGCGGTCAATAATTATTTTCCAAAAAAAAATGAAAATAGAAGAGAGGAAATGCTCACAGTGATTGTCATTAATCAACACCAAGGTTTTTTTTCTTCATAAATTTCAGATTCTTTCTGGCATTACTGCTCCTTGCCATGAATCTTTAGGTCATTCTTCCATCCAAGGGGAATTAATTAAAATCTCAAAGTAGTGAAATGCAAACTTAGCGACAGCACCTGCTTCAAGAATATCTATCTTTATCAGTACACACACACAGTAACCGCAGTGGTACATTCAAAATATGACAGGAAATGATAGTCATCTCCTTGTAACCACCACGGAACATGTTTGTGAAAAATTTCTTGCCAGAGGACAAGAGAGCAAATGCCATAGAGGAAGGGAAAGAGAGACAGTTAAGCTGACCACTTTGGTCACTCGAAAATGAGTGAGAAGATCAGAGTCCTTCCACCTAACCCCTACTAAAAATCCTACCCAGCTTGAATGTCATCTCCTCCGTGCAGGAAAGGCCCCACCGATTTAAAACACTCTTCTTTCTTCATAGTGAAGAAAAAGAAGAAAGAAATGATTAGCATCGATGGTTTTTAAAAAAAACTTTAATTTTTTCACATTATTTTTATTAATTATAGTATATTCACTTGTATCCAAGCTGTAGCCCCCTCCATTGTCCCCTCCCAATCCCACCCCCTCCCTCATCTCATCCCATGCTCCTCCCCAAGTTCACTGATTTCCATCTGACTCTAGTCTGTCTTTTTTTTTAATTAAATTTTTTATATTATTTAATTAACTTTGTATCCTAGCTGTAGGCCCCTCCCTGATTCCTTCTCAATACCACCCTCCACTCCCTGCTCTCCTCCCTTCCCCTCTTTAAGTCCACTGATAGGGGAGGTTTTCCTCTCCTTCCATCTGACCCTAGTTTATCAGGTCAATTCAGGACTGGCTGCATTTTCTCCTTGTGGCCTGGCAAGGCTGCTCCTCACTCGGGGGCAAGGGGCGGGGGGAGGTCAAAGAGCAAGCCACTGAGTTCATGTCAGAAACAGTCCCTGTTCCTGTTACTAGGGACCCACTTCTTTCATATGATTCCCTGCACTCTACGGAAGGTTTGGTTATGAGTTTTAGCATCTGCTCTGATACACTGCTAGGTACAGTCTTTCAGAGGCCTTCTATGGTAGGCTCCTGTCCTGTTACTTGTTTTCTCCTACTTCCAATGTCTATCCTATTTGTCTTTCTAAGTGAGTATTGATCATCTTACCCTGGGTCCTCTTTCTTGTTTATCTTCTTTAGGTGTACAGATTATAGTATGTTTATCCTATCTTATAGGTCTAGTACCCACTTATAAGTGAGTATATGTCCTGTGTGTCTTTCTGCTTCTGGGATACCTCACTCAGGATGATCTTTTCTAGATCCCACCATTTGCCTGCAAATTTCATGATTTCTTTGTTTTTAATTGTTGAGTAGTATTCCTTTATGTAAATGTACCACAATTTTTGTATCCATTCCTCAACTGAGGGACATCTGGGTTGTTTCCAGAGCCTGGCTACTATGAATAAATATGCGAAGGACATGGTTGAGCAAATGTCTTTGTTGTGTACTTGAGCATCTTTTGGATATATTCCTAGTAGTGGTATAGCTGGATCTTGAGGAAGCACTATTTCTAATTGTCTGAGAAAGCACCAGATTGATTTCCAGAGTGGTTGTACAAGTTTGTTTTCCCACCAGCAGTGGAGGAGGGTTCCCCTTTCTCCACAACCTCTCCAGCATGTGTTGTCACTTGAGTTTCTTATCTTAGCCATTCTGATGGGTGTAAGGTGAAATCTCAGGGTCGTTTTGATTTGCATCTCGCTGATGGCTAAGGACACTGAGCATTTCTTTAAGTGTTTCTCTGCTATTCGATATTCCTCTACAGAGAATTCTCTGTTTAGCTCTGTATCCCATTTTTTAATTGGGTTGCTTGATTTATTGCTTTTTAACTTCTTTAGTTCTATATATATGCTGGATATCAGCCCTCTGTCAGATCTAGCATTGGTGAAGATCCTTTCCCAGTCTGAAGGCTGTTGTTTTGTTCTTACAACAGTGTTTTTTGCTTTACAGAAGCTTTTCAGTTTCATGAGGTCCCATTTATTGATTGTTGATCTTAGAGCCTGTGCTGTTGGTGTTCTTTTCAGGATGTTGTCTCCTGTGACAATGAGTTCTAGGCTTTCCCCCATTTTTTCTTCTAACCGATTTAGTGTGTCCATTTTTATGTTGAGGTCCTTGGTCCACTTGGACTTTAATTTTGTGCAGGGTGATAAATGTGGATCTATTTGCATTTTTCTACATGTAGACATCCAGTTGGACCAGCACCATTTCTTGAAGATGCTGTCTTTTTTCCACTGAATGGCTTTGGCTTCTTTGTCAAAAATCAAGTATTCATAGTTGGTGTGGGTTTATTTCTGGGTCTTATATTTGGTTCCATTGATCCACCTTTCTATTTCTATGCCAATACCATGCAGTTTTATTACTATTGCTCTTTAGTACAGCTTGAGATCAGGGATGGAGACACCACTAGATGATCTGTTGTTGTACAGGATCATTTCGGAAATTCTGGGTTTTTTGTTTCTCCATATGAACCTGATAATTTTTCTTTCACGGTCTGTAAAGAATTGTGTTGGTATTTTGATGGGAGTTTCTGTAGATTGCTTTTGGCAGGATGCCCATTTTCATTATGATGCATGAGCACAGGAGATCTTTCCATCTTCTGATATCTTCTTGAACTTCTTTATTCAGAGACTTTAAAAAAATTTTTTTTTCAAACAGGTCTTTCACTTGCTTGGTTAGAGTCACACCGAGGTACTTTCAGGACTGTTGCAATGTCTTCATCTCTGACATCTATGCTTTTATTGTAACAATCTTCTTGCATTCATGGAAATTCAAATGGAAACTCTTTGTGCTCAGCTCTCATTGTTTGTGTATTTTATTTTCAAATTTGGCTCTAGTTCCATTCCAATACAGACATGTCTAGATCATATGCATGTTGCCAAAATGTATAAAATTTTTCAACATAAAAAAGAATGTAAAATCATGGAAAAAGAAAAGCTTATCAGGAAGTAATTTGTTATTTATTACTTATTTATTGTTCATTATTCTCTCACATATTACAGCCCAACCATAGTTTCTTTTACCTTTTATCCTCCGAGTCTTACCCAACGCCTTCCCAGATCCACTCCTCCTCCATTTCCGGTCAGGACAGAGCAGTCCTCCCGGGGCTATCAACCAAACATGGCATAACGAGTTACAGTAAGTATAGGCACATATCCTCATATCAAGGCTGCACTAGGCAGAAAGATAGCTCAGTAAGTAAAGTCTAGGCTCACAACCAAAATATTAGGCGGAATCTCAACTGATTATTGCGAGGAATACATAGGACGAATGAAGATGCAAGCCACACTTAGCCCCGTTGTATCCTCGATGACTAGAACTTGGTTCCCATTGCTACCTCACTCACTTACTGTCCATGTTAGCGCTAGGTGTGTCTCATACTGTTTTGCCTGTTCATTTCCCACTTCACAGGTATTCTCCATGCAGAGATGTTTACACTCGATACCTGAAAATCTCCAGAGTGATTTCAATTGAGTGGAGATTTAAGTCTGAAGATTGAGTCAGAAAATTTATTTACATTTTATAAATCTTTGTTTCTAGGCACTATTTTGTCTAAATATCTGAATTTTAGAGATATAATATTTAGAGAATTATTTGATGACATATAGTCATATACATTCAGTATCTCTTTCCATATTTAAAATGAACTGGAATTTCAAGGACTGTTAGAACTCTCACATTCTGTTTATGCTTTAGGCATTTGGGTACATGCTTAGTTTACTATTTCGTTGTCTCTTGGGTTCAGTTTCTTCATGTTCCTGTTCTTTTTTTTTTCTTTGACAGTAATTGGTTTTATAGCTCTTTGTAAAATTCAATAATCTCACCTTCCTGTACAGGCCATTTGCTAAGAAACGACAGTTTTAAATGAGTTCACATAGGATCCTGGAACACTGTGTTTAATTTTCCTCAGAGGTGACAATAAACAACTATGTTTCCTGTGAAACAAACAAACAAAATTCTAAAATGCAAGTCTAATAATAGGACACAAGGACACAAGGATGCCTTCCAACTTGAATGCTCACTCCAGCGTACTTAATTAGGTGGGGCATATAGCATTTTGGATGACTGAATCTCAGCTGCAAAAGCAAAAACAGTTTAATTTCATCAGTGTTTTAAGGACAGTGGTAGAGATGATCGGTTTTACATCCACATAGGTAAAGAACAGAGCTAACCACTACACTTGGCTGTATAGTTTCAAGAAAACACAAAAGTAGTTTTTTTCCCAAGAAATAAAATTTGGCTTTAAATTGGATTTTCTAGAATCACAACAAAGTGTTCAGAAATTTTTCTTTTATCTGTAGAAAAACATAACTGTATTTCATAAACAAATGTGTAATCACGGAAAAGAAGTTAAAGATGAAAGAAATATGTGCTATGTTGAAAGGCATGTGTTAGATTTTATTGCAAGTTCCATCATGAAATGAAAAAAATCTACACACAATGTAGATTTATCTACTGAAAATGAAAACTTGATAATAAAGATTTTGCTAAAAGCTGCAGGTTGCCATGGCAGCAAGACATAAATTCAGATACTAATGGAAAAGAATGTATCATGTAGTGAAATCAGATGGAATAAGGGTACAGGGCAGAGTTTTATTTTACTTTCAATCTGCTGAAAAACTTACAGAAAAAAGAATTCAGCTGAATCATCTAAACAGTGCAAAGGAGTTGGAGCTCTGGGGAGAGCATAAAGTGAGACCTTGGTTGGATTCTCCTCCCTCAAACTTCAACCAATGAGAGGCTCCCAAGCTATTCAGATGATGAACAGTTGACCATCACAATTGAAATGCCTGTGAATTTACCTCACTTTACACATATTATTTCAATAAGAACAAATATAAATGATGGTGTGTAAGTTTATACCAAATATTTTTTCCAGAGGAGTTATATTTTATAATTGTAAATAGCAAAAGATAAAGGAAAGACCTGTGTTTTAAACTTTTTAAATTTTTCTCATGACATTTGTTACTGTTCTTTTAACTTTTTTAATTTTATTTTTTTCACAAATTTATTCATTATTTATCCAGATTGAAGCCCTCTCCCTCAACTCCTCCCAGTCCTATCCTCCCTCCCTCTTCCCCCTTACCCTCTTCCCCTAGTCCACTGAAAGCAGGGGGGGGAGAGGTCTTTTCCTTTGCCATCTGCTCACAGATTTTCCTTTTAAGATAGGGAAATCTGGCGAAAAGACTCAGAGGATACAGTGCTTGCTTCTAAGTTGTCATGAGTTTGTCTTGGGACAAACAGATGCCAGCAGGAAAGAACAAACCCCCACCAGTCCTTGCTCTTCTTGCAGAGCTCCTGTCCCTCCAGGTCCCTGACTTCTACCCTGCATGCATTGGGACACACACAAGTTAATGACTAATAATAATAACTACAACAACAACAATAATAACATATTTCATCTGCTTCATAGATATGTATATATTATCTCCCACATCTTTCATATATATGAAAATATATACATACATATGTGGGAGATAATGCAAAGTGCTTGTCCTATTGGCAGGATCCCTAGAGCTCACTGATCCACCAGTCTGGTCGAATTGGCGAACCCTGAATTGAGTGAGAAACATTACCAGAGAAAATAGGAGGAAAAAATACCCAGTGTATTCATCTAACCTCCACAAGCACCCACACACACAGCCCCCAGCAAAGTATACACAGAAAAAACAATTCTATATGAAATAGATGCATCTTGGCAGGCAGCATTCATTTTAGGGCAGAGATCATTATATGTAACAAACCCATGTAATAAAAAATAAAATCATAATCCATGAATGTCGATAATCTCCACATATTCTATTTAATCTTTGTTACATATTTAAATTTAATGAAGTTTGGCTAAGGAAAAAAAATTCTGAAAATCTTTTACTTTAAGACTCATTCCTTTCTCTTTTGTTCTACCTCATGATGCCACTGTGCCTCCTGACACTGGACACTGAAACCAGCCTGACCAGCCTGTTCTTTCTGGACATTTGCACACTCATATATCCTCTTTCTCAGGTAACTTCAACATTCCCAAATACAGAAACAAACAATAACAAAAACAAACAAACCAAAGTGTCCTCTCCCCAAAGCCTTGCAGCCAGGTGCAAAGAGGCACCATCCTCTTGGCTTTAACACAAAAAGGCAACAAAAGAGAGCCAAGGACTGCATCGTGAGATTTATCCTCTGGAACCCATTTGTCTCATTGTGATGTGTGAGCTGTACCTATACATCTGCCAGCTACTGAACTTCCTGTCTTGCACAAGGATTCTTGGCCATAAAAGCAAGATTTTAGGAAAGTCATTTCAGAATTATCTGTCTTCTAGAACATGAACAATATCTGAGGGTTTGTTATTCAAGAGTTAGAATATCATTAGTAATATGTAAAGTTACCATGTGTGTTACCGGTTGTTTCATATACCCACTGATCAAAAACAGTGGATACCACCACAGGTATAGCTTGAAGGAGGAAGAGCCAGTCTTATAGATCAGTGTTAACGTGTCTTGTAAATACCATGGGAAACAGCTTTTTAAAAAAAAATTTTAGCAGCTTTTATAGAGCAGCAACATGATAATTCAGCTAGCATTACTAAATGTGCTTTCCTCTGTGTTTGGTCAGAAATACCTCATTATTTCATTTCATCTTCAGAATAGTCTTATGAGATCAGATGAAGCTTACCTTTCAAAGGGCTCATGATGCCCTACTAATGCCCACACCGTAGTTCTTAACGCTTTGAGCATCTACTGTTTCCAAATGATGTCTCATGAATCATGAAGAAGCATAAGTCTTTAAACTACCAGTGTGCAAAGTCACATAAGAAATTCCTAGGCTCAAAAATTACAGATCACTGGGAACAGATATATAAAAATAGAATAAGATCAGAAGTTCACTTTCATATATACACACATGTAGAAAATTAATAGTAATAAAGTACTATTAACTATAGTCACTGCACTACACAAAATAATACAACAACCAAGTCACTTATTGTACCCAATGGCCCAAGTCCTTAGCTGTGGTCCCAGACCTCCTAAAACTATTATACCGCCAGCTTTAATGACAGCAATTTAGTTTTGTAAATACATTACAATTTTAATTAAAATCTTAAATAAATAATGTTAATGGTGGAGACAAAGTAGATGGTCCAATAGGCAAATTAAAAGCAAAAATGAGCTGTCTTTAGGTAAATTCAATTCCACACTTGTTTGTCGTAACTATCACTCCTGTCTACCCAAACATAAAGCAGAAAAAAAAAAAAACACTGCAGAAAGAAGAAACTTCAGAGCTGGCAAGAAAACAAACAATTTCATCATATATCCATTTTTACACTTGTTTTGTGACTAAGATTTTATTACTCTAGTAAAACATAATTGGGCTACTGTCTGTTTTAGTATATGTTAAAACCAGTTCCAGTTTCCTTTTGCTTTTCCAAGTTTTTGTTTGTTTGATTTTTTAAACATGTCTAAGTCATTTACTTTTCATCTAAAATTTAGATGAAATAAGCCTCATTGGAAATGCCTTGAAAAAAGCAACTATAAGTACATACAGGTGTATAAATACATACTCTCTGTGTGTAACACATAAGTATTTTTATACACACAGATTTACTTGAAGAGAACTATCGTGTGGACACCCTGCTTTTTAATCTGCAATCATGTATCTTTTAATTTCTTTCACTAGTTTTTTATAGATTCTATTATAACACACTTGCCAACATTTTGTTTAAAGACACAAGATGCTTGCTACATATTAGAAGTCATTATTCTTGCTCACAGTTTTTGCTAAATCTTTAGAAATGCAATTGGCTTTTTTGTTGACATTGCATACTCTGACCTTTTTAATTCAAGAACTTGATAAGAATTATTTAATGGATTGTGTATACTTTTCTTCAAGTTTGGTAATGTTATCTAAACACTGAGACAGTTTCATTCCTTCAATACTAACCTAAATGCCTTCCCTTTCTATCTTGTTCTGTATTGCTCTGAATAACAGCCTCAGTAAAGCAGTGAGCAGATCTAGGAAAATAAACTCCCTGTCTATTTCGGGAGTGAAACAAAGTATTTAGTGTTTCATACTAAATATATTTGCTTCAGTTTTCTCATTAATATCAGTTGAGACCTTTTAAATATTCTTAATATATGAAAAAGTATACAATAGTTTTGAATTTCATACAATGAAATTTTTAAAAAATGATGATACTCTTTTAAAAAATTCTGGAGTCTCATGTAGCTCAGGCTGGCTTAAAATGTTTTATATACCTGAGGTGAACCTTTGACTGCTGTTCCTCCTATCTTCATCTCCCAATTTCTGAATTACAGATGTGTATCCCCACACCTGACTATTTCTCTCCTTGTAGCCATGAGCTGAAAATAAAACTCTAGGAAGTAAGTCATGCTCTTTGCTACTGAGAACAAAACTCTCAGGGTTTGTCTTTGGGGTAATGTTGGGGATTGAATCCAGGGATCATGCACCATGCAAGTGATTTACCACTGAGCTCCATCCCTAATCTTATTCTTATTTTATAGAGGGTGTATTTAAATCATACGTTGTAGCTTCTACATGTGTGAAGCTTGGAGTTTCATATTTTAGCTTTATATTTGAGCATATTTCCTGTGCAATTTCAGTTCCTTTCACTTCAAAATAATTTTTCTTTTTTTATTTTATTTTTTACATTTTTCTTTATTTTACTTTATTTTTTACTAATTATAATTTATTCACTTTGTATCCCAGCTGTAACACCCTCCTTCATCCCTTCCATATCCTACCCTCCCTCTTCTCCTCTCTTGCCACTCCCCCAGTTCACTGATAGGGGAGGTCATCCTCCCCTTCCCTCTGATCCTAGCTTATCAGGTCTCTTCAGGACTGGCTGCATGGTCTTCCTCTGTGGCCTGGTAAGGCTGCTCCCCCCTCATGGGGAGGTGATCAAAGAGCTAGCCACTGAGTTCATGTCAAAGACAGCCCCTGTTCCCCTTACTAGGACACCCACTTGGACATTAAGCTGTCATGGGCTACATCTGTACAGGGGTTCTAGGTTATCTCCAAGCATGGTCCTTGGTTAGAGTATCAGTCTCTGAAAAGACCCATTTGTACAGATTTTTTGGTTCTGTTGCTCTTCTTGCAGAACTCCTATCCCCTCCAGGTATTTCATTTCCCCCTTCTTTCATAAGATTCCCCACACTCTGCTCAAAGTTTGTGTATGAGTCTTAGCATCTGCTTTGATACCCTCCTATGTAGAGTCTTTCAGAGGCCCTCTGTGGGAGTGCCTGTTCCCTATTTTCTCCCTCTTCCAATGTTCATCCCATTTGCCTTTCTGAGTGAGGACTGATCAGCTTACCCAGGGCCCTCCTTATTTCCTAGCTTCTTTAGATGTACAGATTTTAGTAGTTTTAGCCTGTGTGATAGGTCTAGTATTCACTTATGAGTGAGTATATACCATGTTCGTCTTTCTGCTTCTGGGATATCTCACTCAGGATGGTCTTTTTTTACTAGGTCCCACCATTTGCCTGCAAATTTCATGATTTTTTTTCTAATTGCTGAGTAGTAATCCATTGTGTAAATGTACCACAATTTCTGTATTCATTCCTCGGTTAAAGGATATCTGGTTTGTTTCCAGATTCTGGCTATTACAAATAAGGCTGCTAAAAAACATGGTTGAGCAAATGTCTTTGTTGTGTACTTGAGCATATTTTGGATACATGCCTAGGAGTGGTATAGCTTGATCTTGGGGTAGCACTATTCCTAATTGTCTGAGAAAAAGCCATATTAATTTCCAAAGTGGTTGTAGGAGTTTACATTCCCACTAGTAATGGAGAAGGGTTTCCCTTTCTCCACATCCTCCCCAGCATGTGTTGTCACTTGAGTTTTTGATCTTAGCCATTCTGGTGAGTGTAAGGTGAAATCTCACGGTCCTTTTAATTTTCATTTTCCTTGATGACTCAGGGCATTGAGCATTTCTTTAAGTGTATCTCTGTCATTCGATATTCCTCTATTGACAGATTATCTGGAGGTATCACCTTCCCTGATCCTCAAGCTGTACTACAGAGCAATAGTAATAAAGATTGCATAGTATTGGTATAGAAACAGAATAGTGGATCAATGGAATTGAATAGAAGACACAGAAATAAACCTACACACCTATGGATACTTGATTTTTTACAAAGATGCCAAAACCATACAGTAGAAAACAGACAGCATCTTCAACAAATGTTTTAACTGGATGTCTGCATGTAGAAAAATGCAAATAGATCCATATTTATTACCTTGCACAAAACTAAAGTTCAGGTGGATCAAAGACCTCAACATAAAACCAGACACACTAAATATGTTAGAAGAAAAAAATGGAGAAGAGCCTTGAACTCATTGGCACAGGAGACAACTTACTGAACAGAACACCAACAGCACAGGGTCCTAGAACAACAATGAATAAATGGGACCTCATGAAATGGAAAAGATTCTGTAAAGCAAAGGACACTGTTATCAGAACAAAATGACAGCCTACAGACTGGGAAAGGATCATCACCAACCCTGTGTCTGACAGAGGGCTAATATCCAGAATCTATAAAGAACTCAAGAAGTTAAACAGCAACCAATCAAGCAATCCAAATTGGAAAGGGGCAGGTAGGAGATGAGGGAGGGTGGGATTGGGAGGGAATGAGGGAGCAGGACACAGCTGGGATACAGAGTTAATAAAATGTAACTAATAGTAAAATTAATTAATTAAACAATAGGGTACAGAGTTAAACAAAGAATTTTATTTTCTTCACATTAGCTTGATATTTTATTTGTAAATTGTTTGTTTCTTCCCCCAAACCTTGAAAATTTAGTTATTTTTTTAGTTTTGAGATTTAGCCTTATTCCATGTGGTAAGAGAATTTGATAATATTTGAGTTTAACACCTCTAGATACATTAAGCTTTTATTATCCATGACATAGTTTGCATCGGTTGTTTTGAAATGTAGTGTTCAATGAGTATCAATTTGGTCATGTGGACACTGTCTTTTTCAGGACTCTTACATACTTAATGACTGCTTATTTTGCTCCTTCTATTAGTGAAAGAAAATTTTGACGTCTTCAGCTTGTGAATTTGTCTGTCTGGACTCCTAGTTTCATTAGCCTATCCTTGTATTTTTTTTACATTTCTAGTTTTGTGTGCTATCTCCCCAGCTGATTATTTAACACAACTCTAAGTATAAAATGACCCTATGGTATCACTAGTAACAGTTTTTTTTTTTGTTTCAAAATCTACTTGGTCTGACCTTTTTTTTTTTTTTAGCATCTGAAGCCCCATTTTGATTAGAACTGTATCACACATATCTGTATTCTTTAACTTTTAGCCTCTCTCTGACTTTGTGTTTAGATGGACTTTCCTTTACTATTAGATGCTATACAGTTGAACCCTGATTGCTCTGTGACAGTTTTCAAATATTATATTAGGAATATTTAGGTCCTATTTCAAATACAAACATAAATTAATACCTTTTTACCTGAAAATAAATGACGAGGTTCATTTAAATTTTAAAATTATAAAATAATATACTGTTTCCTCATTTTTGTTATCATTAATACATTCTTTTTGTCTACCTGAGCTTTCATTTATATTAATCAACACACTTAAAATTCCCAGATCTTTTGTTCCTTTGTATAGATTTAAGCTTTCACATGAACTTACCATTCTTTTGTGCAAAAAATATTCATTAAAATTTATATTCTCTTAATAAAAATCTATTGACAATAAATTCACTCAGTTTGTCTATGTGGAAAAAGTTATATTACTTCTTTAACTTTGTTTATCAAAGATATGTTCCAAGGCTGACACTTTGTTTCACCAGCTGTTGTCCTTCCAGCGTCTAATATTTATAGTCTACACAGTTTATGTCCTTCTCCCTTTGTGCCATTTGGTTTCAGGCTTCTCTGCATTTTGTATCTAACTTTTGTTGGTGCTATATATGAGCGCATTTGTTGTGGATCTAGTGAAATACCTGACATAAGTTGCTTATGAAGAAAGAAAGTTCTTGATCTACAATATGGAGGTACTGGAGCACACTGCTCGTGTTTGCTTCTTTCTTTTCTTTGATTCTTCTCTCTTTTTTTTCTCTTTTTATCCTACTTGTATTTACCTTTTTTTAAAATTTATTTATTTTTATATCAATCACAGGTTAGGTACTTTGCATCCCAGGCATAGCCTTCTCCCTTATTCCCTCCCACCTTCCCACTCCCTCCCTCATCTCCCTCCTCCCGGCCCCCTCCAAGTCCACCAACAGGAGAGGACCTCCTCCCCTTCCATCCAACTCCAGCTCATCCTGTCTCCTCAGGGCTGACTGCAATATCCTCGCCTGGGAACTAGCCAGTCTGTCACTCCCCGGCTTGTATGGGGGAGGGTCAAAGAGTCAGCCACCAAGATCATGACTGAAACAGTCCCTGTTTCCCTCACTAGGGTCTTCGGTTCGACACCGAGTTATCATGAGCCCCATCTGAGCGGGGGGTTCCAGGCCACATCCACACATGGTCATTGATTGTAGAAACCATCTCATACAAGACCCCTGTGCCCTGCTCAGTTTGGTCTTTGTGGAGCTCTTGTTCTCCCCAAGTCTCACCAACCTCCCCAGATCTGTCATTACTTCTCGCCCTTTGCCAAAGTCTTGATCGCGAGTCTTAATATCTGCTCTGATACATCACTACATTGACCCCCCCAGAGGTCCTCCTTGGCATGCTCCTGTCCTGTTGCTTGTTTTCTCCTCCACTCAATGTCCATCCCATTTCTTCATCCAAACAAACATTGATCATACCAACCTGGGTCCGCCTTCCTGTAAGTCTTCTCTAGGTGTGTAGATTTCAGCTTGACCT
>CM053766.1:63128068-63152941 GCA_028658305.1 Pachyuromys duprasi
TTGTATTCTATTGTTGATGCTTACCTTTGTGGTTCCTGATCTTTTCTCTAAGTTCTCCAGTTCCAGGTTCTTCTCCCTTTGTGTCTTCTTTACAGATTCTAATTCTCTTTTCATGCTTTGTACTGTTTCCTTCAACTGATTGACTGTGTCTCCTATTTTGGTTGTTTCCTCTCTGTCTATCTTTGATTGTTCCTCTATGCGGGCAGTTAATTTCTTCTCCATTTCTTTGAGGGCCTTGTTCATTTCCTCTTTTTGTCTCTCTTCTTGTTCCTCCAATATCTGCATAATCAACACTTTAAGATAATTTTCGTGTGTCTCTGCTGAGTTAAAATCTCCACTGCTTTTGGGTGTTTCTGGTGGGGCCATGGTGTCCTGATTTTTGTTGGGTGAGTTCTTTCGCCGATTTCTGGGCATTTGTTTATATATAATCAGGGAGCTGTTTGTGCTTTAAGGCTGAGCTTCAGTCTGGAACTGTCAGTCTCTGTGTCAGGAGTATTCTTCAAGAAGATAAGGGAATTCCGGTGGTTTGTTATTGTTTGTTGTGGTCTCTGTTGAACTCTATTGTGGGCTCTGTGTGTCTGGCTTCGTGCTCCGTGCTAGAAGCTGTGAGCACTGCAGGCTGGTCACCCCTCTGGTCTGGAGGTCTAACTCCTCAGTCTTTTGAGATGTTAGCTGGGGATTTTGTGCTCAGCCCTGGGCTTGTTGCTAAGGGCTCTCCCCTGAAATGGAGATTTGGCGCCCCCTTCTGGGCCAGGGGCTGTGCACCACGGTCTGAGATGATATTTGGGGCACACACAATGGGTTTGGGTTGGTGTGCCTCCGCTGAATGCAGGCCTGTCTGAAATGGAGCCCGAGGCCTTCTCTGTCTGTCCTGTGGACACACACAGGGACTGAGGTTTTTGCTGGTGGATGCGTGCAGTGTTTGCCTTCAGTGTGTGGTCTGGGCAAGATGGTTCCCGGACCTTCTCAGTCTGGGGTGGCTCCGGCAATTGGTGCATGCCCGCCGCATACCTGTGGGTTGAAGCAACACTCAGGTCCCTCCCAGACTTGCCCTCGGACTGGCACAGGGACTGAGGTTTTGCTTGCGGAAGCGTGAGGCGTGTGCCCACAGAGTGCAGACTGGTCAAAACGGTCCCCTGACCTTCTCAGACTGGGGTGGTTCCGGCGATCAGTGTGTGCCCACCGCACACCTGTGGGTTGAAGCAGAACCTGGGTGCAGTGTGCACTCACAGTGTGCGGGTCAGTGAAAACGGTTCCAGGTTCCTCCTCAGACTTCCCGCGAGACTGTGTGATCCAGTCTATTATGGCGGATGTGTGCACCCAGCCTGGCTGCTCATTCAGATCAGAGCTGTGTGCCGCTGGTTACCCGGAGATTTTTCCGGGGAATAACTGGGTGTCCCTAGGGTTTTCCCACTTGATTTTCTCACCATGGGAGTTCTGCTCACCTGGCAATCACGAATGCTGGCGTTTTAGGTCCCAGAGTTCAGTCTCCTTGTCGCTGCTTTGTTTCTGCTGTCCTACTCCTCAGACACAGTGTCCTCTAGTGGCAGCCATCTTGGATCTCCCGGTCTGTATTTGATTCTTCTCTCTTACATTACATCCCAACAGCACTCTGCTTTCCCTCCAGTCTTTCCAGCCATCCTCTACATTCCCTCTCTCCCGTATCCACTCTTCCTCAGTTTTTCTTCAAAAAAAACCCAAACAAACAAAAACAAAACAAAGCAAAACAAACAAACAGGGGTATCAACCAAAGATGGCCCTAGAAGTTATAGTAAGATGTAGCCCATGGCCTCTTAGTATCCAGTGGTTGCCTAGTAAGGGGAACACGATTGTCTCTGACATGAACTCAGTGGCTGGCTCTTTGAGCAAGCCATCCCCTGATTGGGGAAGAGCCTTTCCAGGCCACAGTGGAAAACACTGCAGCCAGTTCTGATGAGACCTGATAAGATAGAGTCAGAGGGAGAGGAGGACTTCTCCTATCAGTGGACTTGGAAAAGGGCGTGGAAGAAGATGAAGGAAGGAGGGTGGTAGTGGGAGGGAATGAGGGAGAGGGCTAAAACTGAGATACAAAGCAAATAATCTGTGATTAATTTTTAAAAATTAAAATTTAACTAAAAATTTGAGGTAGCCATTCCATTGGACCTGAGATGGTCACGTGTGGCAAGTCATGCTGGCTCATTATTCTTGTTGCTTTCAGCAGATACCTCCTGTTTTGCTCAGTTAAACCTCCTGTTTTGCTTGGTTAAGTTTCCTGTTTTGCTTGGATATGTTTACTTGGAAACCTATATAAGTGGTTTACTCTGTAATAAAAATGGCACCTTGATCTGAATACTGTCTTGGCGTCACTCCTTCGTGTTCTCTGTCTCTTTTAATTCCCAGCCCCTTGTGCAGGCGGTTACTATTGGTAGTCGCGGGCGACTACAGGTGGTGCGGAAACCCAGGATTGAACCTGATAATGAGGGACCTGCTGAGGAACGCTGTGACTTAGGACGTCCATTGGGCCAAAAGGAAATCACATAGGTGATCACCCATCAGCGAGAGTGCAAGGTAAGGGCCAGAGAGCGCAATATGGGACAGAGCAATAGCAGGGGAGCATTTATTGAAACGCTCAAACAATTAATCAAAACACGAGAAGTTGGGTTTGAAAGTTGAATTCTTTAGGACTTGATTATCAAGTAGATGTTAATTGTCCCTGGTTTCCTGAAAGTGGGACTTTGAATATAGCGGTTTGGGACCAAGTAGGTAAAAAGCTTAAGACCCCAGAATTGGCTTAAAGGGCCTACCATTACCCACCTTCAGAGAATTGGTCATTAGTTCTCAAATGCTTACTTAGAAAGATGAGGAAAATTCAGGAACTGTTAAACATTTCATCATTGAAGAATTGCCTGTCAATTTATGGGGGAGAGAAACTTGCATTTAAGGGACACACAGGGATTTAAAAAATGCTGCACATCCTGGACTATTCACTGCATAGATGACACTGATAAACATTTTGTATTCAGATGCCAGGGTTAACTAATTGCAAAGTTGATTTACTTTTTATTAAGTTCTATAGAGCTGCTGTTTTAATGTATTTGGAAAAATAGGTTTCTGGGTAGGAGAGCTAAAATATGTTAGTAGTTTGAATTAAAGGTTTAATAGTCTACTGAATTGCAGTTTCTGAAATACATTGTTCCTTCTGAAATAAAGCTGAGCAATAGCTTGTTAGCAGTGACCATCTTGCAGCTATGCAACTTGGAAAAGTCCAGATTTGCAGGTCTCAGGGCTGGGGCCAAAGTGACTGTCCTACTTCATTGTGCTTTGCATTTTCAGACAGTTTTCCTATGTTTGGGTAAAATGTTTAGCAAGTTGTAAACTTAATACCTTATGAAAAAGGTGAAATAAACACTTCTGCAGTGGCACTTGGAATAAGTTGAGGGACATTTTATATACTTTAAAAAATCAGAATTTAATTGGGATGCCAGATTTCTAGCAACTTGTATCATTAGTTTTCCAGATAATCTGAAAGTTAGCATTTGATAAATGATTTTTAAACAAATATAAATATTTTGTTAATTTATAATTTATTAATGTGTTGTTACTGTAATTGAAAATGTGGATAACTTTACATTCAGTCCTTGTAGAAAGAACTGTAATAAGAAAAATTATGTGAAGAGATTGTTGTCCCACAGACTAGACATAGAAGCAAATACTTAACAAAATCTCAGGTGCACTTTGCCTTCAGCACATAGTGTGGAGCATTTTACCTGTTCAAGAGCAGAACTGCTCTCAAGCTTTTTGGTAGTCACTTTAGCTTTTGCAGCCTGAGACCGGTCTGAGGACCGTGCTTCCTGTGACAAGGGAATCCATGCCTACGACATGTGTCACTTCTTCGTGTTCTCTGTCTCTTTTAATTCCCAGCCCCTTGTGCAGGCGGTTACTATTGGTAGTCGCGGGCAACTACAAAAAATGTAGGCACTAACCATCATATAAAGGCTAGACTAGGCCACCCAATAGAAATAAAGGGTCCGAGGAGTAGGTCAGAGTCAAAGACACACCCACCCACATGTACTCGCACTGTTAGCAGTCTCACAAGAACCCCCAGCTACACAACCATAACATACATTCAGAGAACCTGGCTCAGAACCGTACAGACTCCATGCTTTTCACTTCAGTCTTTGTGATCCCCTGTGAGCCCTGCTGAGTTGATTTTGTAGGTTGTGTTCTCATGGTATCCTCAACCGCTCTGGTTCCTGAACTTATTTCTGTTTAAGATCTCAGGGTTGTAGACCAAGGTGACAGAAATGCTCCTGAGATGGAAAGAGCACTACATTGCCAAGCAGGAAAGAAAAGGTGGGTGGGCTGAAGATCAGCTTTCATAGCACCCATATTGTAAGTGCTATCCAGGATCACATTAAAAGTAGGTCAGTTCTTCCAAGAACAGGCAGTCTCTGATTCACAGGCCTGTAAGCCTGAGAAGAGGAAGAAGTCTTGTGATGACACCTCTAGCTGAGGAGCCATTGGTAGCTGATGACTGCTGAAGAAAGGAAGAGTCACAATTTTGGAGGGAGTAGTTATTAACATGTTGTTCCACATCCATGCATATAAGGACAACAGTAACTGGCTTCAGTTGGTTATTCAATAAAACAAAATAAACAAACAAAAATGGAGCCTGAACTTGTATCTTTGAGAAGTGGTTTTTGGGAGAATTGGAGGGAGGGGATGGAAGTAAATGTGATCAAGATACATTGTATACATGCACAAAATTTCCAAAGAACAAATAAAAATTAAAGCCACAGTGTCATCATATGCCTATGAGAATGCTTACATATTTAAAAAAGCAAGGTAACTAGAATGGCAAGAAGGTGGAGAGAATGGAATACTTGCATGCTGTTGGTGGGAATGTAAATTAGTATAGCCATTATGGAAAACAGAATACATGTCCTGCAAGAGTAGACTGCTAATGTGCTAATGTGATACAGCAACCCCACTACTGAGTATGTATCAAACAGAAATAAAATCACTTCATTGAAAAAGCAACAGACCTGTGAGCATTGCAATATTAATACAATAGTCAATATAGAGAATCAGACTAAGTCCTCATCCATGAACTAATGATTAAGTAAAGAAAATTTAATATGTACAAACTTCCATATAAATACATACAACATAGTATTAAGTTATATATAAAAAAAGAAATTTTGTCTTTTACTGCAACATATCAATATGAAGAAGATTATATTAGCTCCGGAACAACAAATAATTATTAAATTATCGTACATGCTGAATCTAAACCAAAAGAGATCACATGGAAAAAGAGAAGAATAGTTATCAAAAGTAAGAGTATTTAGGGGGAATGTTAAATAGAAATTTTCAGTTAAAAAGAGTGTAAGATCAAGATGTATACTGGGGGGCTGGACAAGATGGCGGCCCCAGGAGGATGCCTCTTCTGAGCTGCAGAACATTTTCGGTTCAGCAACCAAGGGACTGAACTGTGGGCCCTAAAACAACAGCGATCCTGTTTTCCAGGTGAGAGGAAGCCCCAAGGTGCCAGAACTGGCCCAGTCCACTCCCAGAACACCCAGCCAGAACCCCAAATCGATCCTGGGTTGCACAGGCACTCGGTTGGTCGCCAGACCAGAGCCACAGGCCTGCATGTGCTGATCACCTTTCCAGGCTGAACGGTGGGCACAAAAATCACCAGAGACTGGGAGTCCTAGTCTCGAGAAAAATCCACAGGGAAGGAAGGAAACGGGACTGACCTAGGTCACCTAGTCTTCCCCGGGAAAAGATCCTACAGAATGGGCAAACAGCAGCAGGTTAGCCATCTCTGATCTAGGCTCCACCCCTGAGCACAGAGACCTGCTGAGCCCCATTTTCTAACACAAAAGAACTGCATGCAACAGAACACCAGATCCTGGCTTTTCCTGTTGGGAGAAAACCCCACAGGAAAGGAAGCAAACAGGGACTGAGTTAGGATACCCAGGATCTCCCTGGGTACAATGGCTGGCTCTTCGACCCCCTCTCCCATGAAGGAGGAGCAGCCTTGCTAGGCCACAGAAGAGGACATTGCAGCCAGTCCTGAAGAGACCTCATAAGCTAGAGTTAGAAGGAAGGGGAGGAGGACCTCCCCTATCAGTGGACTTGGAAAGGGGCAGGGAAGAGATGAGGGAGAGATTTGAGGGGTAGGGAGGTAATGCAGGAGGGGGCTACAGCTGGGATACAAAGTACATAACCTGTGATTAATATAAAATAAAAATGTAAAAAAAAAGATGTATACTGTACAAAATTAGCACCTATGCAAGCATTTATTAAGTCAGTATTGAAATATCCTTAAGGCTAAAAATGTTGTTATTCTCTAAAATGGAGTCATCAAATTTTAGAGTCCATTTAATAATGGAGTCATTACATAAAAGATTTACCAAGTTAATTATCATATATATGGTCCAAATAGTGGCACAAAATTATTTTAAATGAACGGGAGAGATATGTAATTTCAGATACTCTTGCTTAGTAAAAAATGATGGAAACCTAAGACAGTTATCTTAATTATAGTTTACATATTTATAAATTGTGGAGTGTGTCTATGTATGACTAACTTTAAGATAATAGAAAACACTAGTTGATTTAGTCACTTTGTGCTTTGATTTATAATCTTGTTGGAGGGATACAAGATGAATAGTGGATGGAGTGCAGCAGATAGAAGAGAGAAACTATATGAATAAAGTCTATAGCATAAATTGTACATAAAATTCCATTCCTGTAAAATTGTATTTAAGAGTACCTGTGTCCAGAAGATAACTGAAGATGCTAAAGATAGAGTTCTATCTACATAGTCATTACAAAATTTTGTGTGGAATATTAGAAGGTAATTTAATAGTGGCTATCTAAAGTCTCATGGAATCAAGATAAGAAGTAACACATGACTTTGCATTCATAGTATTTTATTTCAGCCACAAATATTAAACATGTTTTTATATCCATGCAGACAATGATATATGCATAATCCATGCTATCTGAAGGGGAAATGCATATATTTCCTGTATGTTTTGATGCACAGAGTATGCAAGCAAAGAAGAGCTGTATACTACATCCATTGTCATAGAAAATGGTTTCATGAACTCAAAGGAAACCTTTATGTATCATGAAGAATAACAACTATTATTGGAACATTTTGCATACCTTTTTGTCAATTGATAGTTTCATTTCAGTTGGATGTACTTTTCACAGCTACTAATTTGTATAATCTTTTATCAAGCTTTGAAATGATTATCAAACGGAAGAACATGAACATGAGTCATAAAATATTAGTTTGATATTATTGAGTGCACTCTAATTAACTCTCTGTTCACTTCTTTCTTTGCTGGAAGCATGTTTTTCTCCTTACATAGTCATTAATTTCCAGAAGTATGAATTTAAACTATCTCAAAATTATTTTTCTTTTGGTATTCTACAGTCCCCACCAGCAGGGTGGCCTAATTCAATGATGTTGGAAGAAGGAGCTGAATTAATTAGCTTTTGGATAAATACTGCAACAATGTATGCAGTTGTTAAAGGAATAAATAAAACTTCAGATACCGAAAATGAGAGTGAAAAAGTCTTCCATTTATGTTGTTCTTTTCCTATGTTTATTTCACACCAAAAGTAATATGTGCTGAATAATTCCAACCAGAGACTGCATATTAGGAATAATTTCTCTTATAAATCAGAATATATAAAATTGCTAGGTATTTATGGCATATAAATATTTGTATCTTAATGATTAAAAGTGTTTTCTATTTTTTTAAAAAAAAAAAGAGTGAATTTAAAAAGCATAAAACCACCCAATGCCATAAACACGTTTCACAACTTTATTCTTTGTCTTCCACAACTTTATTTTCCTGCTTCCTTCATCCTTTCTCTTTTGATATATTTTTCTTGAGTGTGTATGCTATGAAGGGGGTACATGCCAACTGAGTGTGTGGAGGTCAGAAAACAACTTTTTGAGTCAGTTTTCTCTTCACACCTTTATGTAGGTTCTGAAAATTGGACTAGGTTATCAGGCTCAACAGGTGCCTTTATCAGATATGCCCTCCTCAGGCATCCCTTTGAAAACTAAAACTCTCCACACCCCTTCCATGGTCACTTAATTTGATTACAACCATTCCTTTTTTTTTCCTGTTGCCTCATTAACACCTCCAAATGTTTTGCAAACTCTATTAAAGACCATGCTCTATTTCTTTCATTGACATATTTCTAAATGTCTGATCATGAATAAATGATTTCTAAGTATTTATCCATGGAATGAATGAATGAAAACAGAAATAGTTTGAGAAATGTATATCACTGTATTATCAGAGACTAATATATATTATGTATGTAATATATAAAACATTATATATATATATGTCTTCCTGTTGTGACAAATGTTATTAAAATAACCAAGCATCAATCTGCAATATCAAGATAATGGCTACCCTTTTCTACCACACTTCTACTTCATTCTTGATTGCCTGCCTTATTATTTCCTTATAAACATTTTAAAAGCAGTGATTACAAAGCTGGATCTAGCTGAAGCCATTTGGTAATAGTTAGATTTGGTTTTAACTTTTGTGCCCCAATGTGTAGCCACATGGTAACAGAAAAAGGCTACTAAATGAAGTCAATGCTTCTAACAATCAAAATTAAAGCTTCACAGAAAGGTCTGAAGGACTTATGGGTGCTCTTTAACAATATAACTTATATCACTGCTTTATGAAACCTAAGCTTTCTTAAAAAAAAAACCAACTATAACTCTCTGTATATGCCAGAATTTGTGTGATAATGTTCCCAGAGTGAGCACGGCAAAGCCTGGAACAGCATTATGTGTTTATTGACCGTCTCTTAGACACAGTTACATGATTCTAAACTTATTCGTTGGCTATTATGTACAGAATTTTAACTATCTTGGATGAATGTAGGAATGAACTTTGAGAGACAGATATCACTGCATTTTATATTTACTAAAAAATAATAATAACTGAAAAGAAAATTTTCCCCAGCAGAATTTATAACATAATATTCTAAACTGCAGGCTGATCGAAAATTACCATTTTGAGAATGGAGCTTGGAAGAATCACGGGGTTTTCTTCAGTGCCTCTGTAACCACGGCAACCTCAATTGTGATTTTCGTATTCGACACCCTCTACAAACCACTTAGGCCTCACATAAAAAATAAGAAAGGGAAAAATTAGGCATGATTATGTTCTCCTCTCTATCTGGATTTTTAGTGCCTTGGCTGTGCACTCAGAGATTTGAAGGGCAGAGAATATTTCTCCACTGTCCTATCATTTCGATTGCCTTGGTTCTTTGTCCTCTCTGATGTTGTCAGCATGATTTTTCTGAGACATGAAACTGAACTTGTGTTGTGAACTGTTGTCCTCCGAGTATGACATGGCCATTGCTCTCTTGAAATCATTGTAGCTGTGGCTGCTAGCACTTAAATGCCTTGCAAGTCTGGGCCCACTAATATCCCTTGTACAGGGCAGAAGGAACCACAGTGCAAAGAGGTAACAAGAGAGGGGTTCACCAGGCACGGAAGCAGGCTCTGCCCATCAGTAAGTGTTCCAAGAACCTGTAGGTAGCTAGCTTCTCAGCCAGGTTCCTGCAAGTGAACACAAAAATCTCATTGGCTCATTGAGCTGAACTTGTTTAAAATCATTCCTTTACTTAACAGCTAATGTCTACTTATAAACTAATATATACTATATCTTCCTGGGCCTGGGATACCTCTTTCAGGATGATTTTTCTTTTCTAGTTCCATCCATTTGCCTAAAAAGTTTATAATGTAATTTTTTTTAAACAGCCGAATAACAGTCTGTTATGTAAAACGTACCACATTTTCTTTATCCATTCTTCTGCTCTCGGGACATTTTTCCTCCTACTGAGTTGCCTCAAACAGCCTTGATATGCGGGTTTGTGCCTAGTCTTATTATAGCTTGCTATGGCTTGTTTTATTGATATCCTGTAGTCCTGTTTTTGTTTGTTTGTTTGTTTGTTTGTTTTTTTCCTGAAGGGAAACAGGAGGAAGAGAAAATCTTGGGGAAAAGGGAGGTGGCAGGAAAACTGGAAGGAGTAGAGAGAAGGAAAACTGTGGTCAAGGTGTATTGTATGAGAGAAGGAGAGAGAGAGAGAGAGAGAGAGAGAGAGAGAGAGAGAGAGAGAGAGAGAGAGAGAGAGAGAGAGATCATTCTGTTGGTTCCCTGGCTGTAGTGGCTGGTGTCTGCACAGCTCTCTTCAGCAGCAGTTAACATTTTATCTTGTTTTTCCTCTGGTTAACCCTTCAGTTCTTTCCTACTCACACAGGCAGGCTGGAACACAGCACCTTCCAGAAATGCACTTCTGTCAAAAGGTGACAATGAAAATGATAATGATGTTCACACCTGTCCCTTTAAACACATCTTTTTTCACCTGTATTAAAGTGTTTTAGATGCTAGTTCCATTTTAGCTTTCACAGAGGCCCTAAAAGATAATTATCATTCTCCTTTTATAACAAATGAGACTCTGAATAAGTTAATTAGCGTTTTCAAAGTCACCAAGCTGCTCCAAGATAGGTCAATACTATGAGACTAAGCTTTTCTACTTCAAAACTCACGTTTTTTCCTCTATGATCATAACTTACAGCCAGATGAATTTCCCTAGATTTCCCAAGATGCTTCTAGAGGCATCCATATCACTATGTCTTTGTGAAGTTTGTTCTCACTTTCTGAAACACTTTCTCCTCTTGATCACTTGGGAAGTCATTTTCAGCCATCAACAACTAAAGCCCATAGTTCTCTGAAGCCCTCCTGGCTCTCATCCCTACCCAGAGGCGTTGAGGAAATCAACACCCTCTTCTGCCTTTACTGAATCCTGTCTATAACTCTATTACAACACCTGAATTATCACATTAATGATTAAAGCTTGCATATTTGACTCAATTTTCCAACTATAATTTCCCTTAGGGGAAGTGTCATGAATTATTCCTTTATATATTTTCTGCACTTCACAAAAAGTAATTTTAAGTTATTCCAAAATATAATCCAAGCATAAGGAAAGCAATTTTCAAACACTGTATTTTACATGTCTATGCATTGTGTCACCTGCTGTCAAAAGTACTTATCTCTATTCAGCCATGGGAACCCCTGTTCATTTCTTCATCCTATGCCTTGGAGTGTCTGTATTAGTTTCTTCAAGGCTCAGTTTTCCTGCTGAGCTATGCTAACCAAACGCCCTTTCCTTTTGCGTTATCTTTAACCTACTTTTGATTTAGTAGCTAACCAAAGACTGATAACAAAATTTATCTTCTAGTCCTTGTATACTGCTTTGGCTCACGGGTAAGTTTTCATTGGAGGGGGTGTCAATAGCATAACAAACAGTACCATTTCAGTTAACACTCAAATTGCATGTATATAAGGAATATGAGAAATATATGGAAGGTTGTACATTGCTCTTGTGAATGACTTTCTTTCTTTAGACTTGTCAGGCAGATAACGTGTTGTCTCTAGGCCTGGCTATACTTAGCTATGTACTTGACTATAAGTTTATTATTTCAGTGAGTCTTCTTAGGTCAGTTGTATGTTAAAAACACATTTATATTATGTCCTTCTTTCCTCTGCCCCTTTTTTTGTTTCTTTCTTTCTTCTTTCTTTTGTCAAAAAACTTGATAGTACCAGTTTCTGGGCAATAGAAATTGAAAAAAAATGTCCTTCATTTGTGATTTGTGAGAGAATGGACTAAAGAGTTCCTTGGACAAAGGACCCCCTTATGTAATCAGTATGCTGTAGGCTGTTACCTCTGTCCTTTTTCCATCCTAACCTTGAGAAAGTATGTATCAAGTACTAGGATTACTGTAGTGTCTGATAATTACCTGTTTGTTTTTCATTGTGACATAATGAGTTTAATTAGACTTACTTACAGAACAATGAGTAAAGGGGTTATTTACAGGAGCAAAGGCAACTTACCAGTAGCTACATTACTGAAGAAAATGCATCTCTTTCCCCTAGCAATCATTATCTGAGGACAAAGCCTCAGTTTGGATGGGGCCTCCTGAACCTCTCTCCCCCATCTCTTCTATTTTGGAGATCTGCAATTATACTTCCTATAATGAGTGTCGAAATTTGTACTCTACAAACAATATATAAATATACTCTTGTTACTTGCTTGCCAGCATTTCTTGTTTGGTAATGGCTATTTTAGTTGTTGTGAGGTGATGTCTCATGGAGGCTTTGACTGGCATTCCCTTAATTATTAGCATTGTTACACAGTTTTGAAAATATTTTTGCTCCTTCATGTGATTGTTTCCCACTACTGGGAGTATATCCAAAATAACTTAAATTAGCTTGTCAGACATTGTCACTGCCTTGTTTCTTACCATGTTATCTATAATAATCTGAAAATATAAAAAGCTTATGTCCATCAGTCAATGACTAGATGAAGAAAATACTATGTATATATGTACGATATATACCACTCAACTATCAATAAGATTAAATCTCATCAATTATGACAGTTTGAGAAGAGCTAAAGGTTTTTATGTTAAGTAAAATAAGACGGGCACAGAAAGTCAAAGCTATATCACCTGTGATGGGACATAGAAAAAATGTATCTCATATGCATTGTGAGAGACATAACGGTTCTTAGAAGTTGAGGAGAGTAGGTGGTGGAGAAGGATGGAGAAGGTTTGGTCAGTGAGTAATAAATAATGAGACGAATTAAGTTCTGCTGTGTGGTTATATAGTAGATTGCCTATGGACAATGCTAATATTCTTTATGTTTCAAAAAATTGAACACATAGAGAATAAGTAACAGGTGGTCCCAGGTACCAACTGATACATCTACAATGCAGAAAGCGTATAAGAGTCAGAGGACTGGGATTGTCTGCTGTGCGGTATCAAGTAAACAGGTCAGAGATGCACAGCCAGGAAATCTCAGCAATATATTGGTCCAAATAGGACCTACATAATGTCAACACCAGTAGACAGAAGTAGGGAAAATTCCACTAAGCTCCACCTAGACAGAGAACTGTTTTGTTTTTTGTTTTTTTCTGAAGAAAAGCCTCCTGATAGGGCACTGGTTCTCAACCTTCAAAATGCTACGACCCTTTAATACAGTTCCTCATGTTGCGGTGACCCCAACCGTAAATTTATTTTTGTTGCTTTCATCACTGCAATATTGCTAATATTGCAGGTCATAATGTAAATACCTTGTATTTTTCAATGGTCTTAGGTAACACTTGTAAAAGGGTAGTTTGACCCCAAAGGATTCGCCACCCACAATTTGGAAATGCTGTGACAGGTTATTTAGTCTTAAAAAAATAAAGTAAGATGAAATGGACTCAACAGGTTGTGTGTGTGTCTGATGCAGGTACATGTATGTATGTTTGTGCATATAAAATTTAAGTTATAGAGAGGTCATGAAATTGACATACAGAGATGGGAGACACAGGAGAAGTTGGAGGGGAGAGAAAAAGGAATGAGAATGATGTAAATACAGTAGTGGTGTGTAAAATTCTCAAAAAATACAGTTACATCCAAAACTTGAATCATCTCTGGCTGCTGAGTAAAGGGTGAAATATTTATTGCAGATAATGAGACTTGTGTTTTAACTCCTGATATTAAAAAAAAGGAGTGACAGAGAGAAAACTGACATTTAAAACTTATTTAAAAGTTACCTGGATAGAATTCAGTAGTCCTCTCTATGATGCATGAAATGAAGAAATAATTGATAATAATTTATGAATACTCACCATGAATCTGCACCACATCACCTGCTATAATTAGTAAAATCTTGAATTCTAGTTGAGGAAACAGATATGCATACATCTAACTATAGGACAACCTAGACAGAAGTTGAGAAATCATCATGGTGCAGACCAGAATACTCTTAAAATCCTGAAAACTATTTTCAATAAATTGATCAATTTGTATTTTATGTATTAGTGGGGAAGGGGCATAGGAGTACAAAATGCCCATGGAGAATGGGTCAGAGGACCATTACCAGGAGTTGTTCTTCTGTGGTTGAGAAGTGAACTCAGATTGTCAGGTCTGGTGGTAATCTCCTTTACACTCTGGGCCCTTTCTGTAGGTCAGGATTCTTTGTGTACTGTATAAAGAGTAACCCCGTCAAGAAGGACAAATGGGATGGATATTGAATGTAGGAGAAAACAAGCAACAGGACAGGAGCCTACCACAGAGGGCCTCTGAAAGACTCTAACTAGCAATATATCAAAGCAGATATTAAGACTCACAATCGGGGGCTGGAAAGATGGCTCAGAGGTTAAGGGCACTGACTGCTCTTCCTGAGGTCCTGAGTTCAATTCCCAGCAGCCACATGGTGGCTCACAACCATCTATAATGAGATCTGGTGCCCTCTTCTAGTGTGCAGGTGCACATGCAGACAAAATATTGTATACATAATAAATAATAAAAAATCCTTAAAAAAAAGACTCACAATCAAGCCTTCGACAGAGTGCAGGGAATAATATGAAAAAAGAGGGAGTTAGTAAGACTTGGCGAGGACAAGAGCTCCACAAAGACTAAATAGATCAGGGCACAGGGGTCTTCTATGAGACTGTTTCTCCAACCAAGGACCATGTATGGATATAACCTAGAACCCCTGCTTGGATGTGGCCCATGGTAGCTCAGTATCCAAGTGGGTACCTTAGTAAGGGGAACAGGGACTATTTCTGTCATGAACTCAATGGCTGGCTCTTTGACACCCTCTCACCCCTGAGGGAGGAGCAGCCTAGCTAGATCCCAGAAGAGGACATTGCAGCCACCCCTGAAGAGACATGATTAGCTAGGGTCAAATGGAAGGGGAGGAGGCCCTCCCCTATCAGTGGACTTGGAGGGGAGCAGGGAGGAGATGAGGGAGGGAGGGGGAGAGTGGGGGGGAATGAGGGAGGGGGCTACGGCTGGGATACAAAGTACATAACCTGTGATTAATATAAAAATAAATAAATTACTTTAAAAAAGAAGTACTCTGAATACACTTCTGAATAAACTATTTCCTTAAGATAGTTTAATATCCATCTTATTGCCCTGTGTTTGAGCCCTGCCATGATATTATACCTGTACTTATTTTCTCTTAAACAGCTATTTCAGCATATTGCATGCATCTATATAAGCATGCATGCAAGCGTGTATCTGTATAGTTTTTTTCCCTCTGTAAACAAATTTTAAATGGTCAGAAGAACAAAATCTATATAGGTTGATTGTAGATTCATTGTGTATCCTGTCCCAGTGGACAGCAGCACTAACTATACACAAAATTGATCCATAAAAATTTCAAATGCTGAATTAAATATTAAGCAAGAGAGATAAAAAGGTTATAGAAGTAGAAGAGAGGGTGAAAGAAGATGAGTTGTGAGTTCTTACCATGGCGAGTGTCATACCATAGCTACAAGTCATATATGGCTATTTTCATTTAAATTTAATAAATTAAGTAGCAAATAAAATCCAGTTCTTTATCCAAATGTTCTAAGTATATTGCCCTAGTGACTGTATCACTCAAAAGTGCTTTGTGTTTTATAACACTCTGTTGGACAGTACCAATGCAGTATGCTGATCCACACTCCTCATACATGCTATCAGGTGCCCAGTGTCTCAAGAAACCTTCATGGAGAGGTATGGAGAGAAAACAATGGTCCAGGCTAAGGTTTTGTGTAGTGTTTTACAGAATTCGTGTAGAGAAAAGAAGTCCAGTGTTTGATGGATTAACCTAATTGTGTTTGTGGCAATTTCTCCCAGCCTCTCTTTTGACTTTAAAAAGCCACAGTTTTATAAATCAGACCCAATAGCTTGTCGTGTACAGACCTTTTCACATACATCCCTCTTTGACTGTCAGAAGACCTCAGGGTCAAAGAATTATAACTCGGTATTAATCATTGTGACCACTATTGTTCATGTGTTTGTCTCAAATGTTATATACTAAAACAGCAAACTAATGTTAAATGGATTCTTGACATCTCAACCAGTTTTCATATTATTCTATTAATATGAGTTTCTATGAGTCCTTAGTTCAACAGAACAATCTGCAAGCAAGAAAAGTTGATGTTTCTTTATAATGTGAAGGTGATATTTATTTCAAAAAAATAAATAATAATTTTAAAATTTTAATAATATGTCAAATCCTGAGTATTTGAAATTATCATATAAGCCTAGGCTAAGACTGATTAAACCAAGAATTTTTAGTTCAAATTGTACTATTCCAGTGCTATTTCTGAGGATAGACATACACTATTATTCCCAGTCAGGCTGGCTATATAGCTATGTGATAGAGCAGTTGCTTATCACATGTGAAGCCTTGGGTTCAGTCCCCTTTACCACAAAATGTAGCAGTGACAAGAGAAACAACCAGATCAGTGGTGCTGGAGAGATGACTCCGTGGCTAAATGTACTCACTGCTCTTCCAGAGGACTTGGGTTCAATTCCTGGCACACACAGTGTCTTGTAACCATCTTTATTATCAGTTTCAGAGGATCCAAGACCTTCTTCTGGCTACACAAACATACATGTAGACAAAACACCCATACATATTATATTAATGAATATTTTAAAGCCTAATTAGTAAAAACAACCAAGGAAGGTAGATAGTTTAACAAGTCTATACCAAAATGTTAACACATCCCCGAAGGATGCCCACTTTACTTGAGCTAACAGGGAGATGTGGTGCTCGCCTTCAGATTATTATATGCCATATAACCCTTCCTCGCAAGGAGCTGATGTAGATCAAATGGAAGTGATACTTTTTTAAAGCTATCCTAGATGAATACTTGAAAAATCTCCTGTGAAAAGTGATGGATTCGTTGTGTGGACTTTTGCTGGTAAAAAATATAAGCTAAAAATAGAGAAGGCTGGAGTCCAAGATGGCAGCGAGCAGCTCGTACCTTATCTGGGGTTCCAGGATCCGAAACTCCAAAATTGCTGAGTGGAGGGGCAGCTGAAGCCAGAACATCAACAGTGAGGTTTCCTGGCCGAGAGTAGACAACTTGTGAGCGGAGACCATTTGGATCCAGGTCACCCCATGGATCCAAATATTCGACCCCCTGCATTGCTCCTTACCCCAAGCACGGGCCTCCCTGCTGGGCCGTGGTGGCAGGAGTCGCCCCAAGCAGGAACCTCTGTGCTCTGTGACTGAGTCAGCAGAGGCAGCTGCAGTATGGGCCTCCCAGGTCTGCTGCTGCAGCTGGGATGCAAAGTGAATAAATTGTAATTAATAAATAAAAAAAAAAATAGAGAAAGCTGAAGTCCAAACTGTAGATGTTAAGGAAATCGTTTTACTTGATGCAGTTGTTTAGAAACCGCAAGTATTTAATGAGTTCACCCTAGGTCATACCCAGCTTTTAACACTAGGAATGCCCTTGCAGTTGGTATACCAAAAGCTATGTTTCAGACAGGTAAACTTATGTGTCCTTCAGGCATCCATGCTGACTGGGGTATTCTTCAGCAATCTATCATGTACTGAAGTTCTATGATCCTTTTGTTTATTATATTCAAAGAGAATTCATTCCATACTAAAATTTCAACAAAGTCAAACTGAGTATTCTTTGAGCCCTTGTGCAAGTTTATTCAGTTTCTAAAATACTAATAATAATTAGTCTTCCATGTTTACTTCTGCCTCTGAAATGTCATATTATCTCTCTTCCTTCTCCCCCCTCAACCCTACTATTTTCTCCTCCTCTTCTTTCTCCTCTGCCTTTTCCTATCCTCCTCTTCTGCTTCCCACCGTCACCTTCTTTGTCTCCTCTTCCTTTTTTTTTAGGGGTGTGAAGGAACACCCACTCTGCACCAAACAGAGACAGGGAGAGGAACGATGGATGTAACTCAAAAGAAGGCTTCTTTTTCGTCATTGAATTTACAGCAAGCCAGTGATAAATTATGGAATTTTCTCAATTTATTTTTCAATTAATTACAGTTTTTTCACTTTGTATCCCAGCTGTAGCCCCTTCTCTCAAGCCCTCCTAATTCACCCTCCCTCCTTCTTCTCCTCCCATGTCTCTCTCCAAGTGCACTGATATGGGAGGTCCTCCCTCCCTTGCATCTGCTCCTAGCCTATCAGGTCTCATCAAGACTGGCTATATTGTCTTCCTCTGTGGCCTGATAAGGTTGCCCCCCCTCAGGGGGAGGTGATCAAAGAGCCATGCACTGTCAGAGATAGCCACCATTCCACTTACCAAGGAACCCACTTGGAGACTGAGCTGTCACAAGATACATCTGTGCAAGTGTCCTAGGTTATCTCCATGCATGGTCCTTGGTTAGATTATCAGCCTCAGAAAAGACCCCTGGGCCAAGATTTTTTGGATCTATTGCTCTCATTGTGGCGCTCCTGTCCCTTCCAGATCTTTCTGTCTCCCCTTTCTTTCATAATATTCCCTGCACTCTGCTCAAAGTTTGGCTATGATACCCTGCTGGGTAGAGTTTTTCAGAGGCCCTCTATGATAAGCTGCTGTCCTGTTACCTGTTTTTTCCATCTTCTGATGTCTATCCTTTTTACCTTTCTGAATGGGGATTGATCAGCTTACCCAGGATCCTCCTTCTTTCTCAGCTTCTTTAGGTATACAGATTTTAGTACAATTATCATATATTTTATGTCTACTATCCACTTATAAGTGAGTATATACCATGTGTGTCTTTCTGCTTCTGGGATACCTCACTCAGGATGATCTTTTCTAGTTCCCACCATTTATCTGCAAATTTCATGATTTCCTTGTTTTTAATTGCTGAGTAGTATTCCACTGTGGAAATGTACCAGAATTTCTGTATCTATTCCTCAGTGGAAGGGCATCTGTGTTGTTTCCAGATTCTGGCTATTATGAATAAAGCTACTAGGAATATGGTTGAGCAAATGTCCTTGTTGCGTACTTGGACATATTTTGGATATATGCCTAAGAGTGGTATAGCTGGATCTTGAGGAAGCACTATTCCTAATTTTCTAAGAAAGCTCCAAATTGATTTCCAAAATGGTTGTACAAGTTTATACTCCCACCAGCAGTGGAGGAGGGTTCCCCTTTCCCCACATCCTCTCCAGCACGTATTGCCGCTTAAGTTTTTGATCTTAGCCATTCTGGTAGGTGTAAGTGACATTCAGCATTTCTTTAAGACTTTTTTTTTTCTACCATTCGATATTCCTCTACAGAGAATTCTCTGTTTAGCACTATACCCCATTTTTTAATTGGATTACTTGATTTGTTGCTTTTTAACTCTTGAGTTTTTTATATATTCTGGTTATTAGCCTCTGTCAGATATAGGGTTGGTGAACATCCTTTGCCAGGCTGTTGTTTTGTTCTGAGTGTTCTTAGTGCTACAGAAGCTTTTAAGTTTCATGAGGTTCCATTTATTGATAATCCTAAAGCCTGTGCTATTGGTGTTCTGTTCAGGAAGTTGTCTCTTGTGCCAATGAGTTCAAGGCTCTTCCCCACTTTTTCTTCTAATAGGTTTAGTGTTATCTGATTTTATGTTGTGGTCTTTGATCCACTTGGACTTTAGTTTTGTGCAGGGTGATAAATATGGGCCTATTTGCATTTTTCGACATGTAGACATCCAGTTAGACAAGCACCATTTATTGAAGATGCTGTCTATTTCCCGTCACGTCGCTTTGGCTTCTTTGTCAAAAATCAGGTGCCCATAAACGTGTGGGTTTATTTCTAGGTTTTCAGTTTGATTCCATTGATCCACTGTTCTGTTTCTATGCCAGTACCATGCAGTTTTTATCACTGTTGCTCTACAGTACAGCTTGAAATAAAGGATGGAAATACCTCCAGAAGATCTTATATTTTAGAGGATTGTTTTAGCCGTTGTAGGTTTCTTGTTATTCCATATGATGTTGAAAATTCTTCTTTCAAAGTCTGTAAAGAATTGTGTTGGTATTTTGATGGGAATTGCATTGAATCTGTAGATTGCTTTTGGAATGATGTCCATTTTTATTATGTTAATCCTGCCAAGCCATGAGCATGAAAGGTCTTTCCATTTTCTAAGCTCTTCTTCTGTTTCTTTCTTCAGAGACTTGAAGTTTTTTTCATGGAAGTTTTGACTTGCTTGGTTAGTTATACCAAGGTAGTTTATGTCCATTGTGGCTATTGTGAAGGGTGTTGTTTCCCAAATTTCTTTCTCAGCCCATTTATCTTTTGTATACAGGAGGGCTATTGATTTTTTTTAGTTAATTTTGTATCCAGCCACTTTGCTGAAGGTAATAATCAGCTGTAGGAGCTCCCTGGTAGAATTTTGGGGGTCACTCATATATACTATCATATCATATGCAAATAGTGATACCTTGACTTCTTCCTTTCCAATTTGAATCCCCTTGATCTCCGTTAGTTTTCTTATTGCTCTAGCTAGGAATTCAAGTACTATGTTGAAGAGATATGGAGAAGGTGGGCAGCCTTGCCTTGCCCCTCATTTCAGTGGGATTGATTTAAATTTCTTTCCATTTAGTTATATGCTGGCTATAGTCTTGCTGTATATTGCCTTTACTATGTTTAGGTAACTAACTTTTATCACTGATCTATCCTTTAAACATGAATGAGTGTTGGATTTTATCAAATGCTTTTTCAGCATCTAAGGTGATCATCATGTGTTTTTTTTTCTTTCATTCTGTTTATATGGTGATTACATCGATGTATTTCTGTATATTTAACCACCCCTACATGCCTGGATACTTGATCATAGTAGATGATATCTTTGATGTGTTCTTGAATAAAATTGGTGAGTATTTTGTTGAGTATTTTTGCATCAATGTGCATAAGGGAGATTGGCCTGAAATCTCTTTCTTTGTTGGGTCTTTGTGAGGTTTAGGAATCAAGGTGACTGTGGCCTCATAGAATGAGTTTAGTAATGTCCCTTCTGTTTCTATTTTGTTGAATAGTTTGAAAATAGCTCTTCTTTGAAGTTCTGGGAGAATTCTGCACTGAAACCATCTGGCCATGGACTTCTATTTGTATGGGAGACATTTGATGACATTTTCTATTTCCCTAGGGGATATAGGACTATTTAATGTATTTAACTGGTCTTGATTCAGCTTTGGTAAGTGGATTCTTTTTTTTATTATTATTTGCCCCTTAAAAAATAGGTACAGGACTTTTAATTTATATGATCAAAATTTTGAGGAGATAGTACAATGATTTTTTAAATAACTTTTTATTTTTGTAATTTAGTTATAGTTTATTAAGTTTGTAATCCAGCTGTATCCTGTTCCCTCCTTCCTTCCCTAACCCACCATCCCTCCCTCATCTCCTCCCTGCCCGTTTCCAAGTCCACTGATAGGGGAGGACCTCCTCCCCTTTCATCTGACCATAGCTTATCAGGGATCTTCAGGCCTGGCTGCAAAGTCCTCCTCTGTGGCCTGAAAGTCTCTACCTAGCAGTTTATCAAAGCAGATATTGGTAAGTGGATTCTATCAAGAAAATTTTCCATTTCATTTAGATTTTCAAATTTTGTGGCATATAGCTTTTGAAATAAGACCCAATGATTGTTTAGCTTTCCTCAGTGTCTGCTGTTATGTTTGCCTTTTCATTTCTGATTATGTTGATTTTTGTAGTGTCTCTATGTCTTTTAGTTAGTTTGGCTAAGGGTTTGTCTATCTTGTTGATTTTCTCAAAGAATCAGCTCTTGGTTTCATTAATTCTTTGGATGGTCCTCTTTGTTTCTAGTTGATTGATATCACCCCTGAGTTTGATTATTTCCAGCCATCTACTACTCTTCTAGGGTGTGTCTGCTTCTTTTTAACATGTTGTATGAGATGTTTCAAATTTCTTTTTGAAGGCAGTTAGTGCTATGAGCTTTTCTCTTAGCACTGTTTTCATTGTGTCCCATAATTTGGGGTATGTTGTACCTTCATTTTCATTGAATTCCAGGAAGTCTTTAATTTCTTTCTTTACTTCTTTCTTAACCCAGCTGTTATTGAGTAGGGAGTTTTTCAGTTTCCATGTGTGTGTAGGCTTTTTGTTTTTTCTCTTGTTGTTGAGGTCCAGCTTTAGTCCATGTTTGTCTGATAGGACACAAGGGATTATTTCAATCTTCTTGTATTTGTGGACGCTTCCTTTGTGCTCAATTATATGGTCTTTTTGGAGAAGGTTCCATGAGGTGCTGAGAAGGTAAATTCTTTTGTGTTTGGGTGAAAAGTTCTATAGATGTCTGTTAGGTCCATTTGATTCATGACATCTGTTAGAGTCATTGTTTCTTTGTTTAATTTCTGTTTTGTTTACCTGTTCTTTGTTGAGAGTGAGGCGTTGAAGTCTCCCACTACTAATGTGTGGGGATCTATATGTGGTTTAAATTTTATTAATGTATCTTTTACAAATGTGGGTACCCTTGTATTTGGGGCATAGATGCTCAGAATTGTGCTGTGTTCTTGGTGGAATTTTCCTTTGATGAGTATGAAGTGACCCCCATATCTCTTTCGATTAATTTTGGTTGAAAGTCTATTTTATTAGCTATTAGAATGGCTACTCCTGCTTGTTTCATGGGTCCATTTGCTTGGAAGATGTTCCATCTCTTTACTCTCAGGTAATGTCTGTTTTTGTGACTTTGATGTGTTTCTTGTATGCAACAGATTCTTGGGTCTTGTTTACACATCTATTCTGTCAGTCTGTGTCTGTTTTATTGGAGAATTGAGTCCATTGATGTTGAGAGAGATTAATGATCAGTGGCTGTTAAATCCTTTTATTTGGATGTTGGTTGTGGTAATGTGCTTGTGTGCTTTTCTATGTTTAGTTTTGCTATAGAGAGGTTATTTATTCCCTATGTTTTTCTGAATGTAGTTAGCTTTCTTCGGGTGTACTTTTCCTTCTAGTATCTTTGTAATGCTGGATTTGTGGGTAGGTATTGTTTAAATTTGTTGTTGTCGTTGAATATCTTGTTACTCTATCTATGATGTTTGAGAATTTTGTTGGGTATAATAGCCTGCGTTGACATCTGTGTTCTCTTAGGGTCTGCATGATATCTGTCTAGGTCCTTATGCTCTCATAGCCTTTTTTAAGAAGCCAGGTGTGATTCTGATGGGTTTGCCATTTTATGTTACTTGGCCATTTTCCCTTGCAGCTTTTAGTATTTTTTCTTTGCTCTGTATACTTACTGTTTCAATTTTTTTCTTTTTAAGGTAAAAATCTGCATTCTTTTTTTTTTAATTTTTGGTTGTTTTTAATTTTTTATTATTATGGTTTATTGCAATTTACTCAATTTGTATCCCAGCTATTTCCCCCTCCCTCATCTCCTTGCAGTCCCACCCTCCCACTTCTTCACCCATGCCCTTCTCCCAGTCCAGTGATAGGGGAGGTTTTTCTCCCCTTCCATCTGATCCTAGCCTATCAGGTCTCATTAAGACTGCTTGCATTGTCTTCCTCTGTGGCCTGGCAAGGCTGCACCCCCATGGGAAGTGATCAGAGAGCCAGTCACTGAGTTCATGTCCAATAAAGCCCATGCTCCCCTTATTAGGAAATCAACTTAGAGTCCGAATCTATGGGCTACATCTGAGCAGGGGTTTTAGGTCCTCTCTAAGTACTGTCCTTGGTTGTCCAGTCTCTGCAGGGTCCCCAGTGTCCAGATTTTTGTTTGTTTGTTTGTTTTATGTGTTTTTTATTTATTTTTTGAGCTCCTGTCCCCTCCAATTCTTTTTATCTCCCCCTCCTTTCATAAGATTACCAGCATTCTGCCCAGTTTGGCTATGAGTCTCAGCATCTAATTTAATAGCTCAATCAGTAGAGCCTTTCAGAGGCCACTCAATGGAGGAATGGATACAGAAATTGTGGTACATTTATGCAATGGAATACTACTCAGCTATTAAAAACAAGGAAATCTTGTTTTGTTGCTGTTGTTGTTGTTGTTGGTGGTGGTGGTGGTCTTTTTGTTATTTTGCCTTTTTGTTTCCAGAGCTGAGGACTGAACCCAGGGCCTTGTGCTTGCTAGGCAAGTGCTCTACCACTGGGCTAAATCAAAGCAGATGCTGAGACTTATGACCAACTGTTAGACAGAGTCCATGGAATCATATGAAAGATGTGGGAAACACTAAGATTGGGAGAGGACAGGAACTCCACAAGGAGAGCAACAGAACCAAAAAATCTGAGCACAGGAGTCTTTCCTGAGACTCATATTCCAACCAAGTAGCATGAATGGCGATAACCTAGAACCCCTGCACATATGTAGCCCATGGCAGTTCATTGTCCAAGTGGGTTCCATAGTAATGGGAACAGGGACTGCCTCTGACATGAACAGATTGGCCTGCTCTTTGATCACCTCCCCCTGAGGGGGAAGCAGTCTTACCAGGCCACAGAGGAAGATAATGCAGCCACTCCTGATGAGAGCTGGTAGACTAGGATCAGAAGGAAGGAAAGAAAGACTCCCCTATCAGTGGACTTGGAGAGGGGCATGCATGGAGAAGGGGGAGGGAAGGTGGGATTGGGAGGGGAGGAGGGAGGGGTTTATGAGGGGATACAACGTGAATAAAGTGTAATTAATAATTTTTTTAAAAACTAAGGAAATCCTGAATTTTGCAGGCAATTTGTGGGAACTAGAAAAGATCATTTTAATGAGTGTGGTAACCCCAAAGCAGAAAGATACACATGGTATATAATCACTGATAAGTGGATATTAGCCATATAATATAGGATAAACATGCTAAAATCTATACTCTTAAAGAAGCTAAACAACAAGGAAGACCCTAGGGAACATGATCAATCCTCATTCAGAAGAATTAATGTGATAGACATTGGAAGTAGGAGAAGACAGGAAACAGGACTGTTTTGATTATTATGTAGCAAGATGATTTTCTTTTCTGGTCTAATTTACTAGGTGTTCTGTAGGTCTCTTATATGCTTATAGGTCTCTCTTTTAAAATGGAGAAATTTTCTTCTACAATTTTGTTAAAAATAATTTCTGGGCCTTGGAGACAGGAATCTTTTTTTTT
>CM053766.1:63153441-63191726 GCA_028658305.1 Pachyuromys duprasi
AAAGTTAAAATCGAAGAGAATTACTTTTTGATAATTATTGATTACTTTTGATAGTTATTTTACGTGTAGCTTTATAAAGTTGACAAAATGAGCATTAATGAAATTATTATAGTAAGTGCCATCATTCTTTAAGTCATTACTGATGCTGAATACAGCAATGATTCATTTGCTAGCTAGATCAATACCAAAAGCATACATAGGTATTGATCCACATATGCTGATTAACATTGCTTAAAAGTGATAATGTTGATGTGATCCATAGCTGTCTCCAGACCACCTGTGTAGAGAATTTGTGTGTGGATCTGTGGCTTCTAGACTGAAAGAACACAGAAGTTAGGGGTGATGTTATCTATCATCAGGATATAAACATGTTGAATTCAGGGCATTTTGTTTGTGTTGGCCACAAAAATACTCTAGTGAGACTGGTGTAATTATATTTATTTAAGTAGACTCAGGAGTTATATACTGATATCTTATTGAAGAAATGTATTTTGGGAATAAAGAATGGTACTTGTTTCCTTTGGAAGTTTGGATTTAATGTTTAAATCTGCTTTGAAAATGAGAATCCCATTTATTTTGGTTGGCAAAATAGTTGTGTGTATCATGGATCATTATGTGATAGTTTTTGTGTGATAATTTAATATGTATGTGTAACATATAATAACCAAATTAAGGTAATTACCATTTCTCTTTTGTTGCCATTTCTTTGGGGTTTTAAAATCCAGTCATATTCTGTGCTGTAATATATAACATAGATAGTATGTTGTAAATACAGATAATAAATGCTATTAATATAGATAGTATAACATAAATATGTGAATAATATGCAATAAATTTTGGTTATCGTACTGTGCTGTGAACCTCCACCTTTTAAATATATTTTTTATGTATCATCCAAGCCCCTCTTCCCTGGCATCTAGAAACCATGACTAGTCTCCCCTTTGAGGTCAACTGTCTTAATTTCTACATTTTTGAGTAAAAATAAGAGTTATGACTGAATGATACTTACTGTGTGTATACCAGATTTTCTCTATCTATCCATACCGAGATACTTCCATTGATTTAAACCATGGCCTCTCTTTGAAAACCTGATTTCCTTTTCTTGGGTGTGGACCTAGCAGTGGAAGAGTTAGATCAAAGGATAGAACAACGTGTATTTTATCTCTTTCAGGAACTTTTTTTTTCATACCAACTTTACTAATTTACTTTCCCACTTACAGTGATAATTGATCCTGTTTCTGAAGGTCCCTGTTTTCAGTTTTGGAGTTTATATTGGTTGATCAGGTGACTAATTTTCCTTTTCTTTTTTAATGGCAGGCAGTCTAATGAGACTGAGAAGATAACTCATTTTGGTCTTACTTGCATTTCCTTGATGAGTGTTTTGATTATTTTCATAAACTTGTTGGCTATAGTGTTTCTTTTCTCAAGCAATGTCTACTAATAGAAATTATGTATTTTAAATATTTGTTTTATACTGATGAGTTTTTAAGTACTCTTGATATATGGTGCTTCTTTTCCAACACACAGATTTCAAATATGCGACAGGTCAGTCTCTTCAGTGTGATTTTCCATTGCTAGGCAATCATCTTAGTTTGATAAAATCCCATTTGTCTACTTTTGTGTTAATTGCTTATGCTTTCACAGACAATCAAAAACTCATTGCTCATAATCCAAAATATTTTCATTGTTCCCCCTGCTTTTTCTTATGATTTTGTATATTAGAATGTTATACTTGGGTCTCTAATACATATTTAGTTGATGGTTTACAATGAGAGATAGTATAGACCTTAATTCTTCTGTTTATACATATGTTGTTTTCTAGCACCAGCACCATTTATTGAAGATACCATCCTTCAAATGTGAGATGTTGATGCCTTCTGTTGATATTTTCAGAAAAATATCCAAGCTGCTTAATTTGACAGGTAAATATCACTTGACTAGGTTTACTGTCATAAGTATAATTTGTAAAATTTATCGTTATATATATTCAATCATTTCATTAGTCATTAAAATCCATAGTTTAATTGCTTGAGATGCTCAGTGGTTAAGAGTATGTCCTTGTCTTAAAGAGGATCTGGGTTCTGGTCTAAGCATCCACAGTGAGGGGTTCATACCTGCCTGCACATCCAGCTTCAGGGAATCCAACACCCTTTCTGGACTTAGCTGGTACTTGCACTCACCCACAGACAAATACATGCACATAAAATAACTTTTTAAAAAAATAAGAAACTAATTTACCTACTTGTTGGTTCCTACATTTACAACTTGTTCTTTTTAAAATTTTAATTTCAAGTAAAGTTTTTTAATAATTAATGAATCAAAGAAAGATGTATAAATTATAGTCAAGGTTTTAGTGTTTAGAGTGAGCAAGTTCATCTTTAGAATGTGTTATAAAGACAAAATTTCTATTCTCATTTTTACTTTGGGCATATCATTATGCTGCATAATACTTGAAGTAAGATGAAATAAAATCTCGATTAAGATTTTAATTTACTTTTCCCCAATGGCTAAGGTTGTTGAATATTTTCTGTATGTTGAATACTTTTTGTATGAACTTTTTCTTTTGTGAGCTGTGTGTTCTTTTCATTGGCCCATTTATTGATTGAATTCCTTGCATTATTGGTATTTAGAAGGCCAAACTTTAGGGATACTATCTAGATTTTCTGGTCAGTGGATGAACCCTACTCAGATTATTCTTTTCTTTGTAATTTAGTATATTTGTTAATATGCTTTCTAACAAGTTTTGCAATTGTCCATTCATTTATTTAACAGCATTATATATAAGCATAAACTACCACTTAAGAGTTTCTACTTAGCTGGGTGTCATATGTTCAAAAAAACTATTTTCGTGTCTAGTTAGAGGAGGGAGACAACTAAATACTACAAGTAGCTTAATAGAACCATGGCTAGAGAGAGTTCTTGGCCAACCGTTTAGACAGACGATCAGGAAAAGCCTGTGGGAATGTTTATAAAGCTAATCAGTGAAAAGAGATACTTTCAAAACCTGTGGTCATCTAGATAATTTCCACCAAGGAACATGGTATAGAAAATGACATGAGAAGTAGCTTGAGAAATAAAAAGCTCTAGCAACAATACATAGGAAAAGTTCAAATGAAAGGAGCCTGGAGATTCTGACAAATTCCAATCATTTTTTGACAGATAGATCAAAAAATGATGAAAGCTTGCCTTCAATAGAAGCATGAAAATGCAGTAACGATTATCATGGTAAATGATACATGTGCTAATATAATCAACAGCACTTGGGCATTATTAAAGACTGGTGACATGCAGGTGTCAGGAATTTATAGAATAATGTGGACTGAGTAACAATATCACTGACCAAAAAGGGGATAAGAAAAAAAATAGTCTTTTTGGAAGAAAAAAAGATACCTGATTTTGTGCTCTAAACTTAAGCTGCGAAATCACAAGTAAAAATCTTTTAGGAGACAGCTAAATGTATAACTTTGGAATTCAAAATATAGTCTTGTCTAGAGAGGACTTAGAAACTGTCAGCATAAATGATAACTGAGCCATGGTGGGACAAGGCTATATTGGAAATGTGATGAAATGTCATCTTGTTCTTTGTTTTTACAGACACAGTCAGGAAGTATTACTTAAAAATGAGGTTTTAAGAAATTTAGATGACACAAATATCAAGACTGCTCAAAGACATGACATTTGGTTATCTGTAGCTATATAAGTGGTTACCAAACAGAGAAATCATTAATTATCATTATAGCGCTCACAATATAGCGTACAATTTATCTAGCTGACGAAAAAACAGAAAACAAAACTCAAAGCATCTTAAAAATGAAGAATTATATTGACTCTTATTGCCAAAATCCATTTTGCAAGAAAGCTTACTAGTGACTTAATTAATGCCTCAAGGACATTCACTCCTAGTTTGGTGTTGTACCTTTTCCAAGGCTACTCTCCCAAATGATTCTGTGTGGTCAAAAGGATGTGATCAAAGTCACATGTTTTTTTTGCTCACATCTAAGTAAGAAGGATGAGTTTCTGAGATCCAAGTGTCTATCTATGTCCTTTCATGTATTGTTGGCCAGGACTGGATTCTTCCATGGCACCTATTCATAGAAAAACCTCTGTTATGAGAAGCCAAGGGGATTGAGTCTATTTCCATTAGACAAATGCAACTGCAGGGTGCTTCAGCTCTCAATTCTAAAACATCTTAGCACCAATAGTTTTCAAGTGGTTAATCATAAAATGTACTTCATATGAATTCTCACACTTAGTGATCATAACTGCCTTTTCTTTGATGCCTTGTTTTATCCATTATGAATTTTTTGAAACTGTGATTTATTTGAATTCTAAACATGTAGAACTTTGTCTGTTATTCCAACTTTGTCTGTCTCTCAAGTTACTTACCATGATATTTCTTTCAATCTCCAGGAATTTTTTTATTTCTCTGCCTCATTTCTCTTTTAGTAATTAATAATAATAATAAAGTGTTGTTTTTTCCCAAACAACTTACCAAGGCCTTGCTTGTGACCTCACATCTTCTTTTGTATGGACCATCTTCTCTTTCTCATTTTGACCTCTTTCTAATCATACAGGTTACAACATGCTAACAATGTTACCCCCTATAAGAGAGCAAGCTGAGCTTCTGATTCTACCTCAGAGGAGCAGGGTATATGAGAATGTTACACTGAGAAACAGCACAAATATAATTCCCTCACAGCTCCTGCGTCATAGATATGCTAAGACAGAGAATCATACTGAAGTTTCTGCTGGACATTTATTGGTTTCACCTTTACAGCTGCAGAGTTGCTTCAGAATATAAATCTAGATTGTTTCATGAAATCAGCTTCCCTAGATTAGCAAAGTTTGTAGAGATCTGTCTTTTAAAGGTCACGAAATTTCAGCAAAATATTTTGGACTCCCCCACACACACACTCCTCATATATCAGCAAACGTGAAAGCAAAAAAAAAATTAATAACTGACCTGAAAAATCTGGATAGAGTTTCTTTTATGAAATGTGTCTCTTCGTTAAAATACTTTCTCACATGTTCCTCCTGTAGTCACTGATAGGTCCTCCTCCCCTCCTATCTGACCTTAGTCTATCAGGTCTCATAAGACTGTCTGGATCCTCTTTCTTTGTGACCAAGTAAGCCCACCTTGCTAGAAGGAGGGTAGGAGGGTGGGACTGGGAGAGGATGAGGGAGGATGCTACAGCCAGGATACAAAGTGAGTAAATTGTAGTTAATTACAATAACAAAAACAACAACAATAATAAAAAGAAAAATACTTTCTCATGATGAACAGGACTTAGAAAAGAAGTAACTGAAAATTCTATCAAAACCTTCATTTAAACTTTTTGTTATATTCTGACTTAATAAGCAATTGCTGTCTTTCTTTATGGGACTGAAGCAAAAGCCTGTGTAACAAAACTTTGAATTAAAAAAACTCTTGATTTTGACTATAATTGTAATTGGTGTTACCAGATAAAGTGTAAATCACAAATCGTATATGCAATTCTTAATTAAGAAGAAAGGAGTTCATCAAATATATCAGTTAAAACAGGTTTAATAGAATTCATTTAAATGCAATTCACATTCTAATAAAAGGTATTTTCTTAAGTTACTTTAAAATACATAGCATGCAACAAGCTATCCTTAAGAAGAAGGTTGACAAAATACATTATGAAAATGAGGGTTGTGTTCAAATAATTAAAATAAATCTGAAGAAAAATAATAACCATATAAAACGTGTCATCTTACTTAATAGTGTTGACAAAGTGAAAAAATTGAGCAATTGAATAATGTTGGAATAATGGATGGGACAGTAGATTGTAAGTGAAATTTAAGGTAATCTAGATGTTGTTCATGAAGATGAGATGTTTGAGGGGTCTTTGCAAAGGTCAGAATGAGACATTGATCAGTAAAGGAAATCACAAAGGTAGATGGCTATATTTTGGAGTTGCATTTTGCTAGAAAAAAAAGGTTGCAGCTGGTTGCTCTTGCTCCTTCTTAAGAGGAGAAACTGACTTCATCTAAAATCTACTTTTTTCCTCCTTTGTGGTTTAAGTAGTGAATCTTAAATGTGTTGATCTTTCAGACACATGCTTTAAACCAATGTGAGATTCCTAGATTTCATTTGAAGCAAAGTACAAATAGGGATGGTCAGAGCAAGTGTGAGTTTGTGTTGAAACCAACTGCTAATGAAATTGGCTCCACTATTATTTTTAGGAATATTCATGTAGCTTTGGACTTCTTCAGCATAGAGGAAAGAGATATGAACATTGTCTCTTTTTGACTAATTTTTTAAATTGTTTTTATTAATTACAGTTTATTCACTTTGTATCCCCCCTGTACCTTCCTCCCTTTTCCCCTCCCAATCCCACCCTCTCTCTTCCCCACTTGTGTCCCTCTCCCAATCCACTGATAAGGGAGGTCCTCATCCCCTTCCCTCTGATCCTAGTCTATCAGGTCTCATCAGGATCAGGAGTGGCTACAATATCTTCTTCTGTGGCTTGGTAAGGCTGCGCCTCCCTCAGGGACAGGTGATCAAAGAGCAGGCCAATCAGTTCATGTCAGAGACAGTCCCTGTCCCCATTACTATGGAGGACACTTGGACACTGAACTGCCATAAGCTACCTCCATGTAGGGGTTCCAGGCCATCTCCATGAGTGGTCCTTGGCTGGAGTATCAGTTTCAGAAAAGACCCCAAAAGACTTTTTGGATCTGTTGCTGTCCTTGTGGAGCTCCTATCCCCTCCAGGTCTTACTATCTCCCACTTCTTTCCTAAGATTCCCTACACTCTGCCCTTGGCTGTGAGTCTCAACTTCTGTCTTGATACCCTACAGGGTATCAAGCCCTATGTAGTAGGCTCCTGTCCTGTTCCCTGTTTTCTCCCTCCTCCAATGTCCATCCTCTTTGCCTTTCTGAATGGGGATTGAGCATCTTAGCCAGAGTCGGTCCTTCTTGATTAGCTTCCTTAGGTATACAGATTTTAGTGTGTTAATCCTATATTTTATGTCTAATATTGTGATGAAATTTTAAAATGATGAGACTCATAGCCAAACTTTGGACAGAGTGCAGGGAATCTTATGAAAGAAGGGGAAGATAAAAAGACCTGGAGGGGACAGGAGCTCCACAAGGAGAGCAACAGAACCAAAAAGTCTTGGCCCAGGGGTCTTTTCTGAGACAGATACTCCAACCCAGGACCATTCATGGAGATAGCCTAGAACCACTGCATAGAAGTAGCCCATGTCAGCTCAGTGTCCAAGTGGATTCCCTACTAAGGGGAATAAGGGCTATCTCTGACATGAACTCAGTGGCAAGCTCTTTGATCACCTCTCCCTGAGGGGGGAACAGCCTTACCAGGCCACAGAGATAACCTATAACCCCTGCTCAGATGTAGCCCATGGTAGCTCAGTATCCAAAAGGGTACCCTATTAAGGCGGACAAGAATTATTTCTGACATGAACTCAATGACTGGCTCATTGAGCTCACCCTCCCACCCCAGAGAAGAGCAGCCTTGCTAGGCCACCAATAAGGACATTGCAGGCAGTCCTTGAGGATACCTGATAAGCTAGGATCAGATGGAAGGGGAGGAGGACCTCCCCTATCAGTGGACTCAGAAGGGTGCAGGGAGGAGATGAGGGAGGGAGGGAGGGTCTGGAAGGGAAAGAGGGAAAGGGCTACAGCTGGGATACAAGTGAATGACCTGTGATTAAAATTTTAAAAATCAATTAATTAGTTAATTAATTAAAAAATTTAAAAAAGACAATGAAGCCAGTCCTGTTGGGACCTGATAGGCAAGGGTCAGATGGAAGGGGAGGAGGACCTCCCCTATCAGTGAACTGGGGGAGGGGCATGGGAGGAGAAGAGGAAGGGCAGGTGGGGGGAAGGGAACAAGGGAGGGGGCTACAGCTGAGATACAAAGTGAATACAATGTAATAAATAAAAATAAATAAATAAAATGCTACCTATGTAGTGCTGTCCTAAAAACATTGAATAATATTATAGAAATGTTTGATAAAAGTTGAGAAGAGCTTCATCTATCTCACAAGAAAAGTTTGTGGCCAATTAAGGATAGATCAGATTATTAAAGCTTTGACAAAGGTAAATGAACTCAATCAGATTTCATAGTTTTTGATTCATTTGTCTTACTACTGTCTGTAAGCCTAGTCTTACTCAAATCAGGTAATTAACACACACACACACACACACACAAAACGTTTTAAATTGTGATTCATGTTAATGGACCAGGTTATATTAAAAACCAGGTGAGAAGAAAGGAGCTTAAAAATGGCTGCATATGAGGAACAGTGAACTTAGTGATTGATACCCAGGCAGAGATGCTGGCCATAGAAAGCCTGACTGAATGCTTCAGAGGCAGGACAGAAAAGATCTGAACAGTAGTGATTTTCAGAGTCAAAGAGGATGTTTAAAACTGCTGGCTTGATTGGTTTTGTGAATTGAAATGTAATGAACATCTAAACGGAAGGAAGCTAAAGGATTACTTTGAACAAATATCAAAGGTTCCCTTTCAAAATATGTTTGCTATTCTAGAGATAGGTTTGTTTTATTTTGGAGTGCACCAATAAATAGTTCAACAGGCAATTCCAGTCTTTGCACAAGGCAAGGGCAAGATAGAAGTATTTGGAGAAATTTAAATCATGGGGATCAAGAATAAAGTTACCAAATAGAAGAGCCATAAGAACATTTTACAGAAATCATTTAGAGAGGTGTTAGAAATCTAGAAACCTGTAGTGGTAGATCTAATAGAAAGAATTTTGGTAAGCAATTTTATTTAATAGCCTTTTCTCCCACTTTAGACTAATCCATACTTGAACTCTCCCTTTACCTGCCACAGAGATTACATCATGCCTTGTGATGTTTTAGAAATTAATTAGAATACACTAAATAGAAGACAGAGTTTATAATGGAAGGACTCTATCCAGGTCAAGAAATAAAAACTCCAGATTCAAGCTAAGGTAACAGATATAAGTTCATAAAAACAAAGTACTCTGGGCAATGCTAAAATCCCCTTGTTATCTTTGACTTCATTTTTTTGTGATGTGTGTGTGTATAGAGAGAGAAGAGATGTGGACATGTGGGTTAATGGAAAGTTAATAACTTACTTCGAAAGATCTACTTCCTCCATTCTTTTGGTTTTTGACTACTTAAAACATTATATAATATATATCTATATATGTACATATATATTGTTTATTCTTAATATTTCAACCAAAAATAAGTGAAGTAAAAAATATACAGTTACAATATTTGTTTCATCTGTACATTTTAGATAGTATATAGTCATTATAAAGTATTGTTGCAGAGAAATCTTGGGTGACTGCCCAGGCAGCCAACAATCTCTGTCATTTCTATAGTTTTAGATGCTGCTTATTCTGTACTTCCTGTTTACTCAAGTAATATTTATCCCTCTCAGGTCTCTTATTGTTGAAGACTAGATAAATATAGTCTCACAATTAAGCTTAAGCTGTTTTACAATTGAAGAAACAGTTTTAAGGTCTAAAAAGATGTTTTTAGGTTTTTAAATGCAAATTACAATAAGAAGTGACTTAGGTGCAAAACTTTGGACTCACCAAGATAAGATAGAATACTTTCTCCAAATTCTGCAAATAATAATGAGCTGGACATTGTAAATGTAATTCTTATAATATAGTACATAATTTCTTGATGTTAGAGAAAGAGATTTTTATTTAGATAAAAAGGGGAAATGTTGCAAGATATTTGATCACACTGTGAACCCTGAGATTGTGTACTGGAAAAACCTGTTTCTAGTTGTGGTGTAGCTCAGCCTTAGCACACACCTTTAATCCAATAATTTTCTATTTATTGTAAACAAGTAGTTGTGGTGTGTCTCAGCCCTACACACACCAGTAATCCAAGAGCTTTCTATAAACATGATTAAAGAAAGTCAACCAGGGGTCAAGAGGTAGAGCAAGCAATCTGTTGACAGGGAGTGAACAAAGAAAAAATATAGTGGACGTTTTGGCTTCTTTAAAAACTCAGTTATGTTACGTAAGCAGGCTTCTTGGGGAGGTGGGGAGGAAAGATTTATTCTAGTTTACAACTCTCAGGTTACAACACACCATCTAGAGAAGTCAGGGGAAGAACTCAAGGCAAGACTCTGGAACTGAAGAAGTTATAAAGGATTGCTGCTTCCTGGCTTGTTTGCGTATAGTTTGTTTAGTCTGCTTTCTTATTTCATCCAGAACTACCTTCCCAGAATGAGCTGGGAACTTCCACATCAACTATGAACCAAGAAGTGCTTTAGGGCTGGAAAGATACCACAGCACTGTGGCTGCTTTTGCAAAGGACCCAGGTTCTGTTCCAAGCAGACACATGGCAGCTCACAACCACATGAAGTGTCTGACATCCTCTTCTAGCTTCCTCCAGCACTGAGTGCATATGGTGTGCACACATGTGCATAAACTAAAATAATAAATTAAAATAATTTAAGAGGGAAATGCCCTACAGACTTTCCTACAGCCCAATTCTATAGAGGCATTTATTTTCTTGATTAATATTTTTATTTTCCTTTTAGCAGAGATTTACTTCTCTTGGAACTTAGGAAATCCACATGCAGTGAGACATACACACACATGTGCCTGGATTCTGTTTACTCACAAGGACAAGGGACCAGGAACCGCATCTACCTTTTCTAGTATAAGTTCTTTTTATTTATTTAATTTATTTATTTATTGCATTTGATTCACTTTATATCCCAGCTTTAGCCCTCTCCCTCAAGCCCTCTCAATCTCACCCTCTCTCCCTCATCTCCTCCCATGGGCCTCCCCAAGTCCACTCATAGGGGAGGTCCTCCTCCCCTTCCCTCTGACCCTAGCCTATCTGGTCTTCTCAGGACTGGCTGCATTGTCTTCCTCTGTGGCCTGGTAAGGCTACTCCCCTATAAGGGGAAGGTGATCAAAGAGCAAGCCACTGAGTTCATGTCAGAGACAGTCCCTGTTCCCATTACTAGGGAACCCACTTGGAGACTGAGCTGCCATGGGCTGCATCTGTGCAATGGTTCTAGGTTATCTCCATGCACGGTCCTGTAAACATGCTTTTTTTTTTAAACCCCAAGTTTTGGATACATGGATGCTTTTAGTTTATCCATGGTTGATAATTGCCTCTTGCAGTTCAACGAAGGGTTTGGTCTTTGTGAGCTGATAACAGCCTTGTGCAGGCTCAGAGAGGCATGTGATATTTGCCAGCTACAGAGAGTTTAATTCTGAGGACTTGAAGAGGATGTATAAATATGGAGCCCAGAGAGAGAAGGGCCAAGGGCTTCTAGGAGACAAGGAGGAGGAAAAAGGCTGCTTGTTTATCCTTCTTCAGTGGCATTTACTGTTGCCGGACTGCTAGATATCCTGATGACTGAGAATGGTATTTTCCCAAAGAACCCGACAACCTTAACCAGCTGGAACTAAGTCTAAAGAGAGATATGCCTCCTTTCCCTTCTAACTTTCTTTCTCTCCTACCTACGGCTGAGGAAGAGGGGTTAAAAGGGAGGTAAAAGCTTAAGGAACCCCAAATAAAGCAGAATTTAAAAACTGCCTACAGAAAGCGAGAAGTCTGGAGGATGGATAGAGAGATGCACAGAAAACAGAAAGGATGCCCATTCAGTAGGAATAGTTTATAAGATAGTGTGGAGAAGGAGAAGGGCTGTTTCGTTTTCCTTCTGGGAGGTCAGCTGAGAAGGAAGGTCAGCTAGGTGTTTCCTCTACCTATCTCTGAGCTAGCAGGTTTTTACCGCAGGCTTTCACAGAGGGAGCATCAACATGCATTTGTTACAAAAATGCATCCAAATAAAGGAAGTAACATAACCACAACTTCTTTGTTTATTGCTATCAGAAAAAAACATTTAAGTATGTACATGCAATTTTTAAGCATTAGGAAGATTTAAGTAGAATTTAGAACAGTGAACAAGCATTTTATGTGCTAGAAATGTGCCAGACTCTTTCTCCAGCCTTCATCTGTAGCCCACTCCAAAGTTTATATCTTCATTGGCTCGGTGACAGACGACAGCTGCAACTCTTGCCAGGGATAATAGTCACACTTCTGTCCAAGGAACAGGCAGACAAAAGTAAGAACCAAACCTTTTCTTTGATAGAATTGTGATTTTGGATATGAGCTTAATTGATCCTGGTATAATAGGATATTCAGATTTAATCTAATTTTAGCATAGTGATCTCTTTATTAATACATAATGTTTCACACTTATTTATTGTGAATATAGAGGTATGCATGTTCTAGACTTCACATGTGTAGGTCAGATGATAACTTTTAGAAGCTGATTATATTCTTTATTACGTGTACCTCAGGGATTTAACTCAGGTCACCAGACTCAGAGGCAAGTGTCTTTATGTGCTATGTTGCCTCAATAGTCCATGTTTTAAAATTATGCACATCAGAGAAAGTGCCTCAGTGACAGGATCTCTGATCACCTTCCCCTGGGGGTGGGGGTGCATCCTTGCCAAGCCACAGAGGAAAACAATGCAGCCAGCATTATGAGACCTGATAGGTTAGGGTCATATAGAAGGGGAAGAGGTCCTCCTCTATCAGTGGACTAGGGGAGGGGCATAGGGGAAGAAGAGGGAGGGTAGGAGATAAATAATAAATATTATGCACATCAGATAAAAGACATCCTTATGTCAGATCCCACCAAAACAATAGTAATTTTAACTCCATTCTCATTATGAGCTTTGAGGTCCAGCTTGAATTTCCTGTTTGACTGAGCTGACAGTATAGGATCTCTCACCTGGGAATTCCTTGGCTGCTAAATAAATATATTCTGGAGAAATCCTAGGTATGCAAATGCCCAAAGGAATTTTCTGGTGAAAACTCATCTTTCACCTACAAATCTTAATTGACGTATATGCATCCAATAACAATTTTTTAAAAAGGCATAAATTTGAAGAAAAGCAGGAAGGGATAAATGGGAGGGTTTGGAGGGACAAAAGAAATGGAGAAATGTGATAAAATTAGAACCTCAAAAACAAAATAAAAATTAAAAAGCGATAAAGAAAATGGATGGCTTTTAATAAAAGGAAACAGAGCTTCTATTTAAAAATGAGCCTGTTGTTCTGTGTAAGTTTAATACTGTCTCCCTAAGTTATGACAGTTTCAGAGGTGAGCGATTGAGGACATCTAGAAAAGTGATTGTCTCCAACTTACACCCAAGTAAATGGCAGAGAGCTTGAGTCTAACTGCAGAACTTGAGTCCTTGCTGACATTCTGGTTACTCCTCTGATTGCCTAGATTGATTTTTACAGTGAAATTCTCTACAGAAAACCCAGAGTGTATCTCAAGCTTGTCTGTGTTGCATGTTTGGTCATCAGGAAATTAAAAGGCCTAAGTGGTTCAGGCCCTGTCACCATGGGGCATGTATGACTGACAGATAACCTTTCAGTGTGATTCATTGCCTGGGAAAGCAGGCTGTGGCATTGTACAAAGTATCAGATAGAAAAAAAAATAGACTACAAATTGTAAGGACTCAATATTCAAAATGTGCATCCCTGTGGAAAATGAGAAATAAGCAAGTCACTAGGAACACAGAACTGGAGCATGTACACCCAGGAGTATGCCACCCTGTCCTTTGACAAAACAATTCTGGGACCTTTTAGAAGTTATAATGAATTAGTATTTTCATTGGCAGTTAAAAGTTAGATAAATTTTAGCCTGCTCAAGAAAGACAAACAAAAAAAAAATCTCTTTACATTCATTGTAAAAATCCCAAATATTTCAATATCTCTGAACATATGTGTAGCTGCTTATTCATATAATATTAACAAATGTTCCATTGTTTATTCGAGATTTATGAGCAATTTTAAAACCATTGATTTCTATTGGCTTTACCATCAGCCTGATTTCTAATAAAGTAAATTCAGAACATTCTTATCCTCTTCGCTAATGCCCACATCTTCTTCCTATGCTCCAACAATATGGAAATGAGAGGAATCAAACTATGGCAAGAAATGAATTAGAAAAGCCTGAGTTAATATTAATTAATTAAACCCAACAACATCATTTTGAAAGAGAATGAATTCATTTACAATTTAATACACATCACAGTATTGTGCCTGGATTAGTTACTTTTCTGTGACAAAATAACATGAACAAAAGCAAGATAAGGAAGAAAGGACTTATCTTAGCTTATAGAAAGTTTTCTTTGTCATTCAAAACCAACCCAAACGATGTACTTCCTCCTACAGAGTGGTGTTTCATAGCAATGCGTAAGGAGCTAGACTTAATCCTTAGCCACATAACCTTTTAAGGCCTTGGAGCATGTTGTACACATGTTACCTGCAAACTCAGACCAGAAAAGAGATGAAGCAAGGACAATCACCCTGAGAGAGGTTTGTGGATAACTCCTGAAATGAATATATATCATTTTCATCTATAATCTACTTATCATAGAAAACATAATGTGTAGCTTCACACAGAGCTTCATAACATTGAGAAATACAATCCAAAATCATATAAAGGAAGAGACTATGAAACGAGCATCAGTATATTAGCAGACTTCACCACAAATCGTAGCTACCAAATATTTCTCCAATATCTGTCTCATTGTGTACGCTTTTTATTTTATTATTGTTTATGTGTGTAACTATATATGTGACCATGTTCATCTGTGTCCTAATTCATATGTGTGCAAGTGTGTGGAGGCCAGAGGATAGTCTTGGGTATCATCATTAGGAATGTATCCACTTCCTTTGATACAAGGTCTCTCATTAGCCTAAAGCTGATAAGCCAGGCCAAGGGATCCTTCTGTCTCTGTCTCCTTAGCACCAGGATTATAAACAAAACCACTACGTCTGGCTTTTTACATGGATAAGGAGGATCAGTTTCATATCCACATGCTTAAGTGTAAGCACTTTACTGGATGAGCCACTTCTCTAGCCCTCTGTAATGAATGTTTTTACTTTTCTCCAATGTTAACAAAGATAAAAATGAATTGGGAAACATTAAATTATAATAAATATAAAAACATTGATTTTTTTCGTAATTAATTATAAAATAAGTGGTAGATTCTCTGAACACCCCAAACATTTGCTTTATTAATTTTGTTTTATAATCTAATGAAAACATATTAAGTGAAATGAAATGCAGTTAGAAAGACTGTATGCATCAATGTATAGTCGCAGCAATGTATTACCTATGAGGCTATTAAGGGGCTATTTAGAAAAGTACTTAATGAGATAAAAAACATGAGCCATATGTATTCAGACTTAGTACATCACTTTATTGAAGCATGCTTGGTAAAGAAAATTTCACACATTTAATGAGAGAAATTGGCATGATATGTTTTGATATGTGCATATACCTAGCAGCCATTATCACGACCAAGGCAACAAATTGATCACTCTCAAAATCTTATTCTTATGCATTTTTTGTCTTATTCTTTAGACTTTTGTCTTATACTCAATATGATTATTTTTAGATTGATACAACTTGTATTATATATAATTGTGTATTTTTAAACATGGAACAATATTCCACTTAATGGATGTATTACATTCTATTTATTTATCATTGCTGGATATCTGGTTTATTTTCAATTTTGTACTGTTCTAAAAGAAAGCAACCATGAATATTCATGCATAATGTAAAAGTGTATTTACTGACTTATTCTTTTATTCTTGGGTACCTATGAGAGAAAGGGCTGGATCTAAGTTAAACAGTATCCATAATTTTGTCAGTAATTGTATTCACTGTAGTTGTAGTATTTTATATTTCCATCAGCAATGGAAGAATATCTAGTTCATCGATATCAATGTTCATTTGAGCTTCTTTATGAAAGAGCCAGGGTTTTCTATAAACAACAACAAAAAATACTTTTTCACAATTTTATAGCTTTGAAGTTCAAGATCACGGCATAGACCGACTCCATATTGAATGAGATCTTGCTTCCAGACATACATATTTTCCATTTTCTGTGTCCTCCCAGAGTGGAATCAAAGAACTATCTCTCTGCAGTTACTGTTATTAAGAACTGAGTCTGATCCTGAGAATATCATCTTCATGAAATGATTACCTCTCAAAAATCCCTTCCATGAAAACACGATAGCACTAGGGATTAGGTTTAAATCTGGGATCCCAGTCACAAACACTGAATCAGAGACAATCTACATTTTATCATCATTTTTGTGATCAACTCTTGTAACTTTTATCAGTCAGGTAAGTCTATCTCATTGTGGCTTTAATTTGAAGTTCTTTAATGACTAATGATCTTGATCATCTGTCCATGTTTATATTTGCATCTGAATGTGACCTTGGATGACATCTCTATCCATATTGTAAGCCCATTTATTTTGATATTGGGCAGTGACCGTATCCTCTCTAGTTAGCAAAGTTTCCCAGCACATTGGACCTGTGTCCTCTGGTCCTATGGTAGACTAGTGGACTTCAAGTCATTGTTTATTTGGCTTTTTTTTTTCAGCAGAAGCATCTTTTTTCCTCTCTTTTTTTAAAATATATTTTTTAATTTATTACAGTTTATTCTCTTTGTATCCCAGCTGTAGCCTCACCCTCATCCCCTCCCAATCCCACCCTCCTTCCCTTCCTCAGAGCACCTTTATATCAACAAGATAGATATAGGCCCTGTCATACTTCCAACACTCCAGGAATCCTACATTTCATCCCATTTGTGTTTCTCCATATCTAAGTTGGATCATCTCTGGCTTCAAGTTTCTGGATCCATAAATTGCACAACCAATCTCTCTTGAAGATTTACCCCTTCACTACCTTGTTGCTATTCTCAGAGTAAATTGTACAGGCTGAGAATCAATAGCCAAATAAAGTTGTGGCTCCTGTTGGACAATAATTCTTTTTATTTTAATGTATCTGCTTACTTTCACTTTTTGCTAAAAGAAGCCAAGTGCTATCTTCAACACTTTGCTTGGAAATGCCTTAACTAAATATCCTATTTCATTATTTACAATATATAAATATATATATGTATATATATATATACATGAAAATATATAGATATGTTTATCACAAATTTCCTCCTTTTCCTTTGCTAAATAAATAAAAATATGCATACATAAAAATATATAATTATTTTATTGTTTACATGTTACTCAGTTGGTTTTACATTCTACTTATATATACTGTAATAACTGTGATATTAAGATATGCTACTTCATTTCTCTCTACTCCAGTGTCACCATATGAACAGAATAAGTTATTAAACTATCCCATCAGTTGGCTGTTAAATATGAGTCAGATCACCTATATAGCCATTAGATTCAGTTGCTAGATTTAAAAATATGTAAACAATTGCTAGCTACTACTATTTTCCAACTCATTCCAGTTTCTACAGTTATGGCCAACACCGAGACATGAACAATTCCTTCTGGCCTTGCAGAAAATGAATCATCCCTTCTAGGTGCAGTCTCCCTGCTCTTGTTAAGATCTCAATTACCCAACACTTTAGCCAGTCACTCAGGTGGTCATAACATTTACCTGTGGCAACGTGGGAAGGCAGTCATATTCTGGATTACACGCTTGTCAGCTTCTATCTTACTGCCTATTTCCTTCTCTATCCTCTGCCTGCCAAGCTCCACTCCACATGGCATTCCCCACACTGACAGCCTCTGACACGGTGCCCAGAAATGTCCTGCTGTGAAGCAACTCTGCCACTTCCAGTGTCCTTGATGCTCAATCCTGTAAGATGACACCGAAAGATGTCTCCATTTTCAAGCTGCAATGATTTTTTTAAAGTTTGAAATTAAATTGTTTTTTTATTCGTTTCTCTATGGTAAAGATGGAGAAGATGAACTGACACACAATTACAGTGCTGGAGTAGTCAAGTCCTCCACGACGTTAAACCATTGCTTTGGAAACCAAAACAGGAAAAAAAAAAAACTATTTCAATTTGTCAGTAACAAATGAAAATTACTAATAGAAAGTTGATTCATTGCAACATCCACAGCATTAATTTATGGGATTTTATTAGCAGAATGATATAATTTGATATACAAACTCTGTATAATGTGTGAATTTCTTAAAACAGTTCATGTCCAAATTCTCTGCTAAGCTTTATTTGAGCAAGTTTTGGTGAAGTCATTTAAGGTGAAGTCACCCTTGTTTATGAAAATATAATAGCATACAATTCTATGAAATAAATTTAAAGAAAAGGACACTGTTGTATTTTGGTGAATTTCTGGAGTAGGTTATCTTTTATTAAGATGAAAATTAAGATTTTCCTATAGTTTTGAAAAGAGGAACAAGTCAATCTGAAGTTAAAGGCTCAGCGTTTTTCCTGGGTATTTGGGGAAACTTTTTTTTTAAGACAAGTTGGCTTCTGAGAAGGAAGCTACATGAACATTTCTCCCTTTGCCCCAGAGCAGCAGTTAAAAATCCATTCAAAGGTTTTAAGCAAAGTTCACTTGATTGTAGGTCAGTACCCGGTGGATAAATCACAGAATTGCTTCAAATAATGTACACGATTTGCTTCCTCCCTGCTGAGGAGAGGCTCTGAACTGAGAAAGCATGAAGAACCGCTTCCTCATGCCTAAGGTTAATGCCGCTGTCAGAGCTTTAAGGCCCTGCCAGGCAAACACAGAGAAGTAACTTAAAATGTACCAGTTTCCATCAAACTGCCACCAGCGGTAAGAAAACAAATGAGTGTGCTTCTCATCTCTGCCTGTGGCAGGGCATTTGTTAAAGTATGAAGATAAGAGAAAAAGAAAGGAAAAAGAAATCCCTTGGCAAGGAGCTTGAATGAAATATGCTGCTCAGAGTGCAGGGCCTTTCAAAAATAGTTCTTTGTAATCACTGTGGTCTTTTAGGGTGGCAGAGTGCAGTGTTTCAGGGACACACAGAGGTATAAATGCTCCCTCACTCCATCAGACCATTGACCTCCTGCCGCTTGAATAATCCTTCTCAAGCACCATTTTCATCACGTCATTTCTACTCAAGGACCCTTAGGGAAGAGTGCCCTGGTGGCTGCCATGTAAATTCCAACCCCTTCAGCCTGGCATCCCTAGTGGTCCTCCTCTCACTGATCTTTGCCTCTGTTGTACCAGCAAATATGCTCCGTTCAGTCCTTTCAAACAGATTGGCCTGCTTTCCCCCGTGTGAATTTTTCTTCTCCCTGAAACTGGATTTATTATGTTGCATGCTCTACTCTAGTCTTGAATGTGTTTCTTGGTCCCCAAACTCAGAGCTACGTAGGCCTGCAGACACCATCTATTCTGTGCACATTGATTCTCTGACATTGCCTATAAAAAGAGTTCTTCTCAAAAACCACAGACCTACTTCATGTTGATTACAAATTCTTCCCAATTCAAATAACTTACAGCATATACGTGTGTATTTATTTACATTTATAAATAATATTTCCACAAGTTTGATTCCTGTAACAGACGTCAACATATACAAATTGAAGCATGATTTATGTTTGATTCCCCCATTACTTGTCAGTGTCTCACTTTTTTATTTATTCATTACGTATTTATGACTTCATCCCTATGTGTTATAAGCATTGTCAAATTTTGATGCAAAGTCTGGACATCTTGCTGCACTCATGTTGAAGGAATTGTCCAAGTAACTGTGGCCTCACTTGACATTCAAAGTTGACACAAAGGAAGGTCTGAGAGCAGCAGTAGCCAAGAACAGGTCATGATTAGAGAATTCAAGGACTGTAGATGTTCTATGCAGGCATAATATTTCGGTAATTTTATTTATTAAATAAAGGGAAAAGGAACTTCAGATGTTTTGGGGTAGACAAAATTTTCGTGTGTAAGTTCCTATTGTGGCTAGGCAGATCAGGACATGTGTGAAAGATGTAGGAGGAAACCAGTGACCAAAGTACTTAAAGTCTTGTGGAAAGCTTTTCCCTACAAGCTACAGTGAGACATCATTGCACACACAGTTCTGTCTGCAAGTTTTAAGTTTGAGGCTTCTGATAGAATGGCTTTGGGTGTGTATATAATGATGGAGGAAAATATGCATTAAAATTGTGTCTAGCACCTTATGAAAAGAAGCTTTAACATATGTTATCTCTATTAAATTCCCACCATGAAGTTAAAATGTGGATATTTTTAAAGAGAAACATGGGCAGGTCAAATGCAGTTATTATGTCATCAAAACTTCAGTGGCAGGCACTACAGTGACTCGAAATGCTTATTGACCCATGCTTTGCCACACAGGTAGGTTAACCAAACGAAATGTTAAAAAGGAGCTCACTCGGTTTTCTCGTGAGCCTCCACGTTTACATAGGAGATGCCAGGTTTATTCAGAGGAAGATTATTATGCATGTATTTCAACTCTTTCCTGAGAACTACTTAAATATGCATAAACTTCTCACATATTGCAAGGATATAAAATAATTGAGGACGACTGTTATTTTTAGAAGATGGATTTCTTTCTTGTGAGCTATGCAGCAGATCCCATAATCCGAAGAAAAGGGGCTTGGACACTTTCCTGTTGAGAAAAGACTGCAAAGAAGGACAACTTCCACTACAGTGACTGTGGAAATCCTTAGTCTCCTGAATCTTATTGAGAACGTCTCAGCAGGTAAAAAAAGGCTTTAACTAATAGAGGCGTATTAGAAGTTTCTGGTGCATCATTAACTCAGTAAAAACAATGCACAGAAAAAGTTGTAACCTTACCAAGAAGCAAATTGTTAGGGTGCTTGTTGACACTGTACTAACATGAAAAAAAAAAACACACAACTAAATTATCACTAGAGATCTGCTGAATTCAAAAACATTAAAAAATAAAGAAAGATATTCAATTTTCATAAAAACCAGGGCAAATTAAAAACATGTGAATGAAAGGGCATTCCTTAAAGAATGTACAAAATTACTCTATCCAACATTGTATAGGCTCACAGAACACAGTATTGGAAATCAAGATGAACTTCGATTTTATTACCACCCCCAACCTGGAAAAGTAGACAATTCCATCATCATTTATTTCTTTATTATCAAAAAATAGCTTCTACATATCTACAACATAATTCCTGGACTTAAGGTTCAGGGATAATGATGGAAGAGGGACAGAAAGATTGTAAGAGCCAGAAAAACAAGAAGTTGCTATGAAACCTTGTATCCTAGAAATGTCAAAGAAGCTACATTTATTAAGTCTCACTAATATGGCATAAACATGCTGGGAACAAGAATGATACCATGATAGCATTGAAGGGGGATAGCTCAAAAGATTGACAGTCCCTGACAAAGAACTACAGGTAACTAAGGAATGAGGCTGAGTTGGAGAGAAATTTTCTTCCCTAGGAAAGAACAGACTAATTTGTTTGGCTATTCAATACCAAGTGGTAATCACTGAAAGTATAAGCATGTGCGCACACACACACACACACACACACACACACACACACACACACACACATATATATATATATATATATATATATACCATTATACAGACTGAGCAAATTCTGTTTTTTATTCAACAATATAAATATATTTTATATATATATATACATATATATACAGATACATTATATGTATGTGTACAAATACATAAAGAAATAAATTTAATTAATTATATCAAAATTTTAAAATATTAAAATAATTTCTAGGTTATTCATCATCAAATCATTCTTTAGATGGCTAGAATGAGAAACATTTCAGACATTATTTTTCTTTGCTGAAAGTAAAAATCTTTGAGTTACTCTGAAAAATCGCCCCCCAGGACAGGCATTAGCAAACAGTTTCTGTAAAGGACCAAAAGCAAATAAGTTATAACATAGACTTATATTATAACATACTTTGTAAGCCAGGTGGGCTCTGTTATAAATGCTCAGTTCAGCCCTAGGATGAAACTGATCTACTGAGTTTGGCAACCTCAATAGATAACATATGAATTAATGGATGTAGCTTTGTTAATAAACCACCATTACCAAAAATCAAACAACAGATCAGGTTGTCCCCTGTTTTTATTTCCCATGTTTGCCATAGTGGTACAAAGGACAAAACTCCTCTGATTTATGTAAATACCCTAATTACAATATCTTAGAAATGATGTGTATTCCAGTTGGTAAGGCAAGGAAAAGCCATAGCTGCCTATTTCAGCACCAACTGAAGGCTTAATAGAACTTGGCTTACCCATTCTTGGTTTGTCCCATTATTGCAAGGGAAAGATTTTAAATTTTCTGCAATCACGCCATTTACTTTGCTATTACTCTGCTTTTCATTGATTTTGCTGCAACATATGATTCTGTTTACTTGACTTTATCCTACTAATTAACTTGATATTTTCCTCTCCTTCACTAAAATAGATTTCCATTTGATTCAATGCTGTCACATGACTGTTCATATAAATATATCTCACACTAGCAGAACAGGTTGTGCTCCGATAAATGCATCCACTTTCTTTCTGCTCCAGCAAATAGTTTAATAGCTTGAAAAGGTCGCTGTGCCCAGTAAAATCCTTTCATGCCTAAAGACAGGGAGGTTCCATTCAAGTTCTTTGTCCTCTAGCCCCCTCATTCTAAAATCAAGAAAATAAATAATAGTGGGAGACTGGCCTTTACAAATAAAAATAAATTCTCTCTTGTCATTTTGTTGCATTTCCTGTTTCAGTTTATCAGTCTGTTATCTATGAACTATAAGAATCTAAAGAGGCGTTTTTAATTGTTTTTAAATTGTAACACAAGCCAGTACACCAATACCTCAGTGTCTATAGATTTAAATACAATAATTAGCATGTATCAAATTAAACAAATTTTCCTTAATAAAATGTAATTTTAATTAAGATATAATTATATCATTTTCCCTTTGCTTTTCCCTTTCCAAACATTATGTCCTTTTCCCTTTATTCCCTCCTATTTCTCTTCTTACTGCTTCTTAAACACATTACCATTTTTATTATTGTTACACACACACACACACACAAGTATATGGATGTATAAAAATACAGAAAAAAGAATAAAAATAACTCAAATGAAATAGAATGACTGGAAAAACAAAGATAAAATCAGCATTATGGATCACAAAAGAAATATATCTCTATGTCTTTTTAATTTAATATATAATGAAATATGATCATATTTATACCTGCTTTCTCACACTGACTCCTCCAATATTTCCTTAACATACCCTTCTTACTGGGAAGTTCACAAATTTGACAAGATACATTAAACAAAAAGCTATCAACAACTGAAAGAAGAGATAACCCCCCTAAACCCAAAAATATCACATGAAGGGTAATTTCACTGGAAACCCAAGTCATAACTATAACTATATATAATTTCATCCTAGACTTGTGGAAAATGCCTAGACTTTTTTAAAAGTGAAAAAGCATAGTCATCATATATATATATGTATATATATATATATATGTATATATATACACATACATATATATTCCTTAGAAACAAAAATGACTACATATTATATAAAATATTATGAAATACTGGTAATACAGAACTTCACTTCTGGCTGCGGAATTTAGAGAAATTGTACAAGGTAGTAAGTATGGTAGGAATATTACCCCAGTCATTAAAAGCTGTATCACTTTTACATATTACAAAGAAATGAAAATAAATGACCTGATATATATGATAATATGGTTGATTTAATGAATAAAAACATCATGACATCATTGCTAGTAAGAGAAGAGTGTGTATGATAATTACAGTTGAAGAAAATAGTTTGGCATCTCCTACTTAATGGAAGAAGAATATAAATAAGATTGATCACATAATGACCTTTAATTCTATAGTTAAGCTGGGCTGTGTGCTCACCACATGATAAATATATTTCCCCTGTCTGAAAATTTCAGGGCAAAATACGTAAAAGAAGGATAAAAGGACTAAAATATTTTCATCTCATTTTCATTATTACTGTATGGCCTTCCATTTTTGTTCATCTCTACAGTAAGCCTGCAAAAGTTCCTTTTGGAATAGTCACTTTATTACATGCCTGTCTTGGCCATTCATCTCTATCCTTCCTTCCTCATTCTCACTTTGTTCCAGAATCACAGTGCTTTTGGAGCAAGTGATGTGAATGAGTGGTGGTGGTCATGTGTCTTCTGCAGGGAACAGCTTATGAGTGCTTCTCAGATGGGACTCTGCTGTGGCAAGGTCCACTGAAACCCCTTGGAATCTACTGTGGAGACGCCCATGGAAACCCCTACTCACTTGCCAAGGACCTGTGAATTTTGATGGCCTCTATGTTTAATACCTAGATCATATGTGCTACAAACTCTCCTTGCTTTCTCTAATGCTGTTTATACTCAAGAGCAATTGCTTCACTTTATCACCTTCAAGGCTGAGATCACACAGGCTGAAAGCCCTGTGGGTGACTCTGTTTTCAAGAGGTAAAACCCTCCTCTCTATTCTTCTCCTCTCCTCTCTTCTCTTCTCCTCTTCTCTCCTCTCCACTCTCCTCTTCCCTCCCCTTCCATCCTTTCCCCTTCCATTCTTTCCCTTCTCCTCCTCTCCCCTCCACCCCTCTCCCTTCTCCCTCTCTTCGACTATCAATCCTCCAGATGTGACCATTATTCCTGGGTGTTTGGATGACATGTAGTCATTTTCCTAGAGAAACAGCTATAGTCACACTTAGTAATCCTGTGGCAGTTGTGGAGAGCAAAGGGTGCTGCTGGCATAGCTGTTCTGAGGAAGCTATGTGTGATCAACAGAGACTTTAAAAATAGGGAAACAATGTTTGATCAATAGAAACTTAAAATGTTTCTTGGAAAGATGATATCAAGAACTGATGGGTGCATATCAGGAGGGGTGGCTTGTTGCAAGTAGCATGTCTCTGCCTGCAATTAAAAAAGTATTAGGACAGAGGGGTGCTATCTGATGAATGGACTTAGACCCACAGAGGGTTAACCTGTCTCTCACCTTGCATACCTATGGAACAGCATTTGCAGCTGGGTGGGAGTGTGCTCATGTCTACAAGACATGCCTGATTGAACATTTATTTTTGGCTTGCTGAACTTGTGCTTTGATGTACAAAAGAAGATTGGGAGGTAAGGAGGAAGGGAAACTATTGGGGGCTTTTTGTAATGGTAGGGCTTTTAGTAACAATGAGGCTTTTATTATGTTGATGCTAAGATTTCTTTAAATAAAATAACCAATGATGTCACTGCTCAGGTGAGCAGGACTGTGATTATACATATAAAGATGGCTTGAGCTGTGCAGGGCCACTTGCTTGAGCATCAGTGTCTTCACTTTCCCTCAATGTCTCTTCCCTATCTCTGAACCTGAACCCTTGCAGCTAGAGCTGGTCTCCTGCAAAAGAAAAAATACCATCTTCAGTATGCAGTAAAATTCAAAAAGCATGATAAAGTCTTCTCATTGTATCTATGTGTAGCATTTAAAAATAATCTATACCTGAAAATTTAGATGTTCCTTAGCTCTTTAGAAAAATATTCTAAATCCCAAAAGCTGGCCCATAAAAACAGAATTAGTGAAACCTGTTCAATTCTTCATAGCCACTGAGTTTGAAAATATATAGAAAGCACACAGTTCCCCAGCATTTAGAACATTTTAAGGATACTCCGGGATGAAATGTTAATAAATTTGGTTTTTCAGAGGTTTTGAAGAAGCAATATAATTCCCTTTAAAATTATTTATGTAGATATAAGTGATTACAAATTATAATAGCAAAAATAAGAAATGAGACTCAATGGGAATTTGTCAAGATAAAAAACTGGTTGTCTGAAAAGTTAGAGTTACAGAGGCAAAGCGATTATTACAAAAACAGGAAAAAGAACATCCCATAAACAGCTATCTTTGACAGAGCAGGGATCGATGAAGAAGGCATAAGGTCACTGTGGCCAATGTGTAAGTCTTAAAAATGCTGATAAATGTGTTCTTTTGGAACACAAGTTTGAAAAGAAGTATAAGACCTGTGCACAATAAAATGGCAATTCTGACCCAACACGGGCTGCTAAAAGCAGTGTGTGAGCTGTCACTGCTGCAGGACTGGGCCTTTCTCAGCTATGCAGAGTGTAGATTGTCATGAGGTTATCAAGAAGTGGCAGCACTTGAGGAAATGATGAATCACCCTGCTTGAGAAGCAGAAGCAATCAAGATGGATGTGTGGCAGAAAAGAGCATCGTCAGGCATGGCTGGAAGATCAAACCCTCACATTTGTCTCTAGCAATAGGGGTTGAAGTAGATCAAATTAAGGACAAACAAAGACAGAGACAAGAAAGAATGGGAGACACAACCGGTGTATCTGGAACAAGAAGTGCCCATCCTATGTAAAATGTTGCAAGTGAGCACTCCTATGTATTCGAAGTTATGAACAGAATAATATCCTACTTCCTCTTTAAACACTTCTATGAGCCCAAAGTTTGGCTATGAGTCTCAGTATCTGCTTAGATACCCTGCTGGGTACAGTCTTTCAGATGCCCTCTATGGTAGGCTCCTGTCCTGTTCTCTGTTTTCTGCCTCTTCCCGTTTGCCTTTCTGAATGAGGATTGATCATCTTGCCCAGGGTCCTCCTTCTTGCTTAGTTTCCTTAGGTGTACAGATTTTAGTATGTTTATCCTATATTATATGTCTAATATCCAGTTATAAGTGAGTATAAGTGTCTTTATGCCTCTGGGATACCTCACTCAGAATGATCTTTTCTAGTTCCCACCATTTGCCTGCAAATTTCATGATTTCCTTGCTTTTAATGGCTGAGTGGTATTCCATTGTGTAAATATACCACAATTTATGTATCTATTCCTCAATTGAAGGACATCTGGGTTGTTTCCAGATTCTTGCTATTACCAATAAGCTGCTACAAACATGTTTGAACAAATGTCCTTGTTGTATACTTGAGAATATTTGGGATATATGCCTAAGCAAGAAGTAGGACCCTAGGTAAGATTATCAACACTTACTTAGAAAGGCAAATGGGTTGGGCACTGGAAGAAGGAGAAAACAGGCAACAGGACAGGAGCCTACCACAAAGGGCCTCTGAGGCTCTACCTAGCAGGGAATTGAAGTAGATGCTGAGACTCATAGCCAAATTTTGGCCAGACTGCAGGGAATCTTATGAAAGAAGGGGGAGATGAAATACCTGGAGGGGACAGGAGCTCTGTAAGGAGAGCAACAGAACCAAAACAGCTGGGCACAGGGGTCTTTTCTGAAACTGATACTCCAACCAAGGTACATGCATGGAGATAACCTAGAACCCCTGCACAGATGTAGCCCATTGCAGCTCAGTGTCCAAATGAGTACCCTAGAAAAGAGTTCATGTCTCTAACATGAACTCAGTGGCTGGCTCTTTGAGTACCTTACCCTGTTGGGGAAGCAGCCTTACTAGCACAAGAGAAGACAGTGTAGATGGAAAGGGAGGAGGACCCTCCGCTATCAGTGGACTCAGGGAGGTGCATGGGAGGAGAAGGGGGAAGGCAGGTGTGATTGGGAGGGGACAAAGAAGGTGGCTACAGTTGGGACAAATAAACTGTAATTAATAAAAATTAATTCATTTTAAAAAAGGTATTAATACTCATTAAACAGTCTTTTCCCATACTCTGTGTTGTGACATTGCTTTGTGTCTGCAAAGAATCATGTAGCATCATATTTACCAGGCTCACCATTGCTCTACTGTAATTATTTTCAGCTGATCTTGGATGTCATTTCTGCCTTCCTCAGTTTTTTTTTTCTGTCTTCTGTCCTCTTTCAGGTCTACCATATTTTTAAACCCCTGTTGTAAGCAATCACCTTGAAAAGTTTTCATGTAGTTTCTTCTTTGGTTAATAACTGGTTCTTCATTGGTGTTAGAATGGAGTTAAGATGTTTTCTGATATTCACAGATCTTTATTCATTTGGGCACCCATCTACTTTTAAATAATTTCTCCAATAATCCCTCTTGGAGTTTCCCACACATTAACTGTGAAAAGTATTTGAAACTACCTAAAATAATCCTCTTTCCCATTATAAATTTAAACTAGATATATAATATGCTTCTTTCAAAGACTAAGATTTCTGAAGATCTTTCCTTACCACAATAAATCACAATTATTCCTCTTCCCAATTTTAGTGTCATTAGTCCCATACCACTGGTATGAGATATCTATATATATAATATTTCTGTTATAATTTTTCTAGTTTTGAAAATGTATGAATCAAGAGCTTCTGGAGGCAAAAATGGTTACTAATTTGTACTAACAGAGGAAAAATTATCATCTCATAAAATAAAAAAGTATATGAAATGCCATTATGAGAATTATAAATATAATCCATGAACTGAATGACATATCTGTTAATATGCCACAGTACTTTTAACATTTTTCTTTATTTCCAGATTTTATATAAAATGTGCTTTGTATAGTCTCTTTCTGAATGTATATATATGTATGTATATGTATATATACATATATATATATATGTATATAACTTTCTCCATTTTGCACATACCAGGTACCGACACAGAGTCAGCTTGGCAATGTACAATTCCATTGCTATTACCACACTCATTTCCATTCTCATTATTGAGAATTAAATAAGCCAAGGGATGAAAAATAGAACCTACCACCTGTTGTTTAATTCAAACTTATTGGAACACAGCCACACTCACTTGTTTATGTATTGTTTGTAATTGTCTTCTTTCTAACAAACCAACCTGAGTAATTGCATCAGAGAACATATGGCACACAGAGCTCAAGGTATTTACCAAAGATTTTTAATCATAAGCTTGCTCATATGTGCGATGAAACCCAAAAGTAAAAATGTAGTGTTATTGCTTTGCCTCCTTATAACCCAGGTGCCGCAGTCCATTGATAGCTCTCTTCTTGACTTCTCACTTCTTTCATTTGTCAGAGGAGTGTGATACCAGCAGCTAGTGCACCATTATTTGTGAATCATTCTTGTGCCTTCGTTGGCATTTGGTTTTCGATATCCTCTTCTTGAAAGTGTGAAAATATTAAAAGGTTTTCAGAAGGTGTAGGGCTTGAGCTCAGCCTAGAATTGCTTTCTTCCATGCTTCTTTTGATTATGTAAGGCTTAATTAGCAAGCTAAATCATAAAGCGAAGAATGTGTTTGCTTTGCAAAATCAAATCAATTGCACAATTTATGTTCCCTGCAGCTGTTGCTTCCCATTTTCACAGAAGCAGATCCACTCCAGATGCAGATATGAGCAGCCCTGCTTTGCTGATAGCTGAGATGTTTCAAGCATATCAGTGCAGATGCCAACAATTGTAGCTCCGAAGAATCTTTCTTTTCAAAAGTTTAGAGCTAAAATTATAATATAGACATTTAGTAAGTCTGATGGAATAGAGTGAGATGCATTATTATATGTTCACTGCCATTTCAAGGTATATTCTGTTAACTTAGATTTTTTAAGTTGATTCATATCTTGTTCAGCCCCCCAAACTGATAGATTAAATTGGTAGCTTATGACAAATGCTAAATATATTGTTGAATAATATATTTATTTATTTATATAGCAACATTAAGCAACTTCATAAGGGTTTTCTTAGAAAAGACTAAGTCTTTGGTTAGTAATAAGCAAATTAACTCGTTTTACCATTTCAGTAAATTTGATTTATTTTATCACATTTATAATTATTTTTAGGGAAAATTTTGATACTTCTGGATCCCTTTATTAAGAGATGGTATAGATGGAAAGAACTTAACTATCCTATTTTCTTCTTTAAAATATTTCAGCCAGATATTGATATGTAATATTAAATGGCATATCCTATCTTATACTTTCTGTACAAATAAAACCTAATTCCAAGGTCACACGAAAACAAAAAGTGCTGCTCAAGTAAGGGTTATAAGTCTAAGTAAGGTATATAGTTACTACAAATATGCATAAATCTAGAGGAAAATGAAGCACATGCACAGGAACAATTCTTCTTAGGATGAATGACTTATTTCTCTAGAGGCACAGGTAATTCAAAATTAATCTGTTATGAGCTTATCTTTTAAAAATTTCAATTTATACATATATTTGTTCTTTAATTTTTTTCAAGGCTTATTTATTTTTCTTTGTTGTATGTGTTTTTCTCCATATATATGTGTGTGCCATGTGTCCACCTTGTGCCAATGGAGGCCAGAAGAGGGCACCAGGTCCACTGGGACAGGAGCTCCGGAAGGTTGTGAACTGCCATGCGGGTGCTGAAATCTGAGCCCAGTTTCTTTACAAAAGTATCAAGTGCTCTTGACTACTGAGCCATCTCTCCAGATCCCATTCTTCGATTCTTAATGTCAAAATTTGTCCTGCTGCTTAATTAAATATAATGTCTATTGTTGATATTTTTTTTTTACTTTTAAAGGTTATAGAAATATTGCATAGCTAAGTTAATGCTATCAAATAACAAGTGTAGCTGAAGATCATGTATCATCTCACACCAATGTCCTAGCAGAAAATACAAACACACTTTTGTCCACCCATAAGTAAGAAACTATTTCTAAGTGTATTTTAAAATTTCAAAATTATTTAAGGAATAAAATGATTATTTCTCAAATTCTACTAAATAATAAAGGAACCAGATATATAATTAGTATTGAAAATCTTTGATTTTGCTAACAATGTGATATATGTTTTGCTACTACTTTAAATTTTCAAAAGACAATAAAAATAAAATCTATGTTGCATTTAACTGGAGAGTAAAATAGTAATTTATCATCAGAGGGAATCATTTAAAGTACAGGAAAGGAATTTGTCACATTTTGATATGCATGGCACTGCGTGATAAAATAAATATACTCACGTTAGTACTCTGTGTACTATAGGTTAAATACACTGGTTCAAAAGCTAATAGAATATAGAACTAGTTACTTTGAGAAATAGAGAACTGCTTTGCAAACTCCAGAACTTAAAAGTCCATAAGTTTACTTCCTTGTTATTGTACTTTACAACTTTAATGACAGTGCTTCTACTACTGAATTTATAAAGTGTTTGCCTTCATCTTTATACTGTGAGGTAAAAGGATTCATCCATCCTCAGTCTTGGGGACAAAAATCCAGTTGTCAAATGTCTTTGGTTTGTTTGTTTGTTTTGCTTTTACTCTATAGACTTGAAAGTGGCCTATGAATATTTCTGAACAACATCCTAGGAACATTCAACATATATGCACAGAATTATCGACATCCATTTACATAAGTTTTCTGACTGATGAAGTCTAGCATCAATCACTCTGTGGTCTCAAGCATATTCACTGAGTAGTGAGTCCATACAGCAAATTGCTAAACCTCTGTGAAAATTCATAAAAGTCCAGAATTGGCCAAAACATTCCATAGGCTTTAGATAAAGTATTCTGAAAAACCTTTTTTAATTCTTTCTCCCAGACAAACCTGAACTCAGTAAATTGAACAAGTAAATTGATCCAAAAGTTAAATTTTGGCTCTACATTTATAAATATTATCATGGAAGAATTTACAAAACAAAGTAGGGATAAATAAAGGATTTGGGGTGTTTATATGATATGGACATACATGTCAGTGCATTCAGGGAGAAAAGGAAAGGTTAAATAAAGGCTATGGAGAATTAATTTTCCTTTGGAACTATTTTCACCTAGTTTATTTTGAGCAAGTTACTTTAGCAGATGAAACATCTGCCTCCCATTCTCATCTGTGATGAGAATAATAAAATCACCCATTCCAAAGGTTGATGGTGATGAAATTAGATAGCATTTGTAAAGCAGCTCCCTCCATCGCTGGTTTACAGTAAAATATTCAGTAAATTTAGTCATGAATAAGTAGTAGATGGGGGCACTTCAGAAGAAAGTACTAAAAATGAAGAAGAAGAAAGACATGGTGATTAAGACTTCAAAAGTAACAAAATCTTGGGAATAAAAAGTAAACAAATTAGATGGGAGAATGGAAATGGCTCTGTCAGTAAAGTGCTTGCTGTGTAAACATGGACTCAGTTTGGAACGTCAGTATTCATCTTGCAGCTTGGTATTCTTGTGGGACTCCTAACAGTGGGAGCAGGGGAAAGGGCAGGGTGTCATTGACTCTTTTGCCTGCTCTTGGTACTCTTTTCCTCCTACTGGGTTGCTTGGTCCAGCCTTGATATGAGATCTTGTGCTTAGTCTTTTTGTAACATTATACCATGTTACATAGATATTCCTGGGAGGCCTGCTCTTTTCTGAAGGGAAATGGAGGAAGAATAGATCTGGGTGAGATGAGAAGTGGGGATGGAGTTGGAGGAATAGAGAGATAGTAGGGTACCTGGAGAATTTATATTCCAGACATATTACAAGCCAGTTTTTCATGGAGTCCACTCAAATCCTATTGGTCACTACCAATGGCTAAAGGGCTTACAAATGCCATATTTTTCCTAACAGGAAATCGTGCTGAGGTTGTGAAATCATGTTCAGATGTGTACAGTATTGTTGCAAGGATAGAGAGCAGGGAGCATGATGCAGTCTGCTAGCTGTGCTGAGGGTGCGTTTGTGGGTGAATCTAGTGTGATTTTCTACAACCATGATTTCTACTGAAGAGAAATTCTCTAGTCTTCCTACTTTTTAAATAAATCACTTGTTACCCTTCAATAAACTGACAGGTTAAATAACAAGAAACCAGATGCATGTGTGAAAGAGAATTGGGCACGGAATGAAGTTGTCAAATAGCATCAGGAGACAATGATTTCCCCTGTACCTGAATGTATCAAATTCTGATCCATAAATCTCTTTAATATGTCTTTGTTCTCATCAAAGAAATTGTTATAGAGAATTCTGATCACTAAAATACTATGGTTTGGGGAATCAATTTATAAAGAATAAGTATATTTGTAGAATACAACTATTTCCTAAGTGATATTTTGTTTTGATTTTAGTTTGCTGGTTAGTAGTTAATTTCTTTGATAATATAATATTTTTATTAATTCTTTGATCATATAAGCTTGATCATATTCATTCTCTACCCTTCCCCTAAGTCCTCCCAGATACACCCCTCCTCTCTAAACCTCCCACGTTTTCTTTTTTTTTTTTAAGAGACTATCTTACAGCAGATGTCCTTGGCACTCTGTTTCTATCATTCTGTCTTCTCTTCCATGATGTTCCCTAAGCCTTAGGTGTAAGCATTGTGTTGTAAATGTATTAACTGAGGGTGAGCACCCTGTGGTCACTTGAGCTCCGCATTTTAACAAGCTGTGGCTTTCTGGAATAATCTCCTGCTGCAAAAGAAACCTCTTTGGTGAAGGGTGAGAGCTACACATATCTGCGAACAATGGGACAATCATCTAGGATCCAGTTAGAAAAAATGCTGGTTTAGGGAAGCAGCAGTAGCAGATTCTCTCTAGATAACGATCATATCAGGCATCCGAAGACAAGGAAAGCTAAGTTTACCGTGCCAGGTAAGAATTTTCTCCTATTGATTGGGCTTAAGTAGAATTAGACAGCTGCAGTTTACCCCAATATATGTACCTCTCTTAAACCTTTTCTGAAAGCTTGTTGTGCTTCACATCGCTGTGGTTCATAGCTATTACAGCTGGATAGAAATGTTGTTACATTTCACTCTTGGAAACTTGCATAGCTCCTTAAGATATCAAGGAGGAGGCTTCTAGGTCAGATCCAGATCAATTCCTACAAGTCCTGTGTTTAAACGTCATGGTGTCTGTTGCAAAAGGACCTTACTTTCTTCTTCTGTAAGGTACCAAGTATAACAATAGTAGCTTATATAGTTTGAAGGGTCTCTGGGACAGCCCTGACCAACAAATCAAAAATAAGTTCCCTCTGCTCAGCACTGAGGATTTGTTTGAAGCTCTATGATTCTTTTCAGAGGAACACTGCCCCCCGCCAAGTGGCATAGCTTCAGTTAATATACATATGAGTTTAGGTATATATATGCATATATATGCATGTATATGTGCATATATATGTGTGTGTAACTACATATATATAAGTACATATGTATATTACATAGAATTTAAAATAAACATAAGTTTACATTCCCACCAGCAATGGATGGGAATCTTTCTCCACAACCTCTCCAGCATGTGTTGTCAGTTGAGTTTTTGATTTTAGCCATTCTGATGAGTGTAAGGTGAAATCTCAGGGTCATTTTGATTTGCATCTCTCTGATGGCTAATGACGTTGAGCATCTCTTTAAATGTTTCTCTGCCATTCTGTATTCCTCAACAGAGAATTCTCTGTTTAGCTCCATACCCCATTTTATAATTGGATTGCTTGATTTATTGCTTTTTAACTTCTTGAGTTCTTCATATATTCTGGATATCAGCCCTCTGTCAGATATAGAGTTGGTGAAGATCCTTTCCCAATGTGTGAATGTAAACTTATACAACCACTTTGGAAATCAACCTGGCTCTTTCTCAGACAGTCAGGAATACTGCTTCCTCAAGATCCAGCTATACCACTCCTGGGCGTATATCCAAAATATGATCAAGTATACAACAAGGACATTTGCTCAACCATGTTTGTAGCAGATTTATTCATAATAGCCAGAACCTGGAAACAACACAGATGTTCCTCAATGGAGGAATGGATACAGAAATGGTGGTACTTTTACACAATGGAATACTACTCAGCAATTAAAAAAAAGAAGAAATCATGAAATTTGCAGGCAAATGGTAGGATCTAGAAAAGATCATCCTGAGTGAGGTATCCCAGGAGCAAAAAGACACACATGGTATATACTCACTTCTAAGTGGGTACTAGACTTATAAGATAGGATAAACATACTAAAATTTGTACACCTAAAAAAGATAAACAAGAAAGAGGAACCAGGGTAAGATGATCAACTCTCACTTAGAAAGACAAATGGGATGGACATTGGAAGTAGGAGAAAACAAGAAACAGGACAGGAGACTACCACAGAGGGCCTCTGAAAGACTCTACCTAGCAGTGTATCACAGCAGATGCTGAGACTCAACCAAACCTTGGGCACAGTGCAGGGAATCATATGAAAGAAAGGGGAGTTAGTATGACCTGGAGAGGACAGTTGCTCCACAAGGACCAAATATATCAGGGCACAGGGGTCTTTTATGAGACTGTTTCTCCAACCAACCCCTGCTCAGATGTAGCCCATGGTTGCTCAGTATCCAAGTGGATACCCTAGTAAAGGGAACAGGGACTATTTCTGACATGAACTCAATGGCTGGCTCTTTGACCTCCTCCCCTCAAACCGCCCCCCCTGAGGGAGGAGCAGCCTTGCTAGGCCACAGAGGAGGACATTACAACCAGTCCTGAAGGATTAATATAAAAAAGTATTAAAAAATAAATAAAATAAATTTAAAATAATATATTTTTCTCTAGTCTTTTCAAACATTCTTGATATTATTTATAATATAAATAACATTATTGATGTTACGTATCCGTTTTTCCCTCTCCCTCTTTGTTGTCCTTCCTTTAAACTTCATAGGAAAATATCACCCACCTGCTTTTCCTATTTCCCCCTTAATAGCAACTTTATTCTACTATTATTCTTTAATAGTTTATTTTAATGCCATTTTTCATTAACTTAGCAACTTTTATAAAAATAAAGTTACTGCAATAGTATGCATTTCCCATTAGAACCCAAGTTCAGGAAGGGATCTCCAAATATCTTGGAAAGTATAACAGGAATTGATCTTGAAATACTCAATAAATAGTAACTTTTATTCATAAAAATATACCTCTCAGGATCATATAATCTGTAACATCCTTTACAGGAGTTAACATTTCCAGAAATGCATCCCTGTCATATATTGACAATATACACTGCATATCAGCAGAATGGTGCCTGATGATGAAAAACACATTTCAACACTTGTAGTGAAGAGTTCAGATGTCGTGAGGAGGAAACAAGGAAGCAGGATTATGGTTCAGTGGAAATGATGGCTGGCGATGCCACTGAGAGTTAGAAAGCCAAGCGCCACAGTGATGCATCTGGAAATGATGGCTGGCGATGCCACTGAGAGTTAGAAAGCCAAGCGCCACAGTGATGCATCTGCTCCTTTGTGGTTGCTGAAGGGAATGGCATAAAAGCATGTTGGGGCTGTGCAAGGTGAACAGCAAAACAGCTTTAGAACTCATGGACGGCCGCCCAGTGGTTAGCACAACCACGATGGATAAGCCCTCAGAGAGTCAAAGCCCTGAAGACTATGTGTCCTGAAGACTTCACGTTGTTATGGAGCATACCTCTGCTTGTTGCATTCACAGTCATCATATCCCTCATAATCTATAAGTTGTATGAAAACTCCAAGGGGGCTTCCAGCCCCTCACTCGGCAGCATCAGTGGCATTTACAATAACAGTGATTGATATTTTGGAGCAGCTCCTCCAGCCTGCATACATTTCATTATTTAAAGCTCACATACCTGTTTAGTGACTTAGCTACTTTAGGTAGACAATACTTTGAAGCTTTATTTTAAACTTTAAATGTTGATATTTCTTAATATGTAATAAATCAGAAAAGATAGATATTTATAGCAAGTAAATATCACATCTAATAATAATATCTAATCTACTACCAAGAACCCTGATTATTAGATATTCCTGGTAAGATGACACCATAAAAAACAATTGACATTGCTTCTAGTAACATAATTATTTTCATATGTTATCAAAGCAGAAACTGAGACTCATAACCAAACCTCTGACAGATGTCAGGGAATCATATGAAAGAAGGGGGAGTTAATATGATCTGGACAGAATAGGAACTCCACAAGGACCAAATATATCTGGGCACAGGGGTCCTATATGAGACTGTTTCTCCAAACTAAGATCATGGGTGGATATAACCTAGAACCCCTGCTTGCCTGTACCACTTGGGAGCTCAGTATTCAAGTGGGTACCCTAGTAAGGGAAATAGGGACCATTTCTGACATGAACTCAATGGCTGGCTCTTTGACCTCCTCACCCAGCAAAGGAGGAGCAGCCCTCCTAGGCCACAGAGGAGGACTTTGCAGCCAGTCCTGAAGATACCGGATAAATGAGAATCAGATGAAAGGGGAGGAGGACCTACCCTGTCAGTGGACTTGGGAAGGGGCAGAGAATAGATGAGGGACTGAGGGTGGGGTTGGGAGGGAATGAGGGAATGGGATACACCTGGGATACAGAGTTAATAAAATGTAACTAATAATAAAAAATAATAAAATAAATAAATAAATAAAAATTAACTAGCTATACTTAAAGTTAAAATTGACACTAACGCTTATAGAGATAAAATCAAAAGCTTTACATAGGCTATGTGACTCGATGAGTAAAAACAACCATTCAAACAAGAACTGTGATTATTATCCTTGACAATATGAAATGTAGAAAAGAAGAATTTAATTTTTGAAAAATTATCACTATATGAATATGACTCAGGAGTTAAGGAGTCATAACAAAATTATAGTAATAATTAAGATATAAAATACCCTATCTTATAAGTCTAGTACCCACTTAGAAGTGAGTATATACCGTGTGTGTCTTTTTGCTCCTGAGATACCTCACTCAGGATGATCTTTTCTAGATCCTACCATTTGCCTGCAAATTTCATGATTTCTTTGTTTTTAATTGCTGAGTAGTATTCCATTGTATAAAAGTACCACCATTTCTGTATCCATTCCTCAACTGAGGGGCATCTGGGTGGTTTCCAGGTTCTGGCTATTATCAATAAATCTGCTACAAACATGGTTGAGCAAATGTCCTTGTTGTATACTTGATCATATTTTGGCTATATGTCTAGGAGTGGTATAGCTGGATCTTGAGGAAGCAGTATTCTTGATTATCTGAGAAAGAGCCAGATTGATTTCCAAAGTGGTTGGTATAAGTTTACATTCCCACCAGAAATGGAGGAGGGTTCTCTTTTCTTCACAACCTCTCCAGCATGTGTTGTCACTTGAGTTTTTGATCTTAGGCATTCTGATGGGTGTAAGCTGAAATCTCAGGGTCATTTTGATTTGCATCTCCCTGATGGCTAAGGATGTTGAGCATCTCTTTAAGTGTTTCTCTGGCATTCTGTATTCTTCCATAGAGAATTCTCTGTTTAGCTCCATACCCCATTTTTAATTGGATTGCTTGAATTACTGCCTTTTATCCTAGCACCTATAAAATAGGATAAACATACTAAAATCTGTACACCTAAAGAAGATAAAAAATAAGAGGACCAGGGGTAAGATAATCAGTCCTCACCAATGGGACAAATGGGATTGATATTGGAGGAAGGAGAAAACAAGTAACAGGACAGGAGCCTACTACAGAGGGCATCTGAAGGACTCTCCCTAGCAGTGTAGCAAAGCAGATGCTGAGATTCATAACCAAACTTTGGGCAGAGTGCAGGGAATCATATGAATGAAGGTGGGGTTAGTATGACCTAGAGGAAACAGAAGATCCACAAGGACCAAATATATCAGGGCACAGGGGTCTTCTATGAGATTGTCTCTCCAACAAAGGACTATGCATGGATATAACCTAAAACCCTTGCT
>CM053766.1:63191826-63212563 GCA_028658305.1 Pachyuromys duprasi
CCTCTGTCAGATGTAGGATTGGTAAAGATCCTTTCCCAGTCTATAGGCTGTCGTTTGGTTTTGATGACAGTGTCTTTTGCTTTACAAAAGCTTTTCAATTTCATGAGGTACCATTTATTTATTGTTGATCTTAGAGCCTGTGTTGTTGGTGTTCTGTTCAGGAAGGAGTCTCCTGTACCAATGAGTTCTAGGGTCTTCCCCACTTTTTCTTCTAACCGGTTTAGTGTGTCTGGTTTTATGTTGAGGCATTTGATCCACTTGGACTTTAATTTTGTGCAGGGTGATAAATATGGATCTATTTTCATTTTTCTGCATATAGATATCCAGTTGGACCAGCACCCTTTGTTGAAGATGCTGTCTTTTTTCCATTGAATGGTTTTGGCTTCTTTGTCAAAAATCAAGTTTCCATTGGTGTGTGGGTTTATTTCTGGGACAACCCAGATGTCCGTCAGTCGAGGAATGGATACAGAAATTATGGTACTTTTACACAATGGAATACTACTCATCAATTAAAAACTAGGAAATCATGAAATTCGCAGGCAAATGGTGGGACCTGGAAATGATCATCCTGAGTGGGGTATCCCAAAACCAGAAAGAAACACTTGGTATATACTCACTTATATAGACCTGCAGGATAGGATGGACATATTGAAATGTATACACCTGGGGAAGATAAGCAAGAAGGAGGACCCAGGGTCGTATGATCAATCCTCACTTAGATGTACAAACGGGATGGACATTGAATGTAGGAGAAAACAAGCAACAGGACAGGAGCCTACCACAGAGGGCCTCTGAAAGACTCTAACTAGCAATGTATAAAAGCAGATATTAAGACTCACAACCAAGCCATCAACAGAGTGCAGGGAATCATATGAAAAAAGGGGGAGTTAGTAAGACTTGGCAAGGACAAGACCTCCACAAAGACCAAATTGATCAGGGAACAGGGGTCTTTTATGAGACTGTTTCTCCAACCAAGGACCATGTATGGATATAACTTCAAACCCCAGCTCGGATGTGTCCCATGGTAGCTCAGTATCCAACTGGGTACCCTAATAAAGGGAACAGGGACTACTTCTGTCATGAACTCAATGGCTGGCTCTTCGACATCCCCCCCTCCCCGAGGGAGAAGCAGTCTAGCTAGATCCCAGAAGAGGACATTGCAGCCAGCCTTGAAGAGACATGATAAGCTAGGGTCAGATGGAAGGGAGCGAGGTCCGCCCCTATCAGTGGACTTGAGGGGGGCACGGAGAAGATGAGGGAGCAAATGAGGGAGGGGGCTACAGCTGGGATACAAAATACATAACTTGTGATTAATATAAAAATAAATAAATTACTTAAAAATTTTAAAAGAAGATATAAAATAATAAATAGCATTGCAAAAATATGTCAACGGTGGAAAATAAATTGCTAAAAACACCTAAAATGTAAAACAGAAATAAAATTTTTAAATACCATAAGAAATTGCCATAGGCATAATTGGTTTAAACACGCAGCCTAAAATCCTACACCTTCCATGAGGGCAAGCCTGAAACACCAAAATGCAAGCAATGCCTAGAGATGTGATAAAATAATGTTTTAGAAAGATATAAAGAAACTGGGTATCTGCCATAAAGCCATAAAAATAGGACAGAAGCATAAACCATGAAAAATAGTGTTAGGCATTGATTATTTTTCAGGAAAATAAAACAGATGATGAATCCTGCTCCCCTTATAAATTCCATTGAATGAAAACACTCTGTGAGCATTTGGATGGAAAGCAGCTCAGCTGCCAAAGAATTAGAATCCAATCAGCTCCATACATTGTAGCTGTAATAGTTCTATACAGCTATAGCTTCATATTTTTGAGAAGGATTAAATGAAACCAAAAAGAAAAAAAAGAAAGAATTGAACAAGCAACAATAGATACATTTCAAGCGTACACGGTCTTAAAAGTGTGTAAAGCACTGGTCAAAGTATGGCTATGTGTACTTCGGACAGCTATAAGAGATGAGTATTAATAAATCAAGAACATAAAAAGTCTTAAAGAACACACACTATTTCAAAGAGTGCAACTTAGATAAATGACACTTTATGATGACAATTCTAAGGAAGTACACTCTGCCAACAATAAGTGAAAATAAATATTCGCAGTAAAACTGAATGCAGTTAACATGCATGATCTGATAATTATCACTCAGGGACCTAGTGCTCAAGATTAAATGAAAGGCATTGATAACAAAATTTCAGTTAGAATTGTTCAGAACGCAATTTCATTACAGCATAACCATGTCAGCCAACAGCAAGGTGATCGTGGCCTTTAATTGAGGAAAGAGAGACTGCTTTAACCTCTAGAAGCCAGTAATTAAAATTATGAGATGATAGTTGGAAGGTGAAAATCATACAATAATTTAATAATAGTAGGAAAAGCTTTAATAGAATGTATCTTATATTTACTATTTTTTTAGCAAATAAGGAACAGAATACAACTTCATTAATAAGATATCTACAAACAGTTTTCAAAGTGAAGGTTAAAATACATCTTTTGTCTTTGAGACCTAGACAATACTCTTTCAGTAACATTCCTAAGGTGAGCCAAAGAGATAAAGCATGTAACATTGGAAGAAAGAAATTTTTGCATTACCTAAAGCTACATGATTGTATATATAGAAAAGTAAGAAAGTACAAACACATTATTAAGCTAATGAAACTTCACCTAGTATGCTATGTCTACATAGCACTCATATTATCATTCTGTATACCAGTAGCAAATTCTACAATATGTTTTCAAATAAGACATTAATAACTAAATAGAAAATCAATTTAACAAAATTCATAAAATAGCACAGATATTCTAAATAAATGGCAAAACTGCTTTAAAAGTTATATAAATTCCAAAAATATCAGCTTTTTCTGATAAGATGATTCTAAAACAAGTTTTATAAGGAGAATTCAAACCTGAATATTTTTTGGTTCCGAAGTCCACATACTGAAGAGCTTTTCTTGTAGTCGTACATATCAGATAATAAATATTAAAACCAGCACCATTGACATTACTACACCATCTAATAAAAGATATGTTCAGATCAAAACATACCCCAGAACAGAGGACCTTTCCTAATCATCACATGATTAGGAAATTTAAATTTAGAAAACAATCATTTCTCTTTATATCCTTTAAATAACATGTAGTAAAAGTACTGCAGACATAAAGGAAATGCTAAATATTATGAAGTATATAAATAGTCAAACACAAAAAGAAATCATAGATGGTTTACTCAGAGTACTAACAGAAACAACATAATTTGAGAATAAAACTTTAAAAAGTTATTGTTTGATAGCTTTATGTATTGAACTATAACACAACACACTTCTTTGACATCTTTTGAGGAAGTCCTAAGAAACATATTATAGTCATACTTAAAAATAATTATTAAAAATTTATATTCAATAAAAGAGAAAAATAAGAAAATTTCACATAGTGTATTGTGGTCACATTTTCCCTTCCCCCAACTCTTCCCACAATGCCACAGCTTTGTAAAATCATATTAATAAAGATTCAAATTATCTATTGTTAAGGATAAAATAAAATACTGATTAAAAAATTGCCTGTCATAAATTTCCAAGTTTCTAAAAATGATAAGACAAAAGATAATTTCACATAAACTTTTTTATAATTTACACTGACTTTAAATTTTCCATAATTTTGACAGTAAAAGAAAGCAAATTCCATTCCTAAAAGGCAGAATTAATAAAATAGAAGAATTGAACTATTCCACTAAAGATGATAATATTATAGTATCAAATAATTTATGGAAATCAAGAAGAAATTCCTAAGCTTCAGTAAATAATAAATTGAAAAGGAAGTATAATTTAATAATTTAATCTTTAATTTTAAGGTAAAATATTGAAAATTAAAGTTATAAAAGAGATTCTTATAGAATAAGTATATAAAGTTTCTGCCAAAATATACAGAGATTTCCAATTAGTAAAACTATATAGTAACATACTCAAATACTAACTGTATACAAGCACACTCTTGATTTTTAAACTATGAATCATTGTGTTATTCATTCCTGAGTAAGCCATCCTAAAGTCCCATTCTGGAAGTATGGAACTAAATATCATGCAATTTAAAAGAAAAATAAAATATAATCTTAAAATGATAAAACTTATATATCATATAAATAGATTAGAATAAAAAATATATTCTCACCTACCATGCTTTGTTCAGAAAAATTGAAATAGACAAAGGGCACCATAGGCTGTACGTGCAGATTGGTCTCTCAAAAGAATTAAATAATGGAAGATTTTTATATTCAGTGAATGGAAACATGATTGTGCAAACATTTTAAATATTATTTTCTTCCATTTGTTTCTGTCCTTACACTAGAACAATTTCAAAACAAAGAAATGAGTATTTTTGTTGTTGTTATTGCTGTTGCTGTTTTGATTTTGTTAATTGTTTTTATATTCTGAGTACTAAATGATAAGGGATATAAAAAGATAAACACAAAACAAATGGAGAGAAGGAGACAGATAGAAGCCAATAATGCTATTCAAGGGCATGGAGAGGACCCAGGCCCCCTGCTCAGATATTGCTGATAGACAACTCAGTCTCCGTAACGACCACCTAGTAAAAGGAGCAGGGGTTGTCTCTAACATGAACTCTGTTGCCCATTCTTTGATCACTTCTCCTGGGCATGGTGGGCTGGCCAGGCCACAGAGGAAGAGGATGCAGGAAGTCCTAAAGAAGCTTAATAGCCTGGGCCAGTTGTTAAGGGAAGCCAGTGCTCCTCCTTTCTGTGGACTAGGGGAGAGGGAGAGAAAGAAGAAAGAGGGAAGGCAGGACCAGGAGGAAATGATCAGGATGTAAGATGAAGAAAATTCTGCACAATGAAACACAAAATTTAAGTTTTTTTAAACTTGGTCATAGGGAGTGAATATTTAAATAATCTAAGGTAATTTTTGGACAACTTATGGAAAAATCTTTAAAACAGTCTGTACAATATCACTGAACCTTGGGATTCAGTCCAAGAGAATGATCAGAAATTTGGGCAAACACTTTTGTCAAGTAGGGACAAAATAGAAAAAAAAGGCTCAACACCTTGAAACTTATTATATAGTGTGTGCAGTCCTTGTTTATTTGTTGTTTTGTGTTTTGGCTTGGTTTGATTTAGTTTGGTTTTTCGAGACAGGGTTTCTCTGTGTAGCCCTGACTATCATGGAACTTACTCTGCAGACCAGACTGGTTTCAAACTCGGAGATCCACCTGCCTGTACCTCCCAAGTTCTGGGATTAAAGGGGTGTGCCACCAACACTTGGCTATGCAGTCTTTTAGATAAATTAGATCAGGAGCTTTTAATGATGCATACAAATACCTAGGTCTTCCTAAGTAAATAGAGACAATAATATCAGCTACAATAGTCAGAACAATAGTCAGAAAAGAGGCACATAGGTGAATAGACTCTACCTACCAGTGTATCAAAGCAAATATTAAGACACATAACCAACCCTTTGGCAGAGTGCAGGGAATCATATGAAAGAAGGGGGAGTTAGTATGACCTGTAGAGGACAGGAGCTCTGCAAGGACCAAATATATCAGGGCATAGGGGTCTTCTATGAGACTGTTTCTCCAACCAAGGACCATGCATAGATATAACCTATAACCCCTGCTCAGACATAGCCCATGGTAGCTCAATATCCAAGTGGGTACCCTAGTAAGGGGGACAAGAATTATTACTGACATGAACTCAATGACTGGCTCATTGTGCTTCCCCCAACCCCTGCCCTGAGGGAGGAGCAGCCTTACTAGGCTACAGATTAGGACATTGCAGCCAGTCCTGAAGAGACCTGATAAGCTAGAGTTAGATGGAAGGGGAGGAGGTCCTCCCCTATCAGTGGACTTGGAAAGGGGAAGGGAGGAGATGAGGGAGGGATGGGGGAGATAGGGAGGGAACGGGGGGGGAGGGGATTACATCTGGGATACAAAGTACATAACCTGTGATTAATATAAAATAAAAAAGTTAATAAAAAAGAATAACACAAATCTTAGAAGTGATAAAGTACATGTTTAAAAAACCCTTTGTGAGAATGATACCCCAACCAAGAACCATGCATGAAGAGGACTTAAAACTCCTGCTTAGATGTAGCCTGTGGCAGCTCAGTCTCCAAATGAGTTATCTAGTAAGGGGAGCAGGGGCTTTCTCTGGCTTGAATTCAGTGACTGGCTCTCTGATCACCTCCCCATGTGGGATACAGCCTTGCCAGGCACAAAGGGAGACATTGCAGCTAGTCCTGATGAGACCTGATAGGCTAGGGTCAGATGGAAGGGGAGGAGGACTTCCCCTATCAGTGGACTAGCTGAGGGGCATAGACGGAGAAGAAAGAGGGAGGGTGGGATTGGGAACAGACGACGAAGGGGTCCACAGCTGGATACAAAGTGAATAAATTGTACTAATAATAATTAAAATTAAAAAAATAAAAACCCATGATATCTCTTGTTGCCAAGCATTTTCTAAGTATCCTTATTACAGTCATCAAATGTACTTTTAAAAATACATACTTCTGTTTAATTTTCATCAATGGTAATCCCTGCCTCACTGTGAAATACTTTGATTCAGCAAGCAGTGTTGGATATGTTGTTCTAGACAAGAAATTTTAGGGAAAACAACATCACAAAGCCTCCCCCAACCCCAGACAACGTGCTTTCAGTGTAGTTAGCATAAAGCCACTGAGGTGTAAAAGTCATTTTAAGAACATAGAGTGTTTTGTGCGGATTGCTGTCCTGCATGCCCGCCTTCCTTTCAACTGTAACACCATTCAGTTTATTTTTTACACGGTTGCCAGAATGCTTTGTTTGAAGCACAAATTTCCTCGTGACTCTTGCTTCCAAGACCTATCTGATGCCCCTATGCCTGCAGCACCAATTCTTAACCATGACTGCACATTAGAATCACACTGGTGAGCTTTAAAAAGGCTCTGCTGCCCTGACCTTTCCCTGCATCCTGCTCCCCAGCGTTCTGCATTTAATTTGTCTTGGGTGGTGCCAAAGCATCTATATTTTAGGGCTTCTGGAATCAGGTGCCTTGGAATGGCATAAAATAATTTGGCTACCTCTCCAGTTTCATTTTCCAGGGAGTGCCCAGATTTTAGGTTATTCACTGAATATGAATACTCTGCTCTTTCATTATTTCGTGTTGAGAATTTTCCTTCTCCCTGGCATGCAGTTTTTCTTCTTGCTTTGCTAGTCATCTTTTCGTGTATACATGTATGTATTCATATGCATATTGTTTGTGTGTCTTACATATATGTGTGCTTGTATATGTTTACATATGTGGCTGTGAAGGCCAGAGGTTAGTGTTTGGTGCCTTCTTCACTCCTCTACTAGCACACTCCTCATCTTTGGAGAGAGACTCTCACTGAACCTGGCACTAATGGATTGCCTAGAGGAAATGGCCACCTAGCCAGCCAGCCAGCTCTGGGGGTCTGCCTATGCCCAAACCTGCTTCACCCAGAGTGCTAGGATTACAGGCATGCATGACCATGAGCACACATTTTAAATAGGTCCTGGGGATCAAAACTCCAGTCATCATGCTTGAGCATCAAGAATATTACCAGCATCTCCCATGACTATGCAAGTCATAGTTAACATTTTATTCCATCCTACATTAGGGAGCTCCTCTCCTTCTCTGTGGGACAGTTAGGAGCCCCTATTGTCTTCTGTAAACGCCAAAGTATATTCAGACATAGAGAGATCAGGTATTTGCAGCAAGGTAAACCATTACAAAGAAATAAAGAAGCTGGAGACCAAGAGGGTTTGGGTATTCCCAAACAGGGGTATCCATCCAACAGAACCTTTATTACATTGGCTGGTCAATTCCACTTACTTGTCTTTCTCCATAACAGACTGGGAGTTCCTTAAAGGGAAGAATTCTGTTTTTTGTTGTTGTTTTTTTTTTAAGATATAGATGATTTTATTTCTAAATTCTTACTTCAGTGTAACATTTCTGGGCATTCATATGACATTTTAAGAATAAATATAAGAATACCAACTAATGATAAATGTTAAATATATGCCACAAAACAAAATACAAGTAAGAATGGAGAACACTATGGCTGGCATAGTTTCCATTATATTTGAACACAGTAGGAACCATCAGGTTCACAAAGACCAAAATGATGTTTGTTAGCTGTTTGAAGATAGACAGGATGGGGATCTTTTCAAGACCATCTTTCCTTAGCAGTTCAAAGGGTTTCATCTTGATTTTACAGGATGTTTAGAGCAATGGTTCTCAACCTTTTTAATGATGTGACACCTTCGTACAGTGACTCATGCTGTGGTGACATCCAACCATAAAATTATTTTTTGTTGCTGTTTCAGAACCATAATTTTGCTACTGTTATGAACTGTAATATAAATATCTGATATGCAGATTGTTTTAGGTGACCCCTGTGAAAGGGTCATTCAACCCCCAAAGGTTGAGAACTGCTGGTCTAGAGCATTTGCAATATACCTGAAAGTGATTGGTGCATGTTAGTCCCATCTTCCTCCTTCATGACTCACACTATTGTATTTCATAGTTTCTCAACAAGTGACATACACACTAGAGATACAAAAAGTACTAGGGTGAAGGAAATGTTCTATAAATGGTTTTGTAAATAAAGGAACAATTAGATCAGCTTAAATATTGGATTGAATTTGGCTATATGGAAAGGAAACAGAATGGTATAGGCATTTGATACAGAGTTTGGGCATAGGACACATAAAATAAAATGTGGAGAGTAAAATGCTCAAAAAATAACCAATTAAAGTAAGAAATTTAATGGGAGAAAGGGTGTGTCCTAAGTGTAAAGTGATAGACATTTAGAGTTGGAGACTTAGCACACTCTGCAATGGAAGTACTTTGAACAACAACAAATGTACTTAAGTTCAAGATTCAGGATAGTCCTTGGGTGAGTGAAACTAAGACAAAATAGATGGTGTATACCGACAGTATTCACAAGAACTATCATAATTAATGACTGATGTGATATAATCCCCAAATTGAGTTATGTCATGAGTAATAAACAGCTGGTATTAGAAAGAGTATTATACAATATATTATGAATGTATCATAGGGAAGGGCCTAGAGATTATGTAAATATATGAATAAAAAGGGGCAGGGAAGTGGCTCAGTGGATAATGAGACTTGTCATCAAGCCTGACAACCTGAGTTTCTTAGATACCTGGGATGCTTATGGTGGAAGCAAAGAACTGACTTTTACATGATGTCCTCTGATCTCCATATGCATGTGCACACACACACAAATCCCACACACAAACACACACACACATATACTCAAAAAAGCTGTAATTTTAAATTTTAGAAAGTATGTGAATGAGGAGATGAGCTTTAGAACGGAGAGGAATTCAGAATGAAAACAAATTAAGCATGGGGAATTGGTGGATGTCTCTCTAAAACTTGCTCAGTACACATAGGGAGGCAAAACCAAACGGATCCTGAGGACAGCTATCACAGAAACAGCAGATCAGCAAGGTTAGTGTAGATGAGGACACTGACTCGTAAAGCAAAGAGACTGTGAGGGTCACCATTAATCTTTTAGGAGAATAAACTGCAAGGTATTTAGAGCTGAGCAGAATGTACACATTCTTTGTGGATTTTGTAGAAGTCTGATGTTTTGTTTTTGTAAAGGAAGAATACCATAAGGAAATATAGAGTCTTGTTTGGGTCTTTTCAAGAAAGTCGTTTTTTGAAAGATAATTTCCTTAGTGACTTCTATTTATATATGTTTTCTACTAGAACATAGTGCTCTGCCATTATTATTCACAATTTAGATCTCTAAACCCACAAATTGGGATCAGGAGGGATAACTCATTCCGTTAAGTAACTGGTGAGCATGCAAGAATTCATGTCCTGAAGTCAGATTCTCATTACCACAGAAAAGTCTGGCTGGGTACCAAGTGTCCATAACCCCAACTTTGGGGCATTGGAGACAGGCAGATCCAGGCAGCTCTCTGGCTATCAAGGCTAGATTAATTAATAAGTGGTTGACCCAGTCTCAAACAATAAGGTATGCAGCAATCAAATAAGACATGTGACATTAAACTCTGACCTACATACACATACCGGAACATGTACTCACTCACCCACACACCCAAGTGTACTTGCATGCACAAGTGCACATATTCAACATGGACAAACACACCAAAAAAGCTTACCTAGGTTTATTGTCTGTCTTATTCAAATGAGTTAAGGTCAATTATAATGTCTCTAAAACTTATCTCCTACAAAATGGTTACAGTTACACATTTTAAGTTATTTACATATGATTCATGGTAACTTTCATTTTATATAAATTGACTAAATGGCAGGAGTGTTATTGTTTTAATCTGAAATAATTCCAACCTATTGATAATATAGCATTTCAGAGTTTTTTACATCTGTGTCTTTGATCTGAATGAGGTGATGTGTGTTCTATCTCTTACAAATTAATCTTCAATTAAAAGCTGCTCCTGGGAATGGGGGTGCTGATCATTTTAATCAGAAACCATGAAATGGATTATTTCATCTGGTACACAAATATGAGAAAATTTCATGGATTCTCAAACACAAAGGTTTAAGATTCAAGCTACCCTAAAACAACTTTTAAGTTCAATCAAATGAAGATATCATTTCTGTGCATATTTTCATGTCAGCCCTGAAAATGAAATGCCTAGACCTTTCTTAGTAGAACAGAAAATCTACCCTATTATTTTCATTTTCTCCCAAAAGATGTATTCTTTGAAAATGAAATACACCACAATTATGTATAATATTGGAATACTTACAGAAACAGAACAAAGGGCAACAGAAAATTTCAAGCTTAGTAGGCAAAGAATCCTATCTGAGATGGATCCTGAAGTCTCTTATTTAAAAAAATAAAGAAGGGAAAGAGAAAAATTTGTACAGCATGTGCCTTGCCAGTTGCATGGAACATTGTTTTAGTCTGAAAGATGGTTTTGACAATCATAGTCACTCCTGCTTAGATGTCAGAAGGCTGCCAATCTCGCTACAGTGGTACCAGTTAACTGACAGACAGATGTTAAACAGAGCTGCTCACTGCGACTTCCTGTTGGTATGCATCATAAACACCTTTCGCCCTAAAACAATAGGCATACGGAAACAACCTGGCTGGCTGCTTTGCAATTCATGTATGAAAATGCTGCCAGGCTAAATTGTGGCTCCTTGAGGGCTTCAGGTCTCAAATGTAAGAAAAACACACAGTTTTAAACAAAAAGTATTTGGCTTTCATGCATAAAAATTGTGCGTGGTGAATAACTAAAGAAAGATATTTTTTTCAACAGAGAAAAAGTAAACAGATGAGTGAAAGGCTGATTTGAAAACTGTTTGAGAATTAATATGGGACTACTCATCACTAAAGATTTTAATTGAGCCTTGAACCCACTATGACTCGTCATTATTCTTAAGGGAGCAAATAGATGTCTATAGTCAGAATCTACTCTGGTAAAACTGGCCACATCCCTTGAGAAGTAGGAACTGTTTAGTTTGCTTATATATCTTCTCTCTACTTTTTTTTAAGGCAAACAAGGTCACTTGAGCAAGGGCATTTTACAAAAGTTTAACTTAAGGTTTGAAGACAGAGATTCAGAATGAAATAGAACATTCTTTAGTGACATGTTTCTTGAGAAGTTAACATGCCTACATGCAGAAGAACATATCTGATCCTTCCTGAGAGGAGACATGGAGACACAAAGATTATGGATGGGAAACTCTTATCCTGAATTTAGTTATCTCACAGCCCCAAATGGGTTCAGTGCTCTTTAGCAGAGGCAGTTCTGAGTATTACATGTATAAGTAGTAAATATATAAAAGGAAGGTAAACTGTACTTGTGGAAGTATGTTGTTTTCCATTGAAAGCTCATGTAAAAGTTTCCACAGTAAGAACTGGATTTCTTCATGGGCTTTACACATTACTAGAGCGCCATTGAAGTCTTCATTGTTATTCCTCATGTGAAAGAGAGAGACATGAAAAGTGACAAGGCATGGGTATGTTACATACAATTTTAGAAAGTCTGATCTATCTGAGAATACCTTTTGAATAGGAAATATAACTATAACTTGGAGAGAAACCATCTCATGAGGAACTTGGAGCTCTCTACTTTATTCTGAAACAAATGCAGGTCTCAATGTCATTTTGCTGTGATATTTAAATCAATGTTGCCAAAAGCTATCTGATAGTAGTCTGCTTACTACTGCCTGCCATGAAAAGAATACATTCTCTCTTACCATCAAAATACCCCCTTTATCACCAGACATTTAGTTTTTAAATTATCTTTAACAAATGTTTCCACTATTGCTACTGAGTGACCTCAGTCTCAAACAAAATCATACCCTGTTCACATACATCAATGGTCCATAGTACTGATGGTGTCATAATATCAGTTCTATGTGCCTTACCAGACCATCACTGACTGTGAGCTTGCTTCTCTGTAATTCTCTGCCACTTACCACATAAGAAATACGTTATTAATGTGTTGGGATTGGTGTATTATTGAAGCTTTAATAATGTTTCTTTTATGAATGCAGGAGCCCTTCTATTTTTGGCAAAGATGTTTAGGATTGTGATGTCCTTCTGATGGATTTTTCCTTTTATGAGAATTAAGTGTTCCTCCCCATCTCTTTTAAATAATTTTGGGTGAAAATCTGTCTTATTAGGATGGCTACTCCAACTTGCTTCTTAGATCCATTTGCTTGGAAAACCTTTTTCCAGCCCTTTGCTCTAAGGTAGTGTTTATCTTTGTTGTAGAGGTCTGTTTCTTTAAATGCAGCAGTATGTTGGATCCTGTTTCTGCAACCATTTTGTTAGTCTGGCTTTTTTATTGGAGAGTTGAATCCAGTGATGTGATATATATTAGTGACTAATGAAAGTTAGTTCTTTATATTGTAAAGTTGGTGGTAATAGTGTGTTTGTGTGCTTGTTTTCTTTTGCTTTTTTGTTGTGAAGTTACCTTTAGCCTGTGTTTTCTTGGGTGTAGTTGATTTCGTTGGATTGGAGTTTTCCTTCTAATATCTTCTGTAGGGCTAAGTTGCTGTGTAGATATTGTTTAAATTTAGTTGTGTCATGGAAAAATATTTTTTTCTCCATCTATGTTGATTGAAAGTTTTGCTGGGTATAGTAGTCTGGTTTGGCATCTGTGATCTCTTAGTGTCTGCATGGCATCCACTCAGCATCAAACACAGTAGGAGAGAAGGTGGGGAGGGGTAGGGTGTCAAAGAAATTGTAGAGGACAGTAGAAGTCAGTGGGTCCTCTTGCTCTTCTCCCTGTGGGTAGAGGCTGCAACTGGCACATCATTACCTTTTCCTTCTCAACTACTGAGAAAACAGGATGCAGTACCTAGATTCTCAAACTGGAACTAATTGATTTTCAAGGAATCTAAGCCTTTAGTTATAAAGAAAGTGGGACTAAAGACAAATCCCAGGAAGAGTGGGAGTTGTAAAGACAGAATGCCAAGGTAGTCTGTGGGTCCCAAAAACCAGAACTAAAAACAAAAGTATTAGAAGTGTTGAAGTTTAAAGAGGGGAGAAGAAAGAGTATATAATTATAGACAGTGAGAGAGGAAGGTGCCAGTGGTGGTGCTTGGGGCCTTTCTAACTCCTTCCAGCTATATGTCCATGCCTTCCTAATTCCCTAAGCACCACTTGTCTTTAGACTTTTAAACTATTTTTTAAGGGACCATTAAGATTATACACACACACACACACACACACATTAAACTATGTTTATACTGATCTCCCGAGGTAGCTGCGCTGGTCATTTGGCAAATAAAATAATAACGCTAACAACCAAAGAAAGAAGTTATGCATTGGAAGAGAATCTAAAAGATTTTAAAATGTGAAAACTAATCTAAGTAGCTTGAAAATAAGAAAGTAAAGCTGGGTTTCTCTTGGGAGATTTAAAATAGTGGTATTTAATAGCTGAATCAGAAGAAAAAACAAAATTGAATCAGTTAGGAAAGAGAGAGTCATTTCACATTTTTACTTGTTGAGTGTGTGAAACTTGGAAAGTTTTTAGGTTGGAAATCTTTTTGTGTGCCCGGAATTCAACTCTGAGGAAATCAACATTGATCATTTTTAGCCTAGTGAGAAAAGTACATGATGCAGAAGCCATTAAAACTGACAAGAAAATGATGGAGGGGAAAAAAAAACCAGAAGCCAGAGATTAACTGAATATTTTAAAATGTGGATGTAAGAGATGGCCAGAGGAAAAACTGATGAGAGATCTCACTACCAAAAATCCTTAGAGGACGATGTTGCACACATGCACCCCTTGCAGGGATGCTCTTAGTAACACTTACATGCTCTGCTGTAGGTCTCTCATAGGCCTTCTCACCAACTTATTCATTTATTTGCTTACTTATTTATTTGTATTTCCTCTTTTGTTTTTTAATTTATTTTCTTTATTACAATTTATTCACTTTCTATCCCAGCTGTAGGCCTCTCCCTTTTCCTTTCCCAATCCTACCCTCCCTCCCTCTTCTCCTCCCATGTCCTTCCCCCAGTCCTCCTCCCCTTCCATCTGACCCTAGCCTATCAGAGACACACACACACATTTGCACACACAGAAACCCCACAAAGACACAAAATCTGAAACCATAGTGTGTGTGTTTGTATGCAAAAGACCTGTAGGGTGACAACAAATTCCCAAAGCATTTGGAGATAAAAATAAAACAAACAAACAAGACAAAAAACAAACAAATACTAGTATGTGTGCCTTACATGTTGGCAATCCATTACAGGACATGGTGGTTGTCCTTAAATATGGTTTGTATACCTAGAAGACTCTATTGGAGAAAACTGATTATTCCTTTGAAAGTGATTATAATTTTGAATTAGATTCCAGGGTAGGGATGGGGCTTGTGTCCATTTTCCCTTTGAACACTAGGACCCCATATGGCTAAGACCTGTGCAGGTCCCATGCATTCTGCCACAGTCTTTGAGAGTTCATATGTGCATCAGTCATATTGTATCTAGAAGGCCTTGTTTCTTCAGTGTTTTCCATTCTTGCCGGCTCTTACAATCTTTTGTTAGCTCTTACAATCTTCTGCTCCCTCCTCTGCAGAGTTCCCTGATCCCTGAGTGGAGGACTTTGATGGAGACATCCATTTTTGAACCGAGTGTTTAAGGTCTCCCTTTCTCAGTACTCTGCCTGGTTGTGGATCTCTCCATTTCTTCCCATTTACTGCAAGAGGAAGGTTCTCTGATGACGGGTGATCAAGGCACTGATTTATGAGTATGGCAGAATGTCAGTAGGACATATGTTCCTTTAGCAGAACAGTAGTCTTTGGCTTTCCTTATGTCACTGGCCTTTCTAGTCTCTGGTTCTTGACCACATGAACAGTGTCATGCATAAGGTCTGTTTCATTAAGTAGTCCTGAAATCCAACCAGATAGTGGTTTGTTACTCCCATAGCTTTTATACCCATGTTGTACCACTGTATCTCACAGGCAGGTCACTATCATAGAGTAAAGGCTTTTATAGCTGATTTTGTCTTCACCTTTCCCCTCTGATAGCCTACAGAATACCTTGTACTAACCTGAACTTTAGTCAGTAGGGGTGAAAACTCTAGGTAGGCACATCTGACTTTTTAAGGTTGAATGAGTTTTGTAGGTGTTGTCTCCAACAATAGGGCCTTACTGTCAGTTTGTGGAGAGCAACCAAAAGGTTTGAAAACACCCTTTGTGGTTTTTTTTTCTTTTATTCTTTTTAAACTTAAAACTACATTAATATCCCTAATTGATCCCTGGGTTAAAGACTTCTCATTTACTCTGTATTCAGTGTTTATTGTGCTGGTGGCTGGGTGTAATGCTGAGGAAAGTAATTATGTTGTATGCTTTTCATAGGCTCTCCTCTCTGCATGTTCATTTAATATATAGTCCATGCTGGTTTCTGTCTAGGAAATATTAGTTATAAATCTAGGATATATTTAACTTTCCACATTAAACAAAGAAACTTGTAAATGCCATTCTTTCTTTGACAAGTGTATGTCTGCAAGCAAGGTGTTCTTTCTTTTCTAGGATGGTTCTCATAATGTTTATCAGAGCATTCAATAGGTACGTAGGAATTGGTATCTAACAATTAGGGAAAGTGGTGGTATTTTGAAGATAGGATAAATTAAAGGTAGGATTCCAAGTACAGATTCTGGACCAAACCTCACTATCCTGAATTTTTAAGTGACTATTTCTAGTTCTTCAGCAAACCATTCCATTTCATTTTTAAATCTAATGATTAGATATTTTCAATTATACATAGAATCCTATGAATCATACTATGAACCTCATGTGGTCATGACCCATTTTCAGAACTATTAAGATGCCTCATCTTATTTCATTATACCCTATATTATTTTTCCCTTCTCAGTTTGATATTTTTGACAGATATTTCCAACTTCATAAACTTTAATGAACACTTTGGCATTTTCACTATAAAACAAAAGCCGTAATTTTTTTATGAGCCTTTCCCTTATCACTTTCTATTTGGTGGTGCTATATACCAAATCCAAACCTTCTTGTACCTACTAAGCAAGTGATTTACCAGGCATAATCTTGCCGTTCCTATTTGATTTCTTAATGTCATCATTTGGTTCAGTTTGCTTTGTGTCTGTGTACAAGCATACATTTTCAACAGTTACTCTTTGTCAATCACTCTCATAATAATTTCCATCTTTAAGAAGCATGAATTTTAATTATGACATTTCTCTTTTTATAGTGTTTGTTTTTATTTATGTGTATGTCTGTGAGGATGAATGTTCATTGCCTGTGTGTAAGAGCTCAGAAAGGGCATAAGAGGATCCTGGTTGCCTAGAAATGGAAGTAAAAAGTGATTGAGCTGTCAAAGAGGCAGTGGGAATTCCATTCAGGTTTTCAGCAAGTGCAGTAAGTGCTCTTAACCACTGAGCCATTCCACCAACCCTGTCACATTTTAAATTGTTTAACCACTGCTTCTTTAAATTCCAATGTTTTAAAGTCATTGTTTAAAAAATACAAATTTTATTTCAATAAATCTACGTTGGGGTCTGGGAATGCTTTTTTTAACATACTTTCATGCAATGCCGAAGTCACTGTATCCACTTTGAGATGTCTCAGGTTCCAGATTTTGCTTCCATCTTTAATTTTTTCATGTTTATTATGTGTGTGTGTGCGCGCGCCAAGACACAGGTATATAAGTCAGATGACAGCTAGCAGGAGTTAATTCTCTACTAATGAGATCCAGATCTTCAGGCTTGGTGACAGGCGCCATTACTGCTGAGCTATTTTCCCGACCTGCTTCCATCTTTTTGCTACCATTTGACATATTTGTCTGTTCTTCATGATTTTCTGTAAGACAATACTTAACTCTAGAATAGTGGATCATTACCTTGGCTATACATAAAAGACCTTAAAAAAACCTAATGACCTTAGACATAATATTTATGAAAACTATCTGTGTATCTTTGCTTGTATTCTATAATTTTCAAAGAATTAATTCCCTTGCATCTTTCAAACAATCTACTTAAATATATTTACTTGAATATACTAAAATAATTATATACTAGTAACTATATATAAAATAATATTTTAAAAGAATTATGTAATTTACAATATGCATATTGATGAAATATTTGCATGCAAATACATTTAGTCTTTTTTATTTGTAGGATGTCTCCCTTGTTCGTAAGTTTTCACCACCTTGGTTTCTGCTGTTCTCAGGAGCCCTAGACAACAATGTGCTTAGTGAAAGAGTACAGTTGTCGATTGATACTCCTTGTTTCTTGATACTAATATTTCTGCTGAGGACTGGCCTGGGTCCCCAGACTCAGTTTCTATGGGTGGTTGTTCTCCCTATATTCTAGATATTCAGGACAATGAGATGGAAAGAAAGGGTGGTGTAGGAAGGGAGAAACAGAGAGAGACAGAGAGAGTCTCTGTTTCCACTAACAAGCTGAAGGAATTTCTTTTTCATGTAGCCAGAATTACTCTCCACCTTTTCAATATGAGCATAGAGCCATATCTTCTGGGATTAGCATTGTTTACTCATGTGAGTACCACTTTTCATACTGTTTTTTTTATAAAGTATGTTTTAAGTAGCTAATGACTTAGTGGGGCTTAAGAGAGTGGATAAGGCAATAAGATGAGAAAATGAGGAGTAGAAGCCTTGTGTTTTCTTTCTTATTACACCTTTAATGAGACCATTTATGGTGAAACCCAACATTAAAACTTCGTCTTGAAAAAGTGCAATTGTGATGATCACTCTTGATTGTCATCCTGATAGGTTTTAGAATCACCATGGAAACACGGGAATGTTTACTATGGAGTTTCTGATTAGGCTGGTTATTTGTATGCATGTGGGGGTTGGTGGGAGACCTACCCTATGTATGAGCAATGCTAGTCTGTTGGTTGGTGTCCTTGTCTGAGTAAAAAGAAGAAATTGAGACGAGCAGCTATATCCTTCTCTCTCTGCTTCATGACTGTGGATGCAATGTGTCTAGCTCCCAGTGCTTCAGCTAAGCTGATTCCTTCACCATAATGGACAATATTCTCAAACTATGAGCCAAAATGAATGCTTCTTCAAGTAGCTTTTATCAGGTTTATTTTTTTAAAAAATCATAGCAGTTAGAAAATGAATTAAACCAAGGCAAAAATAGAGTATTTATGGATGTAGATGATTTCTTAAATATATTTAGGAGCTATCAAAAAATTACCAATAAGTCAAGCATCTTCAGAAAACTTTCTTGGGTTGGGTATATATGGCTCAGTGGTACAGCACATACCTCATAGTCCTGAGTCCAGTCTTCAGTAATGAAAGAAGAAGGGTGAAAGAGAGGAAAGCAAACATCCTCTTATATTCATTTGCCCATGGTAATGGTAAGGGTTTTGTTTTGTTTTGTTTTGTTTTCAGTCTGTCTTATAATCACAGAGGCACTATTTAAGCAAGTGATTGAAATGAAAATAATCCACTTGAATATCATAATCAGTTTTGAGTAGGCTTGTTGTTTTTTTTTAAGTTAACAGTGAAGTTTAAAAAAATAAAGCACACAAGATCAGAGTACTTTGAAGCACACACATAAAATAGCTCTGATTTTCAAACCCAGAAGTATAAACATAATGGGAAATAAAAATATTGTCAGAAAATTAACTATATGTTATGGCTCATTTTTGTTTTTATTCAATGGCTGCTGTTGATGTATCCATTATTCTTTTACCATTATATTATGAAACATATTGAGGAGTTGGTACTCTAGAGCTTATAACTGGTAATATAATTACTATGATTATCCAACATTTCATAAATGACAAAATACATGTGAATATATATATGCTTCTACAACCATTCAGAGTCACTCAAATCCCCATAATTCCTCTATGGTACAAGAGCTGCTTACAATAATGTTTGGAGATAGAAATTGAAGCTCATAAGAATCAAGGGATTAGAGACAAAAATAAATCTACGAGAAATAAGAATGCACATTATTTTTTCTTACAAATTTTGGTTGTCATTTTTTTGTAGGGGGGATGAGTTTAAAACATGGCTTCTCTGTGTAGCCATGGCTGCCACACTTTAAAAAAACACACTGAAATTGATAAGCAGATATATTTAGGCCTAATAATATCAGCTATTAAATATTTTAGAGAAATCATTTGCTAAAGATGTATAATATATTAAATAACTGCATCTATATACTTCATCAAAATGTAAGCTACATATTTACTTCGATACCATCTCAGACGTCCAAGAAATTTGAAAAGTTACCCAATTCCACACTCAAGTGTGGAAGTCTGGTGAAGCTACAGAACGTGTCCACAACAGCTTGTATTACAGAAAAGCCAAAGAAAGAGTCTTGCCCTTTTAATCCCCTAAAGGTGCCCCCTGTTTCACTACTTCATTTCTAAACATTTACTACTCTAAAATCTAGTCATAAGATCATATTTAATCCATACTCATTTTAAGACTGATTGCAACACTACTTAAACTACAGTGAAAAGAAATCATGCCTGTGACAAAGTAGCTCTTTCCTTTAGGAAAACAAACAAAACCTAGCTATGCATATAGATTGTAATTATACAAATCAGCCCTACTGTTGTATATGCACAGTGACTGAACTTTACCCTCTTCAGTATTTTAGCTCTTTATTACTTAGGCATGAAGCAAATTACAACACAAACACTTGGTGCAAATGAAAACAGGCACATTTTGTTTCCAGAGGTGGGGAATTTTTACCTGCTTACAAACTACCTTTTGAGAAACACCATGTGTCATTACAATTTTGACTGTCTTCAACATGATACTTGTAGCATTTTTTTATGTCTCAGAAGGATTTTGCACAGAGAAACTGAACATATTATATAGTTTAGTCCCTAGGGTGTGGAGAGCCACACAGCTGTGAAAAGATCTCTTCAAGTGAGTTGACAAAGTGGAAAGGTTTCTTCAGGCCTTTGTTCAAAATAATTCAGGAGGGGAGTTGTTTTCAGCCCAATTCCCACCAGCTGAGTTGAGTAATCTGTCTTGATCCCTTTAAGGAGTATTTGGGTATCTAATGCTCAATGGAAATTGGGGAAGAGGACTCTGATTTGTAGAAAGCAAAAATTCAAATATAGCACTGAAATTTTAGGTAGTTCTGACAGAAGAAGAAAGCAACTCTGTTGCTTGTAGTGACACCAAAGACTTAACGTGACTCAAACAGGTTCTGGTGATTCTGAAGCCCTCTGGAATCTTCCTACAG
>CM053766.1:63213063-63234816 GCA_028658305.1 Pachyuromys duprasi
CTACGCCTGGGATTCAAAATACCTAACCTGTGATTGAGATAAAAATAAATAAAAAAAAAAAAAAGAAATAGGGGAATAAAGAAGGCATCCGAGTTTTTCTATTGATAGAAAGAAAAAAAGTTCTTATAATCATAATTTAAAATATTTCTTGGTCTATTAAAAAAAAAGGAGGTGGGAAGGTTCTCATTATCTACCCAAGTACCTGACAGATAGATAGTCGCCACGTGACTTCCAGCAGAGGAAGGACACAGATACATGGAGAGGATTTCTCCCTGCAGACTATTTCCTGCCTTCTAGGGAATCTCACTAAATTAACAATAGCTGATAATTGTGTTTCATATTGACCATTAATAGAATCTGTATATGAAAAATGGGGAGCATGTGGTAGGGGGAGAATTCATAGTAGTGAAACAAAGTCTTGGAGAAAGGATAAGTAATATATTACTAACCAGATTAAATGAGAAGCAGGAGCCCACAGGCTTCATTTTTCTACTTTCTGAAACCCCACGACCAACATTGTCTGCTTTTACAGCTAAAGCACCATTAGAATTGGTAGTGTTTTAAACATGGATAAAGGGGTGCAGCTCTGGATGAAGTCTTAAGGCATTGGTCATGTGTATTTAATTTTTCCAAAGAACACAAGAATTATAACAAGGTGCTTCAATGGGATTAGAATTTTTTTAGACAATTTTTATGCAGACAGACAGTAGTTTCCACCAGGGCACTGTGCACATAAGGTCAGATGGGCACCTCCAGCCTGCCTCCACGTGCACCTGAGATTTGGAGTAAACTTTCGGCTTCTACTAAATGATACCCTAACTGAGTAACGCAGTCATTGGCAATGCTGACCATCTGTTGCTCATGCTGGATTCTTAAGGGAATAATAAGATTGAGACACATAAATAAAAGGATTCCTTAAGGTTAATGAACCCAAAGAAGAGCAGAAAACGGAGATGGTGATAGTGGTACCAGCTGCTTGCTTCAAGTCCAAAATTGTCTGTCTCCTCTCTCTGCACTTATTCCAATTAAATTTGGCAACACAGGAGCACTTAATGCAGGTTGTGTGTGTGTGTGTGTGTGTGTGTGTTTCCTGGTGGAAGAATGTTTCTCTGACAAAGGTGGACTAAGAAACTCACACTTTGAAAATATAGTTCCCTTTATCCATTCTGACCCAAGGCCTTTCTTTTCTCACTTTCATCCAGTCTTAACTACAAAGTCCTGAACAAATATGAGTACATATAGATGTCTAAGGAAATTCTATTAAGAGTAACAGCTATACAAAATTGTGTATATAAAGACAAGTTTAAAAGAAAAAAAAAGTAACAACAAACTCCCAAATACCCAAACACAGTCTGAAGTCTGTAAGATTTTTGAGGATAGATTAAAGGAACCATAACCAAAGGAGTAACCTTTGATCACAGTTAAAACAAAGCCAAATATACTCACAAAGGCAGAACTATTAAACACCATGAGACACCTATGTTGACTGTATGATATACAAGCAAGTCCTCATTGTCATGGGAAAGAATCACATGACTTCCAGAGTGCAAACAGAGGGCCAAGCAGATTCAGTTGCCTAAATCCCTATTCACCTTGATCATTTAGTTTCTGGTTAATGTCTGAGGATACTCTGGAACTGCTTATTGTAACAAATAGATCCTAAAATATCAGTCACTACATCCAAGATCTACGCTGAAATTAGTTCACAGTCGAAGATATTGTTTGTGGCTTGTCTTGTGTACAGAAGAACTTTGTTTCATAGTGGCATGAAACAGAGAGGTACTTGATATTCGACTGACAGTAAGTGTAACCTCCATCATTTTGGGTCCTAACCTTTAAAACATAGACAAACATCACCTATACAATCCACTGTCTATATTCTGGCCTCAACAAATCACTGTCTAGGGAAAATGGAAGCTGCTTGTGGAAGACAATGAACCACTTTATAATCTTATTCTGATTGACTAAAACTAATAGAAATATCCACTCTAAATACCTGTGAAATTTGACCTTTGTTGAATTTACAAATTGACAGTTCTTGATGAATTAGCTGTATCTTTTATATAGTGCTTATTAAATTCACCCTATACAATCACTAAGAGTCTGTTCAGATCCCTTCACAAAACTGTAAGTATGGGTTTCTCTCTATCTAAATTCGTCTATAGAATGTTTAATGCTTTATTTTTGCCAACCTCCTTTTAGTCATTACCCAATTGACAACAATGCCACATTTTGTAGAATATGTTTCATTTTTGTTTTATTAGCTCCCCCACATGGCTCCCCCAAATAACTTTGCTATCAATATAAGAAAACTCTAGGACTAAAATAAATGAACCCTGAAGTCTCAGGCCTACTGCAACATATTATCTCACCTAGTAAAAATACTAAGTGGCAGGAGAGGAGAGAATTCTCTGTTGCTTGAGATACTATGGATGACAAAGGCATTTCTCTCCTCATAGGGACTGTGGAAAGTCCTGAAAGTCAATGTTTGAGCTCCTATAACAGGAATAGGAAAGGAATACATGTGGACATGTGCAGAATGTTTGAAAGCATCATTGCAAAGGGCATTTGTAAGAAACAGAATGCTACCAAATGGGTAGCTACTAGCTGGGCAGCTATTGTACATACAAACAAAAACAAAGCAACAACAACAAAAAACCCAAACCAAATCTATTGGGACTATCATCATAAAAACATCTGTTCTCATGTCAGCCTCTTAAAAAATAACCAATAATCCTTAGATTAATCTTTGAAAGTAACTAATACTACATCTATTTATGAGCAAGCTCTTATACTCTGAACGTTTTGCAACTTAGCCAAATTTCTAAGGCTATTACTTCTCAGACTCACTATCCGAACTCAGATTTTTTCTGAAGGTAAAGCATACATATTTATATATCTAGTTTTATAATAATTTAAAAGTTCTGGCTGATAGAATTTCCAACAGTGAATATGGAAATGATGAAGAGGAAAAATATTGTTTACAGGTGTGATTCCTGTTTCTATACCTAAAGTATTCAATATAAAAATGACTCAAACAGATTTAATAGTTTCTCTATATTCAGGTTGAAAACTTTCTATCTTATTTTTCTCATTGAAGCATAAATGAAAATATTCTGGAATGTGACTCCTTTCTAGAAAGTTTTTCTAAGCAAGGAAACTAGAACAGCAAGTACTGAACAAACCTTAAACATATAATGTTTATCTAGATTTATATACATAAATGAAAGATTGAAGGCACATAAATATTTAGCAATACCAAATGCATAAACACCCTCTTGATATAATTTCACACAACTGGAAAAATTGATGTTTGTAGACATGCAAAATAATATAATGTAGAAAATGCTTATGTTGCTATGACAACATTTTTTAAAAATATACCAAATTCTTTATACAATATTAACATAACACTTTATATAACATAAAGCAAAAGCCAAACATGATACATAGAAAATTGGTGCACAAATTGAATATTATTTTTGCTATTTTTATGTGATGAAAAAAGGCTGCTTTTGTTCTTATTACTTTAATTGTGTGTATTCCCTCATAATTTCTTGCATGGATGAGTTTTATAATGGAAACTACCTGACCTTTTATTTCAATGAGCGGGACAATGAATTATATTTGTAAAAGTAAAGTGTGATTAATGCAATTATCATCTGCAATCAGCACTGTGAGCACAGCATCTTCATGACCTATGCAATAACTACACAATCATAAATGTCTATAATATGCTAAGTGTGTCCTTAATCCCCAGAAAAGCAACAACTGTGCTTTGCTTTATTTCCCTATGTATAGGCTAAATTTTCTGAATTGTTTACCTGGAAAAATACAATATCACTGTCATCATGATTATCCTTTAGTTTGTCATCATATTCGTTTAGACAAATATCACAGGTACAGAAAACATGTCATCTGTCTTTCCAACTCATCACTTTTGCAGACCAGACCCTTAAGAAATTTAAAATCTTCTGGCCTGCTTCATATTTATATTTTGTTAAATACTCCAGATAAATTTTGCTTTGAGGATTCCTTCACATCATTGGCCATTTTCTTCCAAAGGTTAAAATGCCATGTTGTATAGTAAAATGGTTGCCTAAGTGGAAGACTCCAACAGCCATTACTCATTTGAGGAACTCTTGTTTGCTTGCTCTATGTATTAATGACTTTGTTTAATGAGTGACTATTACCTTTATCCTGGTTGAGATGTTACCTTCAATATAAATTTAACTCATTCATTGACCTAATATTTTACATACTTATTTATATCTTGCATGTTTATTGTATCTTTAAATTTTTAAAAATAACTGTCCTTTCTCACATCTTGTTTTGGTCATTTTTTCCCCTAATTTCTGAGAGCATCAAGGAAGCAGCCAGATTTTGCCTGTTAAAAACCATACTCATTTTCCCACTGAAATTTCACATTTATTTGATTTTGTTTTCTTATAAACTCAGCCCTTGCCACACTATTCCCAATAGGTGGTAAAGCTGGCATATGACTAAAATCTAGGCTACCGAATGGCTTCTACCTAAACCATTACTGAACCGTACATAAGTTACATACAAAAACTTGGCATTATATGTAGTCATAAAATTCCAACTCCTATGATCATGACTGCCCTTATGGCCCTCTGAAAAATGTTACTGTGGCTTGTCCTCATTGTTAAAGCAATACCCCAAGGCTTTTAAATCTTAAATGTCTAGTTGCCTGCGACTACCAATAGTAACCGCCTGCACATGGGCTGGGAATTAAAAGAGACAGAGAACATGAAGAAGTGACGCCAAGACAGTATTCTGATCAAGGCGCCATTTTTATTACAGAGTAAACCACTTATATAGGTTTCCAAGTAAACATATCCAAGCAAAACAGGAAAATTAACCAAGCAAAACAGGAGGTTTAACTGAGCAAAACAGGAGGTGTAACTGAGCAAAACAGGAGGTTAGCTGAGCAAAACAGGATATGTAACTGAGCAAAACAGGAGGTGCCTGCTGAAAACAAGAATAGTGAGCCAGCATGACTTGCACCCAGGTGACCATCTCAGGTCTAATGGAATGGCTACCTCATAAATGTCTAATTTTCTGGCATATTCCCACCCTTTCCTTAACAGCTCTGGCCTCAGGTCATATATGCAAGATATGCAAGCTGCATATGAAACTTGCAAACAGCAAGATGTACAATTTGTGGAATATAAACCAACCTCCATGTTTAATGGGAGAGAAGGTTTTAAGGCTTCAAACCCAGTTTGACTGGTCCTTCCATCCTTTATTGTGCTAAGGATCCTTAAAACTCTAGGCTCTATTTCTATTCAAGGAAAGAGACCTGGAAAAAGAATGGTTGCAAAGAGCCTCACATTAGACTCAACCCCCAACAATGAAAAAGGAAGGTCTAGAGTGAAAGACAGATATATAAATATATTCAAAGCAATCTCTTACATATTCAGAAAATGTTGGTAATGTAGGGGCTACAACCAAGGGATTCACTTTCAGGGCTCATTGACCATAGACTTTCGGCAGACTACTATTAAAATTACTTAATCTAAACAAGCAGGGAAGGGGTCCTGCAATATGAGAAACAGAAGAGTGTAACGGGGCCAGCAGTGGTACCCTGGGGCTCTGAGCAGATTCAGAATTCTGCTTGGCGGCAGAGAGGAAGCCAGGGAGCTGCACTTGCTAACAGCATCTCTAACTCACTTAGCCCTGTTTCCAGACCTGGCCTTTTGTTTGTTTCCCTTAACCCTGTACCTGATTTGGTTAGGAAAGCAGCTCTAGACAGATCCTCCCCACTTAAAATCTCTTCCTGAGTCTTTTTTGTTTCCTTATTTTTAATGAATATCATTAGTTTGGCCCTGGCATCTAGGATAGACTTTGTCAGTTATCATTTTATTTCTCATATATAAACATTTAAATCCTATGATGAATTCAAAACAGCCACTTAGATTGGATTTTCTACCATTCAACGACATTTAAAACTAACATGGTAAGTTTGCATTTAAAAAGAAATGCATGAGGAATCAGTTTATAAAACATAAGAAGCCTGGAATAAAACATAAAGGGAATGAGTGTTAGAATAAGGATTGGACTTTGAGTTATTGGGGTCAGATTTGGGCCTCAGCTCTTACAAAGCCTTGTTGTATAACCTCAAGCAGGTAAAATATTTAACATTTTAACTGTATTTCTTTGTTCTTATTCTTTACTACTGTAATGTTAAATAAAATCACCTCTTTGCTCCCTGTAGCTTCAAATTTTTACTAAATTATGTTTCAAGCCACTTTCTGAATCAGGCCACCCAGATTCTACATACACACTAACACAAATGTCCCATTATATCCCGCAGTCTCCAGTTCAACCTAGGAACTAGACTTCTGATCTCATAAACCTTCACAGAAAGTTGTGGCCTCTGAATACATGCAACTGTTAAAGGAGATCAAATTAGAAAACAGTATTAGTGGTGACAATGGAATAGTGTGGATGTCTTTTAGAGACACTAAGCAAGGTCTGGTAAGCATATTGGTAATGGCATGAATGTGAGGGGAAGGAAGAAAAGAATCAAAGACATTGCCTACGGCCCAAGAAGCAGCCATTGAAGCTGTAGTCTTCTGAATCATATGCTTTATCTTAAGAAGGTAGAGTAATGTTTTCTTCCTCAGAGTTACTGTAAAGATTCAATAAGATAATATAGATTCTGGTGCTGGTACATCTGGGCGGGGGAGGAGATGCGTTTGATTTTTTTTAACAGTTAGATGAAATTAGAATTACTATTTTGGTCCAAAACCAAGAGAAACATTGAGTTGAAGTTGTTAAAAGTAAGAACAAATGTTGTTCTGATTTCTTCCTTTTCCACTCAACTCTTCCTATTTCTAGCCATGCCATGAAGTCTGTAGTAGAGCTGGCCTGTGACCAGAGTTCAAGTCACCACCAGGTTTCTAGTATTTGGCACATGTTTAACATATTGAAGGGCTTACTTTTTAATGGATTAATAGCAGTTTTAGTAATATCCAACAATGAATAAATTCAATTCATCCAGTGAGAAGACTGTGAACGTAATGTCATGGGGATGCTTGAGATTCGGTGTAAGCACTATTAGTCAAGAGGATGGGATGATGTAGATTGTGCTGAGAGAGCACTATAAAGCTCTGTTGTGGGAATAGACACCATGGCCACGGTAACCCTTATAAAGGATAACACTTAATTCAGGCTGGCTTACAGTTTGGAGGTTTAGTAGATCTATCCTAGGGACACTCTTCCTCCAACAAGGCTACACCTACTTCAACAAGGCCACAGCTCCTAATAGTTTCACTGCCTATGGGCCGCTAACATCCATTTTCATTCAAACTACCACACTCCACTCCCTGGCCCCCATAGGGTTATAACCATATCAGAATGTGGAAATGCATTCAGTTCAACTTCAGACTCCCCTTAGTCTGTCAGTCTCAACCCAGTTTAAAAATCCAAAGTCTCTTATGAAACTAATGGCAATCTCTTAATTGAACAACCCTATAAAACCAAAATCCAACAGTAAATTACATACTTCTAACATATGCACTTTGTATTTTTCCTCACTTGGCTTGCTTCTTTCATTATAGATCTGCAAAGACTAGCCACTAATACCCACATGACACAATCAATACTAGGCTGTTTGCAATCTTTGCCAAAGCTGTTAATCCATAACTCTTCAACTTATCCTTATTTTGGACAAGGACAGAAAGCAGCCACTTTTTTTTTCTTTGCCAAAAGATCGCAAGGACTATCACTAGGACACACACCAGTATGCTTCCTCTGAAATCTCTTACATTGGACCCCCACAGTAAAATTCACCCTCTGTACCACTGTCTTCCATGATGCTACTGGTGTGGCCCATTAAGACCCACTGAAAACGTTCAGCTGTTTTCCTAATCCAGATTCCCAAAGTCTACATTCCTTCAAACAAAAACACAGTCAGGCCAATCAGCAGCACAGCAGTCCCTGGTACTGACTTCTGTCTTGGGGTTCTATGGTGAAGAAACACCATGACCTTGGCATTCCCTCTTATCAAGGAAAACATTTATTTGGTGCTGGCTTATGTTTCAGAAGCTTAGTTCATTATAATAATGTCCAGAAGAGCAAAGCAACCTTGCAGACAGATGTGGTGCCAGAGAAGGATCCAAGGATTCTACATTTGAATGGTCAGAAAGCAAAAAGAGACTGGGCCTGGCTCGAGCATATGAAAGCTCAAACCTCCCCTCTCCACCCCCTATGCCTCAGTGACATATTTCCTCCAAGAAGGCTACAAGGCTTAATAGTGCTACTTTACATAAGCCTATGGGGACCATTATCATTCATATCACCACAAACAGTAGAATCAACAGTGCTAGGTAATGGAGTACGTATGAGTGGAAGGAATATAGGAGTGAAGTGCCACTGCGTGGTTTCTAACATGTTTTCAATGAAAGGGGGTGCCATTCAGAGAAGAGGGCAGACCTTTCTGCACAGTCTGAGGTGGCTGTGATTAGACAAGGGAAACTCAGAACCAGATCAACTTGAAAACTCTAGAAACACAGCCTTCAGATCATAAACTATAAGTAAAGTCATGGAAAATAATGCCATTCTCGAGATGAAAAGTTGATGAAGAAGTCATGAATTTAGGAAAGGAACATGGAGCTTTCTAATACCAATGGCCCAGGAATAGAAAGAATGAACAAGACAAGAACAGATTACAAAGGTTCACAAGCAAAATCTGGAGAGATTTTAACACAAAAGCCAAGAAGAAAGTATTTCTGGCAAGAAATGATCAGCAATATTAAATGAAACTGAATCATGAAAAAGATGAATCCTTAGAGAAAAACAGTTTCAATATTTATACCATTTTCATCTTACTCTATTATAAATAATTTTCACACTCTATAAAACCAAACAGAACAAAATAAGAAACAAACAGCTAAAGTCCCATAGCTCTATTGATAACCCCAGGAGTACATCTTGGCATACATATCCTGGATATTTTGAATACCACACTCATAAGCAATATGGCTCTTCTAATATTTTCCTTAAAAATAATGTTACTATAGTTTTATTTGTTGTAAATTTAAGCTGTTTATCGAAAGCCTTTTGCAGTCCATTTTAGACATGAGAGACAATGAGATACAATGGACAATAATAGAAAAATCCATAATGTGTATGGTTATGTTTTTGTCAACATCGATTAAAAAACAAACAAATAAACAAAAAAACAACAAACAAAAACACTATTGTCGCCAAAGAAGAAACATCAATTGAGAAAATGTGCTATCTGATTGGTTTGTGGGCACATCTGTGTGGCATTTTTTATTAATTATTAATATGCAAGAATTCATCTCTTTGTGGGCATTACCACCTCTGTGCAGGTAGTCCTGAGTGCTATAAGAAGCCAAGGAAGGCAAGCCATAGGGAGCAAGCCAGTAAGCAGTGCATTCCTCAATGGTCTCTGCTCCAGTTCCTGATACAGCTTCCTGCTTTGAGCTTCTCCCATGGCTTCCCTCACTGATTTATGACAAACTTTTTCATCTCCAACTTGCTTTTGCCCTCGGTCTTTTATGACAGCAACGTAAAGCAAATGTTTGGATAAACATAAAAGACATAGAAATCAAAATAGTGAAAAGAACAGATTCAGAATAAGAAAGACCACAGAAGAGAAAGAAATCTTCTAATTTCAGTAAGAATTGATTCCATTTGATCTGAAAACACTCTTATGGAGACACAAATTATTTTTTACGTATAATAAATAAGAGATTAGCAATTAACAGGTAGTCTGAAGGTACAAAAGTATTGTGGTATACAGATAGGGATTAGACCAGGACAGTACAACAACAATCCCATGAAATGTTTAATCCTCATGAGATGCTGTTTATCCCAAGCAGAACATTATTTGCAGAATATATGCACGAAGGCAAGAATACAAAATCCAAGACCTATTCAAGAGCTAGGTGTTTACTGTAGTATGAGTAAAGAGTGGGCATATGATAGTAGAAAAGATGGGAGAATTGCTATAAAGAGGTTATAAAAGAGTAGATGCAGGGGAAATTCTGGTTGGGATATAGTATATGAGGGAAGAATCTATTTTCAATTTAAAAAACAAGAAGAAAATATGCACGAAGAAGACTCTGTCTTTACCTTTAAATGTTAGATGAATATATCCCAGTAATGGAAGTATGAAAACTTACTATTTGAAAATAGTTCTGATTAATTTATATGGATGTGTGTGTTTGTCCATGTGAGTGTGAATTTTTACTACTTAATAACTACAAGAATAATTTTTTGGGTGATGCCTGGATTGAACCCAAGGTCTTGAACATGGTGAGTATTGGGCATATTCCTGACCTGGCAAAACATGTTATTTTGTTTAATTTTCATTCCTCAAAAATGCATAATTTCCTTATTAGAATATTACAAGGAATTTTACATCAACGATAAAGACTTCAGGTATCAGTTTCCAGACCTCCACAGTACTCTCTATCTACTTGGAAGTCTTTCCATTTCCACGACACAAGATGTCTGATGGAGTAAATGGTTTTTTAGTATTTTGCTTTCTAACATCAGCATTATACTCTACCCCAACCCTCTTCAAGGAAATCTCTCCAAGAATATTCAAAAGACTTGGTTGAAATTTAGTTGATTTTTGTCTTTCCTTTCTCAAAGTGGAAGTAGCTGAGAAAATCAAAATAAGCAAACGATGTGAAAAAAAATGCAAAGGCTAGAGCTAAATGGCTTCCAAAGCACGGGTAATAGGATTTGTCTGTGCTGTTTCAAAATGGGCACATTAAAGGCACAAGCCATGCTTTCCTATTTGGCAAATTAGACAATTTCCTTTCTTAGTTAACTATAAACACCCAGTCAGGTCTTATGAGCTTGCTTCTATTTTGCAACTGACATTTTTAGAGCTAAGGACTCTGCTATTCCACTTCCTAGAAACGAAAGGTAGTTAGTCATCATTTGCTTAAATCCAGTCTCACAAGCAGAATATTAAATTAAGGATAATAAATACGCCCCCACAGTTAGGAAGCTTCAGCAACAGGACAGAATAAAAAGGGGGAAAAAGTTTTGTTCTACTGAGAAGATAAAAATCTAGGAGAACCTTGAGTTTAAGGCTGAGTTCTGCCAATCCTTCTTATCCGTTTAGCTCTGTTTAAGTTGGGGAAAGTCTAGGTAAGAAATCAATATCATCTCTTCATTTCCTAACTCCTCTGTTTTTCCTAACTCCTCCTTGGTTTTTCACTCCATCCTTAGTGGCAGCCAATACTTTTTCAGACTAATATACATGAGAATAAGAGAGAGTGGATACCGGTGGGTGATATCTAGAAAAAGTGAGGTTTACCCCAAGTTTATAATAATAAAGTCCAGGTTGTACAATTCCCGGTTGAGTGTACTGCTGTCCAGCAAAGGAACCTAGAAAGCCCCCTCTTGTCTACGTGCAGGTTGACTTTCAGAGGAGTCCCTAGAGCTGGTCTCCTGAACTTGAATTTTGGAGGATGCCCTCTGATATGCTTGTGTACACTACTACTCCTTCATCTCTCTGGTCCTAGCTTCGTCCCTAGAGCTGACATGTCTGTAGCAGTAAGTACTATTTAAACGATGCAAGAATTAAGACTGAAGATGTGAAGAACTCAACACTATCTTGGTTACAAGTACTCAGTAATTGTCAGCTCTTTTTATCTGCTTCTTCTAAGTCTTCTGAAGAAGAAAAGTCCCTACCACCCATTTTAATATCAATCTTTAAGGATTATTATTATTACTAAGAAGATATTACAAAGTTATAATTTAAAATATTAATAATTCTTCCTTTCAAGTTTGCAGGTTTTACTGTTTATTTATTTTGACTAAACTTTTAAAACTTATTTTAGTGAGTTTTACTTATTTCTTACAAAGATGATGGTATATGTAGAAGAGATTATATAGAGGTGTTACATATTACATTTACAATGATACCTACACACACATGCTTATAAGTGTGTCATAGGTATATTTTAATTATTTAGAAGTATCTTTTGTAAGATTTTTTAATTTCTATTTTGTGTGTGTGTGTGTGTGTTAGCTCCTGTATGTATGCCTGTGCACGATGTGCATACCTGGTGCTTGTATAAGTCAAAAGATGCCCTGGAACTGGAGGAAAAGAATGACAGGAAAACACCTGAGTTTGTTTTGTGTGTGGCCATCCACTGCTGCACATAGAGCCTACCCTTAAGAGGGCTAATTGCTTTTGTCTCTTCAAAGAAATTTTACTCACATTGAGATCACGACTATAGGCTCTTTTTAATTTTTAAAGAACTTTTTAAGGGTATATATGTGTGTGTGTGTATGTACGCATATGCAAGTTAGAATCAGATATAAATTACTGTTAAATATGACTTAAGGTTCATTGTTTTCCATGTGGAAATCCTGTCATTCCAGATAATTTGTTAAAAATTTCCTTTCTTCTATATGACCCTAGCTTATCAGGTCTCTTCAAGGCTGGCTGCATCATCTTACTCAGTGGCCAGATAGAAGGGGAGGAGGTCCTCCCCTATCAGGGGCATAGGGGAAGGGTATAGGGGGAGAAGAGGGTGGGTGGGTGAGAATAGGAGGAGATGAGGAAGGGGTCTACAGTGGAGATACAAAGTGAATAAATTGTAATAAATAAATAAATTTTAAAATTTCCTTTCTTCTATTTTTCTCAAAGTACATTGACTGTTTAAGTTTCTATTTCTAGGTTGTATTTTATTATATTGATCTTTATATCCAACAACAGCTTGTTAATTGCTTTTTAACTGGGCTTAAACTGTGCTTTCAAGAATACTTTGACTATTTGATGACCTTTGCATTTAATATTTTTTGTACACAATATATTTCATATGATATACCATAATACACACACATTACATATAATATGCACACACACAATTGTGTGTCTTCATAAGATTGTTTTCAGATCAAATGGAATCAATCTATCAGTAAAATAAAGGAACAAACCAAGGAAAGGCGTGAAGTTGGAAGAAAATGGAAGAAATGAAAAAGAGAGAAGGGAAAGTGAGGAAGAATGGGAAAGGAGCATGTTTTCAATTTTTTTTTAGAATTAATCACTTTTAGTGAAATTAATACTTACGCTTGAATTATCCTCTAAATTAAAAAAATTATGTTTGATTTTTCTCAACAATGATTTTTATTTTGGTTATTCAATGTAATAATTTCAAATATTTTAATAAATTTATTTTTCTATTTGGATGCCATTCTTGAGAACATCAACCTGAGAATTTGTTTTTGAGAAATCCGTCATTCTTCTTTCATGGCTTATTTTGTGTGTATGCGCACATACTCTATGTGTACTGTTCAACAAATAAATATTATGTATAGAAAAAATACATTGAACTTTTTTCTTTTCAACCTTTGCTCTTTTTTACTTGTCCTGTTGCATTCTGTTGAATCTCTAGGTGCTACCTTGGCTGGTAGTTCTAAGCTAAATACCATCTTTACAATACATGTGTTCACTCCTACTCAGGTTAAGCTGACATTTATTTCATGAAACAGCTTTATATTCCTAGCATCTTTCCCTACATCTCTAATTTACTAGTAAATATAGTCTTGGCATATTAATTTTTAATGATCTCATCAAATGGTAAGACATTACCATTTTACCGTCACTAGGGAAAACATCATTTTAACTCTTCTCCATTTTTTAACTTTCAAACTAATATGATAAGAAGTATCACCAGTTTTCAAGTGTTTGGTTTAAAATCATCTAAAGTGACAAAATAAACTGTAAAATGATTAAGCCTGAAGTACCTTCAAATTTTTGAAGAATGAAGAAATATTATGAAATATATAAATGTATCCAATATAACATCTTTTTTACATAAAGTATTTAGTCTTTTCAAAAACTGATAGCTTTACTTCTATTTCAGATCTAGTACACTTCAATTCTTAGAGAAATTACTGTGGGTGCCCAAAGGAGCACCATCATTGTGGATTAATCATGTTAGATCAGCACACTCTGAGACGCTGAAGCCACACCCACTTGGGCATTGTATTTCAGTAGGTTTCATTTTTTTCTTCAGACTGCCATTTTGCTCTCTGGTTGCATTAGAAAGACGCTTGGTTAAAAAGGCCTCATTGTGAAGAGAAATGAGGGGAAAGCTTTGCAACAAGGCAAGAGCTAATTCACTATTCTGAAGAGACAGATACCCATCACTTCCACAATGAAAGCTAATAGCTCTATAGACCCAATGCACTCAGCTCATCTAGGAAGAAGTTGATGAGGGGAAAGTGGGATTTTCATGTCTAAATGCTATTACTAAATATAAAATACACCTGTACCTCCTTTATATAAAAATGTAACTTTTAAAAAATTTGCCCAACTGGCGTAAGTGCCATCGCTAAATATAAAACGTTTTTTTCTCTTAAGTACTAATTTTTATGAATATTTCATATACACCTGACACTGATTATTTCTTGTGGAGCTATTCCTAAATATCAATTGGAATATAATAGCAAATTTTAATATTTACTAATTTGAAAAAAAAATCTTGAATCTGGAAATCATCCTCTCATCCCTAATATTTCCTATAGGATTATAAATACTTAAGCACTGCCATCTTAAAATAACCTAATGGCTGCCTAATTTACTATGCCAGAATTCTAATATAAAGAGACAAGATTTCCCATGAAAGATATTCTTGTCCAACATTCCCAAGGGTAAGGTCAATTTCCTGAACACGAGTGGAGTGTTGCCTAAAGGCACAGCCATACTAGGCTCACCAAGTTATGCACAAAGATAGAAATTCATGAGCAGGAAAAGGAAGGGAGAGAAACTAAGAGCATGAATTTCAGAAACAAAGTTCTCATATAGTTAAGGACGGAATGGTTTTGCAAGCTTAATTGTGTCATTTGGGGATGGTTCTCCCTCGGCGTTAGAAATAAATGATTGTTACAAAACTTTAACATCTAAGATAATGCATCTTCACAAAATATTATACTATGTCTTCAGGTGATTAATTTTAGTTAATACAAAGATGCCATAATATTAAATTCTTAACAATTACACGAAGCTAAATCAGCCTGAAGAAATGGTTGTTAGTTATAAAATGCCTGTAATATGGAAATCAGATGCTATTCACTCTCTCATTTCAACCACAGAAAATAGGAGTGTTTCAGATTTTGTTCAATATCTAGGGTTAAAATTTTAATTTGTAAAAGAAGTGAACTATCCTTATGAAGAGTTAAATATAATAATATTTATGCAAACAGTGTGGGAATTTATGTAAAGCACATGTGTTCTGTCACTTGACAACCTCCACATTGATATTTGAGCTCATTCTAGCATTTGAGAATTATTACATACAGCGAATTTTAATGACCTACTTATGTTGAAAAGATATTTTTTTCCCAAGCCAGTAGAAAGTGTGCCACGTTGAGTTAATTCTTCTTGATGTAATAGGAATAGTAAGGTCAAAGAATTGTATGTCATACTTATCACCAACTTGGAAATCTTTTTTTTTAATTAATTCAATTTCCATCTTGGTCATAGGACCCTTACTCCTCTCCTCCCAGCTCCACCTTGCCTCCCACATCCCCTCTCCACTATTTCTCAGAATAGGGGGGCCCCTTACCCAGATACCCCAGCTCATCATTCACACAATGATGAAATTTATCTCCCTCCCCTGTAGGGGGGTCAAAAATCAGGCAGCATAGTCTGTATCAGAGATATCCCCACTCCCCTGATTAGTGGCTGACATGATGCCTAACATGTCCATCAGACTTATCTTCTCTGCTTCTGTGCATTGCAGTATATCTGTCCTGTCCTGTATGACTAAAATCTGCTTATAAGCAAATATATATTATGTGTGTCTTTGTGTATTTGTGTTACCTCACTCAGAATGATCTTTCCCAGTTCCATCCACTTGCCAGCAAATTTTATGATTTCCTTGTTTTTAATGGCTTTGCAGTATCCCATTGTGTAAACGGACCACAGTTTCTTTTTTTATAATTTTTATTTTTCATATTAATCACAGGTTATTTACTTTGTATCCCAGCTGTTGCCCCCTCCTTCTTTCCCTCCCAATCCCACCTTCCCTCTCTCAATCTCCTCCCTGCCCCTGTCTAAGTCCACTGGTAGGGGAGGTCCTCCTCCCCTTCCATCTGAGTCTAGCTTATCAGCTCTCATCAGGACTGGCTGTAATGTCTTCCTCTGTGGCCTAAAAAGGCTGTTCCTTCCTGGGGGTGGGGGAGGTCAAAGAGTTCATGTCAGAGACAGTCACTGTTCCCTTTACTAGGGAAACCCCCTTGGATGCTGAGCTGCCACGGTCTACTTCTGAGCAGGGGTTCTAGCTTATATCCATGTATGGACCAAAGTTTCTTTATCCATTCTTCGGTTGAGAGACATCTAGGTTGTTTTCAGTTTCTGGTTATTACAAATAAAGATGCTAAAAACATGGATGAGCAGATGTCCTTAAAATCTTTTTAAGGACTTCAGTTTGCTCATTAGAAAAGGATGAAAATGAATTACAAGAAATCTTGCATCATTCAAACTCTAATGTTCTGATTGTATGACTGTAAATGTGGCTTATAACAGAGAATAGAAGTAGGCACAATATCTTCATCTTCTACAAAGTTTTTAAGATTGGTTAATTCTTCTCAAGACAGTTATAACTTTGGAGAGATTTAGAATCATCTAAATAGTTGATGATGTTTATTACTGGGGGTTAAAACTGATTGTCCATTTATATTGTAAATTTGCATTGTTCGATGTAAATTTAAAAGATAAACTATGGCATAGATGTTACATCCAAGTTTTCTTTTATCTGAAAGGGACTATAACACCAGTATAGTATCTTCAGACAAATTGTGTGTGTATGTGTATGTGTGTACACCAAAATGAACCCAAAAAGTTCAGCTTGTAGTTTTTATTGAGCAACAAATACACATCAGGAATTCATCAGAATTTGCCAATATATGAACTTATTCAATTCTTACAATAGTTCTTTAAGGCAGATATTTTTTATTGTTATGAACAACTATAATAAATGACACACAAGCTATCACAAGACATGCTATGGTACTAGGATTTGATGAAGCTAAGGATTCAGTCTACAAATGCTGGCTCCAGAACTCACAATTAGTGTGAATAAATGTTGGCCTGAATTGTGTCACTTATAATTCATATTGCTGTTTTCACTTTTTACAATCACTTTGGATGACGTGAAGCATCTTACTTGTCTTGGACAGCTAAGCCCTCTCTCTTAGGAGTTTGTCCAGACCAAAGTCTTGGGTCATTTTATTGCTGGATCTTTATTTATTTACCTTTGTATGAATCAACTACTGCCTACCTAGAGTCAATTTACCATATTAAAAGATCATAAACAGAGTGAATTAAACAACAGACATTTATTTTCCCATAGTTCTGGAAGTGAAAAATCCTCAGATCAGAGTGGCAGCATGCTTAGGCTTTAGAGTGTTGTCATTGTGTTTTTGACTTATGGACTCTGCCTTTTCAATATGTCCTTATGAGGCAAGTGCTCTTAACCTCTGAGCCATCTCTCCAGCCATCTTCTTAAGGTAGCTTTAACTCCATCACGAATTATACTCTTCTGAGATCTAACTTGAAATTTGTAATTTGCCAAAGGCATTACCACTAATAGGAAGACACTGAGAGTTGGTATGTCACCATGTGAACATGAGACTAACGTAAAACACTTAGAGTTGCATAGAGAAGACAATTAGCAAGGCAAATAAGTAAAACAGATTATTGCTGGTGATAAGCACTGATGGAATTTAAGAAACACACCTTTTGGTGGAATACTAACATTTTGGATGGCGTGGTCCAGAAAGCCTTTTGAAACTGGGCATAGTGGCACACGCCTGTTATCCCAGCAGTAGGGAAGGCAGCGGCAGGCAGATCTCTGAGTTCCAGCCTAGTCTAACTCAAAGAAAAAAAAGCAACAAAAAGAAAGTCTTCTGAGTTAGGGAGACTTTTTACCTCAGTGAAATAGCTGAAAAAGACTCTGGGATAATGGTTTTAGGTATGAATGACAGCTATGAGGCAGGACGGCTCAGCCACTGCTGTTTAGAAAAAGTGTTAAGAGATTATGTTAGAGAAGTGGAAGATGCCCAGCGACCATGAAGATCATTGCTATTTATACTAGGAAGTTCAAATTTTGTTGTTTGTGTGAAATGGAAGCTGCTAACGTGTATTGGGGAGAAAAATGACATGATCTGACTTTAATTTTAACAGAATACTTCTAACTGCTCTACTGAAAATAAGCTGAAGAAGAAAACAGGAGCTGGAGCGTAGAGACTAGTGAGGATTATAAACTATCAAATTATTAGAGAGATTAGGCAAATGGCTATTAATCTTGTCTCAGATGAATTGATCAAATGTTTTTTCTGTTGTTGTTATACAAAGACAATTTGAATGTGATTTCGATGCAAATTAGGAAAGAATTTTAAGGAAGTTGGCAAAATATATAGTGCACTAATCTCCTGTCAAATTCTTTGAAAGAACATCACAACTTCAAATTCGATGCAAACCATATATAAAATAAACTAAAAGCATGGTACTGAAAGCCATATTTGAGCACCTGAAAGTTATATATTTTACAGAATAAAATTTAAACCTTAGTACAGAATTTTATAATATAGTAAATACTACCTCTAATATTAAATGTGGAAAAGGTTAAAATGAATATTCGTTATAAAATATATTCTCTGGTGTCTACAGGATGAAATCATTGGTTGATTTGTTCTCATTACAGCAGAAAGAGAAATGCTGCTGAACAAGAGAGATTCTGGCCACACAAAATAACCATGATTTTGAGGAATTGCACTACAGAAGAGGCAAGGGAATAATATGTGGAACATTTCGAATCAACAAGGAAATAATAATCTGTTTTGTATTTATAATTCCAATGTCACAGTCTTCTGGGTCACAGATATTCATATTGTGCATAACTTTTTCTAGGGTTGTCATTGATAGCTGAAAGCATGGAAATGGAAGACCCATCTTGGCATACAACAATTTGATCAAGGAATACTATAGAAGTTGAAATGCAACAAACAACAAACAAACGAACAAAATCTATAGAACAGAAGTTGGCAGGAAGTCTGATGCTTACTGCCCGCAGTAGTTTAGATAAAAAATATCTCCCATATTCTTGTGCGTTTAAATCCTTGGTCTCTAGTTGCTGGTGCTATTTATTTGTGAGATTTCAGAAGTGTGTCCTTGTTGAAAGAAGTGTGCCACTTGATGCAGGCCTTTCGTGTTAATACTCAGTAACCCTTTCAGTTGGTATTCTCTGCTTCATTCAAGATGTGAGCCCTCAGGTTTCTAATCTTACTGTGCCAACTTTTCTAATCTGCTTGCTGTGTCTGCCACTTGCTTCCATACTTCCCTGACTTTGTGACAGTTATTCTGGGGACATAATGAAAAACAAGCTCTTCTATATCTTACTTCGGCCATGATGTTTTATCTCAATAGCACAGAGGTAACAAATACAGAAGTCTGCCCTATGCCTCTTGGTACTCATCCATCTAAAGTGCTAAATGATACAGCCAAAAAGGGGGAAATAATCCACAAAACCAAATCATAAAATTTAAAATATAAAAGTAGCACCATGGAGAGAAGAAAAGTCCAAGGGAACTTATATACAGTATTTGGGAGTACCTATAAACTCAATTGGGCTGTCTACAATGAAGTAACAACTAAATAATCATAGTATTAAACTGAAGCAAATACCCATCTCCATCCAAACACAAAAGGAAAAACATAAACAAAATAAATCAGTATTGCTTTGTGATATTTAATGAAAATGTTTGATTTACATTTTCAGGAAAATTAGGAGAATGAAAGTGAAAATCCATGCTGAAAAGATGGCTCACTCAATGATATGCTCACTAAAGAAGCACGAGGACCCACATTCAATCTAGCATTCATATCTGTGTGTAGTGCCACACGCTTACAGTCCTAAAGTACTGGAAGGAGAGAGAGGCAGACATCTACAGCAACACAGGTACCACATCCCTGTGCACACACTAGCACACATACACACTCAAAAAACAAATCAAAGAAACTATTATTGGAAAAGAAATTACCATAATAAATAAAATGGAAAATTTTAAAACATTAAAAATAATAACATTGTATGGTTAGTGGTCATTCAGTGGCATGATAGAAAGATCTGAGAATTTCTAATAGAATAATTCAGGAAAGAGAAAACAAAGGCTACTGATGGAAAACTTGCTGTGGACAAAGTTAAAGACAAGGGATGTAAGGAGGACTTTATTCAGGTCTACTGTAATGAAAAAGAAAGCCCAGATTGCAGTATGAACAGAACTCTAACAAAAAGTTGCAGGAGAATGACCATATTTCATGCCTGTGCCTGTGCCTCACCCAGAGGAAAAGTGAGCATATCATAGCTTCAGGACAGGAGACAGTCATACAACATGGCACAAAGAAAGCGATGCACCTATCTACATTCAGCCTGGGGTGAAGGATGCTATGCACTTTCATGAGAGCATTTCAAAGGGATGGCTCCCAAGTACTGAAAAAAAAAATCAGTCGTGAGTCATAAAGCGGGCAAAGAGCTTCTTTAAAGATTTAAATTTCAAAGGGGCAGAGACAGGAATTACAGTGTTTTAAAGTAAACGCTCTAGAGAAATAAATAACATCTGTAGCTTAGACATCTACTTCTATAGGGCTGTGTGGAGACAGATCAGGAGCCAAGCTAAAGTCTATTCAAGCTGAAAAAAAAGAAGAGCATCTTGGTCGTTTTGTGAATAGATGTCATCACATTTGAAGTCAGTATTGAACTTTCTGGAAAAAAAATGAAACTACAGCTAGTACATGATCAGTGCTGATGTCCCAGCAATACTCCTCCTGTGCGTAAACCCAGAGAGCTCCAACGCTTACCACAGGGGTAACATGTGTACCACTTGCACATACATTATTCACAATAGCTAGGAAAGGGAAGCAGTTAATTGCTCACCAACAAATGAATGGATAAAGCAAATATGGAACAAATGCAAACAGAATCTTTTTCATCTATAAAGAAAAATAATATAACGATGTTTGTAGGAAATGGGTGATACTAAATGAGATAACTCAGTCTCCAAAGCCAGACACGTGTGCCCTCCCATGTTCAGATCCTAGGTTTTAATTTTCATATGTATTCATATGATATGATATGGTTTATGAAACTATAAGAGGAACTATGAGTGTGAAAGAATTCTTGAGGTTGGGGAGAGAAAAAGACAATAGAAGAATGTATATGACATGAAAGTAGATTGAGAGTTTCTAGACGGAGGAGAAAGGAGAAAGAATAGGAGCAGGGAAATATCATTAATAAAAAAATTCTTTATGAAGATTCTATACTGACATAAATTTGCAGACTAATTTTAAAAAGTTAAAAAGGGAGGTTCACCCTCCCCCATACAAGCCGGGGAGTGACAGACTGGCTAGATCCCAGGGGAGGACATTGCAGCCAGCCCTGAGGAGACAGGATGAGCTGGGGTTGGATGGAAGGGAAGGAGGTCCTCCCCTGTTGGTGGACTTGGAGGGGGCGAGGAGAAGGGAGATGAGGGAGGGAGTGGGAGGGTAGGATGGAATGGGGGAGGGGGCTACGCCTGGGATTCAAAGTACCTAACCTGTGATTGAGATAAAAATAAATAAATTTTAAAAAAAGTGAGCTTCACGTTTAATTCAATGTATTTATTTTTTTAATTTTTATTTTTTATATTAATTACAGTTTATTCACTTTGTATCCCAGCTGTAGTCCC
>CM053766.1:63235316-63257408 GCA_028658305.1 Pachyuromys duprasi
GTTTCCTCTTGTTGAAGTGCCCCCAGCCTCTTCTCTCCAACGTGAATTTTGACAAGTTTGTTATTATTTCAATATCTGTAACAAAAGACTATGGTGCTGATATTTACTACTTTAAATAAGTATTAATCACCATTTCTGTACTCTCCTCGCCTTTTTCAGAATGCAATTTTTTTGACCATAGATTAGAAAGTTTAAATGAACATAATAATCTCTACCCATGTATGCCATTTCTACATTGTTTGTTTTATAACTTCAGTCAAATCTCATTTTTATTAAAAACAAACAATAAACCAAAAAAATTTTCCTTATTACAGTGTGTGATCTTAGGTATCAGCTCTCTTGTCACAGGATTATTGTGTCACACATTTACTCTGTTCTTGTAATATGCGTTTTCTTAGTGTGTTCTCTTTTATGTATTTTGTCTTATAAATCATGTGTTAGCTACCTCATGAGAGGAATCTCTTCTCATTTCCCCCAGATGAGTGGGAAGCACACAACAATTGAATAAATGTATATGATCTACTACCCTTGATTCTCTATTGTTTGATAAAGATGCTCTGTGTTTTAATAAAATGTTCTCCTGGGTGATGGAAAGAAATGGAATGGAATAAATGGACCAGGCTGTTTTCTCACAGATAGAGAAATTCTTGGCATCTAAAAACATAAACTTCAAAGGCTATATTTATGCACAGTTAATTTAAAAAGAAGTTATACTTTTCCAACCTTCTATTAGATTCATTACATCTCATTGGCAAACAAGATGAATGATTGTACATAAATGATACCGCATAGGCAAAACTACCTGATGTTAGATTTTATGGAGAGTTGGAAGGTTTGGATTTATTGTAATGAGCAGAAACGAGTAAATATAAACCAAGTATTAAGGTTGTCTACCTACCTTTATAAAATTCAGTTTCTGTAGAAAAACCACAGACACATATAGCAATCTTTGAGGCTTTGGTTTGTGAAAAATGAGAGGTTAAAATAAAAACAGGGTGTGCTACACCGCGATGGAGTCACAGTAGTTGAGGAAATTGACTTGCAATCACAGCCATGTTTTAGCTAAGTGACGCTGAGCAGACCACTCTGCCCATCCATCCATCACTGTCTTTATATATTAAAAATAATAGTGCTTTCCCCAAAAGGTTGCTTAGAAAACCACATGGTAACAATTGTAAATAGCTGTATACAGTAAAGCAAATAGGCTTTTACTTTTATGTTTGTATAACCCATTGTAAGCCATCTGAGGAATCCTTAGGCAGACTTACTGTGAGTGTATGTATATATTTATGTATACAAACATAGTATAAGTAATACATAATTATATACTTTATGTTATATAATTATATATTTAGTACATATCAATTATATAATTTATATATTAATATATACACATATAGGATATCTAATATATATTTAATCTAAGTCAGTTCATTTTAGAGATAGCTAAGACCATAAGATTTTCCTTTGTTATTTATGATATAATATGAGGAAACATTACAGGACCCCAAATCCTTTCAATTATGTTTTAGAAGGAAGTTTGGGCATTTATAAAAGTGGCATGGGTTTTCTCCTTTTCTGTTTGTTCACCTGTTTTGTTTTCCTAGAATTTTTTAAGTTTAATTTACAATTACTTTTACGCTAGGTTTTGAGTTAACAGTGATATGATGAACACAGGATGATCTGATCCTAACCTTTGGCACAAAGCAATCCTTTCATTCTAGTAACTGTACCCTTGCTGATAACCGCTGGTCCACCTATACATAGAACTATGCCCAACTTTCTGTACCACACTGTCTTGTTTATAATAGATTTGAAGCAGTTAAGTAGTGTTAATTTTCCATCTTTTTCCAATATGTTTTCTATTCAAGTTCTTTGCCTTTTCATATGAAGTCTGTTTCCAATTTCTGCCAAATTTCCTGTTTTCTCATGTATATCAGCTTGGGAATAACATGCAATATTTACTAGTCATTCCATGAAGAAGGTAGCTCTTTCCATGTAGGCCTTTAATTTATCTTACTAATCTTTCAAAATTCAGGTATTTCATATTATTGTCCTATAAATAACCTTAAATATTCATTTTTTATGCTATTATTAATAGGATTGCCTATGAAATTTTAGCCATATTAAAAATAGAAAATATATAAAATGGACATACTCTCTCTATATGAAGTAACTACCACTCATCTACGTAATTAACCTGTATGAAATCACATGTTCATATAAAAATTCACACACTGAGACACACTGCCACTTTAATTTCTACAATCCAAAACCATAGCAAACAGAAAGAAAAATAAATACAGGTAATTAATAATTTATAAATTATTAAATACAACATGTTTTCTGTACAATATGTGATGTATACACACTATATACACTACATACATGATAGTTACAAATATAAAGGAAATAAAGTAGTGATTCATAGTTTAAGTTTGGATAAATTATTAAAAAACTAAGTTAATAAAATATTTCAGGCAAAGAAAACAATGATTTTGTATTTTTAATTTGTATAAAATTCTAGAAAAATGCAAATTGTCATGTTATAAGACAACTTTTTTCCCCTAGGAATGGGTTGACGGACCAAAGACAGATTGCAAAAAAGCTAACAGAACTTTTAAGGGTTTTATTGATCTGCCCAGGCTGCTGTAGTAAAATTACAGTTTATGTAGCTTAAACGGCAGTGTTGCTTAATCGTCGTTGTGGGGACTAAAACTTGAAGATCAAAGTTCTTACTGACAGGTTGACTTTCGGCTGAGGCCATTCTTCCTGGCTTGAGATGGTAGGTTGATTCCTTTCTGGACCCTGACAAGGTCCATCCTCTGTGCTCATTGGTATTCCTAGCATTTTGTCATAATGAAAAAAGATATATTGGATTAGGAATCCCTCATGATATCTGTCCAACTTAATTAACTCCATAACGGCCTTATCTTTGAATACATTTGGGAGTTGGGGTTTCAGCATATGAACTTAAGGGGACATAATTCAGGCCATCGTGTCGTCCCCTCTGGCTCCTCCAAACTGTTTTCTTTAGATATAAAGTATCTTTATTACCTTCCAACAACCGCAGACATTTTTTACTTATTCTAGCATTAACTCAAAGCACAAAGTCATTGATTAGGATTTAAAACAGATGTAATGACAGTCAATGCAAAAAAAAAAAATGAAGCTATTTTATTGAAAAGGAACAAAAGGAGATACACGGGACGGCTTGGACAGAGGAGAAGGGATAGAAGGAGTGATGGGATTTTGTGGATAGAACCTGAGGTGTGATTCATTCTGAAGCAAAGTTCTCCTCCCGGTAACTAGGAGACAAGTAAGTCATGTGCTTCTAAGGTGCGATGATGGGGAAACCACAGGCGGGACATTGCCATTCCATGAGGAAAGGGTATCTAGTGGCAGGAAACTTCCCAAACTTGTAATACAAACCCAATAGTCCCTCGGGCTTACAACACTCCTTGTTGGCTTGGTGTTCTCTTCCCTGGATCACTTCAGGTTTCCAGGGTTTCCTAGAAGGTAACCTTATACTGAGGCTGGAGAACAAGACTCCATTCTGAAGCACCGGAGCAGCAACAGCCTGAAAACCCAAGATCAAATGGGAGATAAACTTACCTTTGGAAGCAAAAAAAAGAAAACATACTTACATAGACGCGTGCATTCTGATCCGTGCCTACGGCAGTTCTACCTAAAAGCTCCAAGAAGTGAGAAATATTATCTACCTGAAAAAAGAGTCTGTTGTTTGTTTTATTCATCACCCAGTTGAGCAATATACCTCCCAACTGTTGCTGAGCCTGTGATTCGGTGAGGAGTGACGGCTAACACAAATGACAGGTCTGATTCATATATGTAATAAATAGTTAATAAAAATGTACTGATAAAGTCTTAAAGATCAAATTAGTTCATGAGATAAACTTAGATAAAAACAAGTTAATAAGCTCTCCATAACTGATTGCACATATTTTTATTCAAAATAATCTATTTTTATATCTAATCTATTGCATATTACTTATGTAAACTTATTACTTTTTTCACCTACTTACCTTCCAGAGTACTAAAAGGTTATATCACTCTTACAACAAAGGCCATTAGTCTCATGAAAAGTCAGTTAATTATATGAATGTGCCATAAGACGCTGTATAGGCATGGTGCACATGAACATTTTCTTCTTCTTTTATAGGTACTACCTACTTTGCTTTTAAATGTCATCTGCATTTATCAGACTGCATGGTTCTTGACATTTTGCATCTTTTAAAAGCATACTGTAACTGAAGCCTTGACAACAGAAGCTAATTATTGAGAGACTGGAGAGGAATTTTTTTCCTCCCAAGCAATAAGTTATAAAAAAGTGTGACTTATCAGTCATTTGTAAAAGTCTGTGGTTGAGAACTTTTGTTCATTATCATAATATAGTTAACTCTCAAAGTGAGTGTCTGAAAGTTCATAAGACATTATAGGAATTAAAATTATTTCATTTTCATTTAATTAATTTTTTATTTTTATATTAACTACAGTTTATTCAATTTGTATCCCAGCTGTAGCCCACTCCCTCATTCCCTCCCAATCCCACCCTCCCTCCCTCATTTCCTCCCATGCTCTATCTAAGTCTACTGATATGGGAGGTCCTCCTCCCCTTCCATCTGACCCTAGTCTATCAGGTCTTATCAGGACTGGCTGCATTCTCTTCCTCTGAGGCCTGGCAAGGCTGCTCCTCCCTCAGGGGGAGGTGATCAAAGAGCCAGCCACTAAGTTCATGTCAGAGACAGTCCCTGTTCCCCTTACTAGGAAACCCAGTAGGATACTGAGCTGCCATAGGCTACACCTGAGCAGGGGTTCTAGGTTATCTCCATGAATGGTCCTTGTTTGGAGTATCAGTCTCAGAAAAGACTCCTGTGCCCAGATATTTTGGTTCTGTTGCTCTCCTTATAAGGAACTGAAATTAGTAAGCAACTTACTATGTCATTTTGTCTTAAACTATCCATATACATAATACTGGGAAAATATTTTCAAATTTTTCCATAAAGCCAATATATTACTTAAAAAGATGTCTTTGATGGAAAAATATCTCTTCATAAAAGTCTTTCAAAACTAAGGATTAGCTGTCTCTGTGTGGTCAAACTAATGTCTTTAAGCTCCTGTTTCAAACTGCTATTCATGTCATGTAAACAATTTACAAATTTTAGTATTTCCTTAAGATCTGTTTGCAAATTATTTATTAGTAGCCACATTGTTGTTGTTTTGTTTTTTGTTTTTGTTGTTGTTGTTGTTTTTTGCTGTTCTCAACCCAGTCCATACTAATAAACTTCATCCAACATATGTTCAGAAATTTCAGTGATTGTGAAGAGGAAATATTTACTGAAGAACTTAATGTAGGTTCATTGAAAATTTTAAAAGGTCTGAGATTTTACAGTATTGAAAATGACAAGTTAGCTGACAATTTCTATATCCATTGATATAAGACACAAGACTCCTGGATCAGGGATTATTTACATTTATTTCTCATACAACAGAGCAATATATTATGATTCATGACAGTGGCAAAATTATAGTTATGAGGTAGCAATGAAAATAATTTATGGTTGGCGGCCAACATGAGGAACTGTATTAAAATGTTGCAGCATTAAAAAGGTTGAGAACCACTGTAATAGTCTTACCCTTTCGCTTTGTTTTCTCAGTCTTGATTTTCAGTCTCAGTGAAAGAAGTCTTCATGTAGATATAGTGTGTTGTCCTGTACAGACGAACCCGGGACCTGAACATTTTATAGTGGGCAGGAAGTATGCCTGATATTTACTCTGAACAAAGATGTGAACTTATTCACTCGAGGGTGTTTGGTTCCATGGCAAATTAGTCTGGAAATGTTAGTGCCTCTGATGTCAAGACTTTCTCTGTTTCTTAACACAAGGAATCCATGGAGAATTGCCTGCGGCACTTTCTTCCTATAATGTTTATTCACTCTAAAAGGAATGTCCAGGCCTTTTAAAAGCTGCTATTACAGTTTATGATAATTAACTTAAACAACTTAATGATTAATCAATCAGGCTCATTTCAGATACTAGTCTAGTTTATCACAGAAATATACAACCTACGTTGAACAGGTAGTATATACCTAGGGACAAGCAATGTTTTCCTGTTCATATTTATTACACACAAACAGACTGGCAGGTAGGCAGACAGACAGATAGACAGATGATAGATAAATAGATATAATTATATTGCATAAATATAAATGTAAATAGATTTACATTTATAAAGTTTAGGTCCCCAAAATCTTCAGGGACCTACAGAATATAACATTTAAAGATTTTTTTAAATTAATTTAAGGCCTTTTAACTTGAGACATGTCAGCTCCTGGCAATAACACCACCCTTCCTAACAGAAGATGATGAGCATCATAAAATCTCATTTTGGAGATAGCTTCAGTAATGGCAAGCTAGCCACTGGGTAAAAATGCCCCAGACAAAATGAACAAACTGGATGGAGGCTGAGTTGACTGCCAAGCTCTGCTGTGCCAAGGTAAGGAAGTCCTTCACATTTCCTGCCTCACAATTATGTCTGAAGATCCACTGGGCCAGAAGGCTAAAGATAATGCTCCAACATTATGGAGAGGTAGAGTTTACTGACCAGGAAGTAAACTGTGTCTGTCATCTCGTAGTTTTAGGAGCTGCTTGCCTACACTTCCTACTTAAATAATATTTTTTCTCCTTCTCAAGTCTTTGATGGGGTTGAAAACTATATAGTTATAGTTTCAAAGTTAGGCTTAAGTTGTTTAGGATTTAAGAAAATGCTTTAAGGTATAGAAAAAAGCGTTTTTCAGTTGATAAATACAAGATATGATAGAGAATGATTTAGGTACAAAACTTTAGGCTCATCTAGAGAGGATAGATAGTATTTTCTCCAAGGTTGCCAAATACAAATGAGATAGACATTTTGAATGTAACTTTTGCATATGGCTTTTCCTTTACTTCATAACTGGTTTTACTGTGTGCTGTTTAGTATTAATAAAGCCTATATGCAAAAGTTAAAGGAATTTTAATAATTACTGATCCCGTCAGTGACACTAAATTCACGAAGGGTTTCAGTATATTAATGTTTATCAAATTAGATAAATTCATTAACTCACTTATCCCAATTTGGCATGATAAGCAAAACTCTACGAGAAGGGGGAAGAGGGCATGTGATCCCTGCTGCAGAGCTGGGGACAAGACTTCAGCACTCCTTTTGGAGGAGTTGAAGGAAAAGTGAAGCTAGGGAGTGAGCCTCCATGTTGCCCTGGCTGGAGTGACCTGTGGGCTCTCAACTTATTTGTTTAAACAGTCTCTCATGGACGGAAGCTTATCGAATAGGATGACAGGACAGATGATAAATCCCAAAGGTTTTTCTGTCTCCAGTTCCTAGGGCTGCTATTACAATGTGTGGCTGGTATGGGCTCTGCAGTTTGAACTCAGGTTCCAAGCCCTACTGCAAAACTGTTGGTAGAAATGCTGAGATTCTAAGTGTTAAAGCATTTGGCTATAGCTAATATATGAATTAAAAGGGAATGATACAAAAATCAGCAACTACGTTCTTATTAATTGGCTAAAATTTTAAAGATATTTGTTTATTACAGTACCCAAAGTATAATCCTTCACAGAAAAAATTTTGTTACATTTTTTATAATAAAAATTATTTTGTATTTTTAACAAAATAAAATATGAACTGTGGTGTTGATTTCATTCTAAAGTGCAAAGTAGGCTTTTAGTTCTTCAAGATAGTTCTTAGAATATGCTGGGTGAGTTCCTGTTTGACACACATGCAAAGGTTTGTTGCCTGTTCTTTCCAACACTATAAATTTCTGCTTTTCATCTCTCTAGGTACACTTAACCTATATTTGCAAATTCACAACAGCAAATCTCTAGTCCTATAAATCTTTTATTTATGCTAGTGTAGAAGGCATGAGGTAGAATTTGTTCTTTCCCAAATACCATTTTTAAGGAGATGTTGTTTTTAGAATTTTGATAATTTCGTGTGTCTATTATGTGTTTGGGTTGGGTTGCAATCTGTCCCTCACATCCTCTCTTCTGTCCCTCTTACACCTGTCTACCCCACCTCCTTCCTTACAGTTTCTTTTTGTTGTTGTTGTTTGTTTCTGGAAAGTTAATTCAATTATTTATTTATTTATTTATTTATTTATTTATTTATTTATTATTTTAATCACATGTCATTCACTTGTATCCCAGCCTTAGCCCCCTCCCTCTTTCCCTCTGACCCCCTCCCTCCCTCATCTCCTTCCTGTCCCCTTCTGAGTCCACAGATAGGAGAGGTTCTTCTCCCCTTCCATCTGACCCTAGCTTATCAGATATCTTCAGGACTGGCTGCAATGTCCTAATCTGTAGCCTAGTAAGGCTACTCCTCCCTCAGGGCAGGGGTGGGAGGAAGTGCAATGAGCCAGTCATTGAGTTCATGTCAGTAATAATTCTTGTCCCCCTTACTAGGGTACCCACTTGGATACTGAGCTACCATGGGCTATGTCTGAGCAGGGGTTATAGGTTATATCTATGCATGGTCCTTGGTTGGAGAAACAGTCTCATAGAAGACCCCTGTGCCCTGATATATTTGGTCCTTGTGGAGCTCCTGTCCTCTCCAGGTCATACTCTCCCTTCTTTCATATGATTCCCTGAACTCTACCAAAGGTTTGGTTATGAGTCTCAGCATCTGCTCTGATACACTGCTAGTCCGATTCTTTCAGAGGCCCTCTGTGATAGGCTCCTGTCCTGTTAATTGTTTTCTCCTACTTCCAATGTCGATCCCCTTTGTCTTTTTAGGTGAGTATTGATCATCTTACCCCTGGTCCTCTTTCTTGTTTATTTTCTTTAGGTGTACAGATTTTAGTATGTAAAATTAATCTTTATTAGATTAATGACTTTCGATTTTGTTGGGTGACACATTGCATTTAACTGGGACATCTGTGTGAAAATTGCATTGGGACTCTCCCTTGGAGACTAATGGGTCACCAGTGGGCACACAGCTGAAGTCAAGGACTCCTCCTTTCTCTGAAGCTGCCTGCAGAAAAGCAGTCAGCAGTGTAGCATAGTCCCGGAGTGCCTCCTCATCCATGCCTGGCTATTGAAGACTTCATTCCTGTGCAGACACAGTGTAGTCACCCAGAACATCTCCCAGGTTGTGATCGCACTGACAAGAGTTCAACTCAGAAAAACACCGTTCTGTAGCAAATGGTTTAATCTATTGTAAATCATAATTTGTTTACAATTCTGATTTGAATAGCATTTCCTTTTTATGACATTGGCTTTGTTAATTGTTTTAATACCCAAGGAATGCAGTATATGTACCATATATGTATGTATATATGTCCCTCTCTATATATACAGAATACATATTACGATATATATGTATATATAAATATGCAGTACACACATACATATATTATACATACACATATACATACATATGTACAAGCAGTATATATATATATGTATATATTTAAATAATTAGCAGATGCATAAAAACAAATGCATGTATATACATACATATTTGTGGACATATACATGCACATATATACACACAATATACATATATGCAAACAAATGCACATAAATATGCAGACATGTAAATACATGTTACAAAACATATGTAAATTATGCATATACACATATAAGAATATGCATATATAAATTTTAATTAATATGTGCATATGTGTATATGTAGGCATGAAAGTATATACATATAAAATACATGTGTGTACATATGTAGATATATGTATACATATATTTAAGCTATCATAGCCAGGTAAAATTTTAGCTATGTATATGCTCTGAAGTTATTTACGTGACATTTCCTTTTCACATATGAATTCAAAGCAACAGTGTTTGCACAAAAGGAAGCCAGCCAAAATCCGAGCATGGATAGAAGAGGAGCTAATGAAGTCTAACCACTAGCAGAAGAAATGTTGGTAACTGATGTCTTCTGAAGGACGAAGAGACAGTTTTCCTTAGGGAATGTGTTCTCTAAGAAGTTATATATGCTGCCATAGATTGTCCTACACACACTCACACAAAGGCAGCACTAAGCAATTTATTGGGTTTAAAAAAATGCTAAGTACATGAAGTTGGAAGGGAAGTGATAGGAAACCTTGTTGGGGGCATGGAGAGAGAAAAGGGAGGTTGTATTTTGTCAAAGCTCATGATATATGTGTATGACATTTTCAAACAATAAAGCAGATGCTGAGACTCATAGCCAAATTTTGGGCAGAGTGCAGGGAATCTTAGGAAAAAAAGGGGAGACAGAAAGACCTGGAGGGACAGGAGCTCTGCAAGGACAGCAACAGAACCAAAATATCTGGGCACAGGGGTCTTTTCTGAAACTGAAACTCCAAACAAGGACCATCCATGATAACCTAGAACCCCTACACAGATGTAGCTCAGTATCCAAGTGGGTACCCCAGTAAGGGGAACAGGGACTATCTCTGACATGAACTCAGTGGCTGGCTCTTTCATCACCTCCCCATAGTGGGGGAGCAGCCTTACCAGCCTACATAGGCTGACAATGCAGCCAGTCCTGATGAGACTTAATAGGTTAGGGTCAGATGAAAGGAGAGGAGGACCTCCCCTGTCAGTGGACTTGGAGAGGGGCATGAGAGGTGATGAGGGAGGACGCTAGAGCTGTGATACAAAGTGAATAAACTGATTAATATAAAAAATAAAAATAAAAATAATTTCATCTAAATACATCTCCGATGACAGGGAATCATATATTAAGAAGCAATAGTTCATATTAATATTGTATATTTCAACAGAAAAAGCCAAAAAAGAAAATACATCTTAAAAAGTTATATGTTGTTTGATTAATGAAAAATAATATGTAAAAAAGGAAGAAATAAGGCTAAATCTAATAGTGGTTGCTATTTAAAGAGAATTTGGAAGTGTAATTAGAACATTAGTTTTTTAAGTATTGTAAATTCCTAAATGTGAGCAAACTCTTTCAAGTTCTTTACATACTTTTGCCTTTATGCAATTTGTTAATTTTTAATATTTTTCTAATTATTTGTTAAAATTAGAGAGCAAGCAGTATATTTTGGTAAATGCTATATAGACTCTGGAACAACTGAAACCAAATTTTTGTCTCTCTTATTTATTAGGTATCCAGCTTGATAAAGTGATCTTGCTCTTCAGGCCTATTCTTTCATCATTAAGACAAAACTAATAATACTCAGTTTATGGGTATTTGAAGATGTCTGATATTATGTAGAAAAATGCTGGTAGTACATTGTTCAATTCTCAGTAAGTATTTAAATAAAGAAAAACAGAAACTACCCTGATATGAAAGTGGAATCTTTGCTAATATCATGCATGCTGTGCTTTTTTATTTTCAATAATAAATCTCTGTATGTCACTTATATTTAATATAAATTCATATTATTGTTATTTTTCTAAAAATGTTTTTCCCTCTGATGTAGTTAGTATTATTATGCATGCCATAAATTTCCATGATAATTTCCTCTTATTCCTGTGTGAATCATCTCAGATATTATTAGTAAATTTACTTAAAGTCTTAAATACACATTTTAATTGGATAACCCAATTAAATTAAAAAGTGGATGAATTAAGTATTATTATTATTTGTCAATTTCCTGATATATATAGCTCTTCCACTATTTCCCACACCAGGCTTCTGACATCTTTGAGTTCTTTTTTTTTTTTTTTTCAAATAACCCACCACTGCTTACATATACATCGGTAAGGGTCTATCCAAAGGAACATGGTCAATCGACCAGGGACTATAACCCTATAGAAAATTGGCTCTCCTTCCTCTAACAGCCATCTACTGCCAATAGCATCTCTGCTGGGCTCATGTGCCCCTCCTTCACGCATGCTAGAGTGTTAACTGGCTCGATCTTGTGCAAGTCTTATACAAAGCTCCACAGCTCTGATCTCACGAGTGCAGCAGCTCTCACGTGTTCAAAAGATAGCGTTTCACCACAGACCTCCTCAATACTGTCTCTCAACGATTTTTTTCTGCGCCTCTCTCATGATTTTTCTCTTATGTTGTAGGCTTTAAATCCAATCAAAAATAGTTGAATATTTTCATTAAAATACATGTACCATTGTAACTATGGGCATGTCTTGCAAAGCCAGTCATTACTGTATCTAAAATGATCACAGCTGCGTAAAACTAATGATGATGACTTTTCTCTCCCCAACAATCTGCATAATGTTTTGTTTTTTTGGGGGGGAGGGGTTGGAGGTACTGTGGAATCTAGCCAGTGGAAGGAACCAATTTAGTAGCAGCTTGATTTCTCCAACTCCTATGATAAGGGTGTCTAATGTCTTAAGCAATACAGTCACCCCATCATGTTCGGGTAGGTAATGAGGAGTAATGCAATAACCTGTATTGCCCTGGTGCTCTGGGACCTCCTGACCAACTGCTTGACCTAAGTGATTCTGTACCCGACACTGGACTCTTTATTTGGCAACGTGTAGCTTCTTTGAGGAGCACTACAATTATTTGTAGGTAAATCTATTTAAATGTGTGTCTGTGTGTATTTGCATGTGTCTGTGATTGTGTGTTTGTGTGTGTGTGGTTTTGTACATAAAGTGTATAAAATAGTAGATTTGTATATGGTTTTTTAAACATCATTAGTATTATTTTTTCTATCAGTAATTTGAGAATTTAATTAAAATATTTTGAATATTTAAAAATTAACATCATCAACGAAAATGTCTAACATAAATACAAGTGAATTATGTAATCTTAAATTAGATTATGACCCGTAAAATGAAGTTGTACTGTATACTCTTTCAGGATTCTGGTGGTTACAGATCCTTAAGTTCATAAAATAATTTTAAGTACCACACATTAATAAGTATGAACATTAAAGTCTTCTGCTAATCTCTCACAGTTTTTATTTGAGAAACAGAGATGAACAAAGTATAAAACCTAATATACTTGTTCCATAAATAAATGAATTTATTTGAAGAACTAAGTTTTAGTCTTTACTTACCAATGTTGTGGAATTCTTTGAGGTATACTTGAAAAATCTCAGGATTCAGAAGGTTCCAAATGACCTCAAGATAGATAACATACAGATATCCAGTGTATTCAGTAAATGTGACATAGTCCAACCTCATCAATACAGTGAATATGAATAGCAAACTACCATCATTGTTTGTCCCCTAATAGCGTTGCTGATCAAAGGGAACTTTTTGATATGGGTGACAGCTTTGGCTGAGTGAGTGTGTTTAAAATACTTCAAACTGTTTTAACACAAAGCAAGAATGACTGGATATTTGCTATTGTTAACAGTCTTTATTGTGTTTCTATCTTAATATATTTTTATCAAATAAAAACCTATACATATTACTAAAATGGATTTATTGTATTAATGCTTTGAAGGAACTTTTAGAAAACCTTTTGATCATAAACGTTTTGTCATGGAAAATTATATTTTTCTGTTAGGGTAAAAGAAGCATAAACATTAAAATTCACCAGTAAAAAGACACAAAAGTAAAAGTCATGATGGGATTTTCAAATTATTGGGCTTAACAAATTTCACTTGCAAATTAGGAGTATTTGAGAAATTCATTCTTGGCGAAAGATTAATCCAAAAAAGTTCCTTCAACTAAATTAGCCCAACTTCTTGTTCATTCTGTACTTAGCATGCCATGTCCATATTGCACAGAGATAAAAGGCACTTGACATTTGCTTTAAAAATAAAAACACACAAGCAATTACATACAGGGAAATATAGTTATAACCCTTTCTGTTTCCCTGGAAGGCCATCAGCATTTCTTCTTGTTATGTATTAAACAATAAAGAAAATTTTAGGGAAGTTTCTAAACTTTGATTCACAGAACATGTGTGTGAACACACAAATGAAACATCTGCATAAAAGACACAACCAGTGATGAAATTTGCTTTTTCCAGTAAAAAGGTAGTGGCAGCAGAACACACATTTATTGGTATAAATTCTGCACTGCATGTAATTTTTCAATACTATTTTTATTAATTGTTTAGCCTATACCAATGCTGATAAACAAACTAATTTTGTGCTTCAGTCTTTGGTTTCACACATACTATATTTATGAACTGTTGCCTACCTTTAAAGTCATTCAGAGAGATTTTAGTTCTGGCCCAAGCCCTCTGTACCATTGACATGTCTTAAATCAAGAGAGAAAAATCATGTTAGGTTATACTTTCCATTACTATTGTACATATTTTGTGTGTTTATTGGGAAACAAATTTTAAACCCATGCCCAGAAAAATTATTATTTAGACAAAGGAGTACACGGTATAAACTCCAGTATTCACTGTAGTCTATCATGGTAGTAACAAGAACTACACAGAAATGATTTTCTTTATTTGGATTGTATGTGGCCATAAACAAAGACTTGATCATGCACAAGCCTACTTATATTTTCTATGAGTCCGTGGAGACATTGTAAAGTAGACGCTGCAGTAAAAATGGTTCCAGATGCAGTGTATCTTTCATAACATATTGCAGTTTCATGATCTCCAAGGAGCCTTTAAATAATAGATTTTCTTTATGGCAGGCTTACCTATGCAATTCTGCTTTGATTACAGTGTTATTTCTCTCTCTCTTTTTCAAATCCTTCAACAGCAGCTACAATTCAGTTCACAAAACAATGTCATTGTCACTCTATTATGTAAAGTAATTTTATAAACAATAAGCTTTTTATTCATCTGCTTTATGACTAAATGATGTATATTCAAGGGAAGAGTGTTGTTCAGTGTGTATGAATGTGCAATGATGCCAGCTCTGCTAGATCTTAACACATTTGCTTATATCTGAAATAGTAGAAAACCATCCACAGTTCTGAGCCCACCCAGCATTCCCCCACACACAGAATTTTGGTCACCATGTTGAGAGTACAGCAAATTCTGGGATTCATGAAGTACATTTAAAATCGTGGGCTTCTGTGACTCTATTTTAACTCTTGTAGATTAGTTTCTCTGCTGTGATAAAATACCCTAAGAAAACCAACTTAAAGGAGAAGGAGTTTATCCTGGCTCACTATTTAGGTCAACGTGAATCATGATAGGAAAGTTGAGAAAGCAAGAACTGATAGGAGCTGCTCACAGTGTACCTGCAATTAAGAACAGAGAATAATGAACACTTGCTGCCACTCAGCTTTGTTTCTCCATTTGTACAAGTCAGGGCCTCAGCCAAGGAATGGTTCTACCCAATGTGCTTAGTTTTCCCACTAGAGTTGATGTGAGCATGCTGACCCTCTACAAGCATGCCAGAGGCTCCTCTCCGAGTCATTTTGTCAAGATTCTGTCCAGTTGACAGCTAGCATTAACCACTCCTTTGATGATGGTCCTTCAGTTTATCTTCCAAATCTTAGGCATCACAATGTGCAAATCTAATAAGAATCCATGGTGTCCTTTTTACTTCAAAATTGACTTTTGCATGAAGATTGTACAAAGTATCTAAGCAAGAATTTTGTCAGTACCCACATATTTTATATCTTTTTAATTTTTTTTATTTATTACAGTTTATTCAATTTGTATCCCAGCTATAGCCCCCTCCCTCATGCCCTCCCAATTCCACCCTCCCAACCTCTTCTCCCATGCCCCTACCCAAGTCCACTGATAGGGAGGATCCTCCTCCTATTCCATCTGACGCTATTCTATCAGGTTTCATTAGGAACAGTCTATTGTCTGTAGGGCTGCACGCTGCATTGCATGGCCTGGTAAGGCTGCTCACACCTCAGATGTAGGTGATCAAAGAGCCAGACACTGAGTTCATGGCAGAGACAGCCCATGTCACCCTCACTAGGGAAGTCACTTGGAGACTGAACTGTCATGGGCTACATCCATGCAGAGGTTCTAGGTCATCTCCATGCATGGACCTTAGTTAGAATATCAGTCTCAGAAAGGACTGTGCTTGGTTTGCCCACCTGCATTTTTAAGTGAAACATGATTAAAGCTTAAATCACACATTGATCCCAACACCTTAGTAGTGGGAGACTTCAACCTTCCACTCTCACCAAGGGACAGATCATCTAGACAGAAACTAACTAGGGAAATGACATTTACAGAGGTCCTAAATCAAATGGCCCTAATAGATATCTACAGAACTTTTCATCCAATCTCAAAAGAATATACCTTTCTTCTCAGCAACTCATGGAACCTTAAAAATGGACCATATATTCGGGCACAAAGCAAGCCTCAACAGACACAAGAAGATAGAAATAATCCCTTGTATCCTATCAGACCACCACGGCCCAAAACTAGACCTCTACAACAACTGAAATAACAAAAAGCCTACATACACATGGAAACTAACCTACTCTCTATTCAATGACAGCTTGATCAGGGAAGAAATGAAAAAAGAAATTAGAGACTTCCTAAAATTCAATGAAAATGAAGGCACAACTTACCCAAATTAATGGGGCACAATGAAAGTACTGCTAAGATGAAAGTTCATAGCAGTAAGTGCCTCCAGAAAGAAGTTTGAGACATCTCATACCAGCAACTTAACGGCACACCTAAAAGCACTAGGAAAAAGAAGCAGACACACCCAAGAGGAGCAGATGATTGGAAATAATCAAACTCAGAGCTGAACTCAATTAATTAGAAACAAAGAATAAGTTCAAAGAATCAATGAAACCAAGAGTTGGTTCTTTGAGAAAATCAACAAGATAGACAAACCTTTAGCCAAACTAACCATAAGGCAGAGAGAAACTATCCAAATCAGCAAAATCAGAAATGAAAAGGGGGACATGATGACAGACACTGAGGAAATCCACACAATCATTAGGTCATACTACAAAAGCCTATATTCCATACTTTGTCTTAAGATACAAAGTCAATCAATGAACTTGCTCTGTGCTGGCCATGTGCAGGGAGTCTTATGGAAGAAGGGAGAAATAGAAGGACTGGAAGGGGACAAGAGTCCCACAAGGAGAACAACAAAGCTAAAAACGCTGGGCCCAGGGGGGACTGCAGAGACTAGTGCATCCACCAAAGACCATGCATAGAGAGGGCATAGACCCTCTGCTCAGATGTAGCCCATAGACAGCTCATTCTTTGTGTGAGTAGCCTAGTAAGAGGGGAAGAGACAGTCTCTGACATGGACTCACTTGCCTGTTCCTTGATCACTTTCCCCTGGTGGGGCAACCTTACCAGCCCACAGAGAAAGAGGATACAGACAGTCCTGATGAGACCTGATAGGCAAGGGTCAGATAGAAGGGGAGGAGACTTCCCCAATCAGTGGACTAGGAAAGAGGGATTGGGGAAGAAAATGAAGGGAGGTTGGGATTGAGAGGAAATGAGGGAGGGTATTCAATTGGGATACAAAGTGAATAGATTTTCAATAATTAAAATAATTATTATCATAATAAATAAAATCAATGAGAAAAAATTATTTTGTTTTGTTTTGGTTTCGGTTAAACAAAATACGCAACTACAGTTGCAGAACCAGTTGTTTTTTTCAACTATGACACTAAAATTAATCTTTAACGCTATGTTTTGAGTGCACAAGAAAAGTGCATCTGTAGAGGTTTTGCATATGGATGTAGCCATTGGTTTATTCCTTCATTTATTTGTGTGGGTGTGCTTGTGCACACGTGTGTGCATGTGTGTGAATGTGCATGTATGTAGTGTGTGTGGGCATGTGTGCCTGTATGTCTGTGTTTGCAGTGTGTGTGTGTGTGTTTGTATGTGTGTCTTAGTGGTGTGTGTGTTTGTGTTATATATGCATGATATTCTGCATGTTCATATGTTTGTCTTTGCCCTCATGGGCTGGGATTTCTCAGTTAATGTTTTCTCTTTCCAGATAACTTATTTTGTGTGTCAAATTGACAGAAGGCCAGTCAGCACAGAGACCCACCATTTTAGAGACTCAGGAATACCATGAAAATGCTAGACTGGGATCCGTTAATATATATGCAAAGGATCTGTGGGATATAAAGAAGGAAGTAAAAATATATAGATTAAAAAAAGAAGAAGAACACAGAAAAGGTAAACCATGAGATGCCATTATCAGACAGGGTACCTTCAAAGATGCTGATGCTGATGTTGGAGCCTAACCTTAGGAGCTGTGTGTTTCCCTGGTGAGACTCTGTTGAAGAAAACTGAATTTTCACTTGCAAGTTGTTATCCATTGAGGATCGCTTCTGGGTTAAGGATTGGGGTGACTTTTCCTTTCAGCTCTAGGTCTCTAGCTGGTGCATATCCTTGAAGGCCCTGCCATGCCTCATTTTTAAATAGTGCATACTGTAGATTCGAACTCTAGTCCTCATATTCAGGTAACAAGCACTCTTGTTCACTGAGCCATGTCTTCAGCACTGGATACTATTTTAAGGCATAGTTTATAATATTGGGTTATTCGTGCAGTGAACAGATCCAAAAGATCGAAACAGAATCTCAAAAGATGCTTTCGATTCAGAGGAAAACACCATAGCTAATAGTTCTGTTCTTTTTTAAAATCATAGAACTCCTCTAAAGCCATTTGATTGATAGACAGATAGACAGACAGACAGACAGACAGACAGATAGATAGATGATAGATAAAACTAGTAGGGTAAACATGTATGTGCTGTTGACTCGTTTGCTGATTTGTCTAATTCTCACTCAACATGTAACTGCCTCACCTTCTGCAATTCTTTATCTTCTTTGTTTTGTTTGGTTTTTCCCTCTCTCCCTTTTCTCACTCAGTCCCCGCTAGTCCTTCTGTTTCACCTCCCTGCACATCTAATTGGGCTTCATTCTGTCTGAACTCTGCTCTGTCTTGTACTCTGACTTATCTTTGGACTAATTTCAACAACCTGGGGATTTCTCATGATGCTGAATATAAGTTATCTCTCTTTTTCTCTGATAAATACAGGAGTTAATTAGGAGCAAGAGAATAAGTCCGAAGGGAAATGTTTGGAATGTCAAAGTGAAAATTTTGGTTTCATCCCTGATTCTGATATCTTATTCTTTTGTTTTACTTTTTTAGAAGTAGATCCCAACCACAATACAATGCATAATATAAATTATTGCTACTTAATGTTAATTTTTCATGTTGCTTCTTAAACAGAAAGATAGTAAACAGCAAAATCAGAGCCCAAGGAGAATTTGAGATGACCATTAATGTAATGCATAGGTGTTATCTTGCCCCTGTCACACCGTGGTAGTAAACATGGTCTCTTTTCTGGTGTAACGTAAAAATTTGGTATAGCAATCATGAATGTTCATCATCTATAAGGAGAGTCTGTCTGGGAAAATGGAACAACTTCCCAGTGGATCCCATTAAATATTCCTCCAGAAAGACTCATTACAGAAAAAAAATATGAATGCCTCTGCAACTGTGATTTTTCCAAAGATGCAACCTCTAAAATTTCTCAAATCTTTAGCTGTTTGAAGATAAACATTCTCTCACCTGCCAAAATTTGGCCTTATGCTAAGCAGTAGAGTACAAAATTAAATGTCATTCTCATTTAACCACCTGAAAAGAAAAGCCTGTCTTACTGAGTAAATTAAACAAAAGACTTTGACACAAGAACATCACGGAGAAAAAGCCCTAAATAAAACTGTGTGCAGTGTTAGCCTGTAAATCCTGGGAAAGCCTTGACCACAGGCAAAACATACTGTAGTTTTTTACTGTGGATTTTTTTTCAACTTACATAAATGGAACATAAAAGGTTTGAACTTTTCTTTCTTTGATACCGTGACTATGAAAACAACATAGTAAGAACCTACCCATCCTTGTAAAATGTACCCTTCCACAGACCTTTAAGACTCTACCAATCTAGGCTTCTCAAACAGATTGGAATTGACAAAGACCTTCGACTTGGCTGGACTCCTGCACAACAGAGATACTGCTGTCACATGGCTGTTCATCAGTTCTATTTGCCCGGACTAACAGCCGTGTGCCCATGGCAATGCAATTAGAGCAGAGCCCTGGGAGATCCAGGAGTGATGAAAGCGGCTACTGCCTCGCTCCAGCAGTCTTTGTACTATGCAGCCTTTTATTTGATGTTATATCTAGGGATCAACAGATAGCGCTAAATCAATAAATTTCCACCCCCAAATTTACAATTACTCTAAAATTATTTAACCAGTGATGGTAAGAGTTTAATCCCAAAGTACTTGTTACTCAGTTCCAAATCCACCTCTCATCTCCCCCATGCCCAAAGAGCATCTGGAAGCAATAGATTAAGGGACATATTTCATTCTCCTCCCTACACTCTCAAAGTTTCCCCTCATAAAAAGTAAATTCATCCTAAATGCATTCATTTTTCTTTTGTCTTCTTTTTCTATAGGGAGGATGTAAGAATCGTCCTATTACACAAATTTTTTCATCTTTTGCCTTCTATGCAGGTCATTTTCTTTTGTCTTCTGAGAACATTGTCCATTAATTTGTTCACTGTCCTTGGAGGCAGTGTTGAATAGCAGGAATTTTAGTGAAGTGTATAACAAAGAAATTTATATTCCTGTCTTGGCTCTGGTACCTGTAAGTGCTCAAACTTTTTACAAGCTACTTAATCCTTTTGGGCCTTAGCTTTTCTTGTTTGAAAGAAAGCAGGCTAAACCGGATAGTTTTTGTATCTTTCCTGGTTCCGACTCTTCCTGTGTACCTGATTACATTATCATAATCAGAGAGAGTAGATAAGTCTGTCATCCACTTGCCCATTGTCTCTTGCTTCCAGCCAGCCTAAGCTGGGTGCTCTGAGAGGCAAAGCTTCCTTCCCCAGAGATGTCTCAGGATTCCATCAGCAGGGAACACTAGACCGGTCCTGCAGAGCTGAAGGCAGGCCTGGGGCTGCCTCCACTCTTCTGTTAAGTCATCTCCAGCAACCCCCAGTCATGCCAGAAACTGATTTTCCCCTCTGACTACTTTAAACACTTAATTTTCTAACCCTGTAAAATCTGTTTAATCATTTGCCTTAGCATACTCTTGTTGATTTTTTTTTTCAATATGGTCCTAGAGTAGCACATAGAGCACAATTCGTTGGTCAAAGTGCATTCTAGTGTCTTCACAGACTGAAAATACACTATGTCAAAACAGATGGGGTTACCAGAAGCCTCTCAATCCACCACTCAGCATAACCGCCTTTTTGTCCTTTTCTTTTAATTTCATCATGCATGGGCATGCTAAACGGTTGTGGTTAAGAACTGAAGTTTCTGGTGTTCAAAATCCATGTCCACAAATTATTTGCAGATTACATTTCTGCTCTAAAAAATACCCTCATTTTTATATACAAATGGGGTAATTTAGTAGTTCCTCTCCCTAGAGGAGTTTTAAATATTGAATATTTACTTTATTGAAAGCTTTTAGAGTAACGGCAAACATACAATAATCATTAATAATGCCAGCTATTTTCATAGAAGCATACACTTAGAAAACAAAATCTCAATTCTGAAATAGTATGCAACGTGGACTAAAAATGTTTTAGAGATATAGCAAGTAGTTATTAGGAATATCTTGTTAATAATATAACAATATCCTCATTTCTATAGGTGCTATTTTATCTAGGATTTAAAAAAGAATGAAAACACAACTTTAAAATATATTGGATTTATCTGAAGCCCTAACAAAAGGTTTCAAATTTTAGAAAAAAAACATGATCATTTAAATATCCAAATTTCTCTTCCCATTCTGGTAAAATGTTTAATTGGTTTGTGTTTTCTTGTCATTTAAGAATTCATAAATCAGGCAAACAAGTTCACTCAGTTAGAGCAAGAGCTTGCTACCATGCTTGAGAACCATATGAGGCATGTGGTTAAAAAGAAATAGTCAAGGCTGGAGAGAAGGCTCAGTGGTTAAGAACACTGGCTGCTTATCCAGAGGTCCTGAGTTCAATTCCTAGCAATGACATGGTGGCTCACTACCATCTATGATGGGATCTGATTGATGCCCTCTTATATATATATATGAGTGCCATATATATATATATATATATATATATATATATATATATATATATAGAGAGAGAGAGAGAGAGAGAGAGAGAGCACTTTTATAAAAAATAGAATCAACTCTTTCATGTTGTCCTCTGACTTCCATGTGTATATCATAGTATTCATGGGTGCAGTCCTGTTTACTGTATAAACAAATAAATATTTAAAACATTCTTATGGCAAACATG
>CM053766.1:63257508-63300595 GCA_028658305.1 Pachyuromys duprasi
TGGGCACCACATAGTCAGGTGATTTGTTCTCTGAATTTGAATGGTTGTGACTTCTGTAATGTTTCCTGTCTGTTGCAGTGAACTTTGTTAACAGGTGAAATCTATACTTTTAGTGGATATAAGAATAAATTTTTATAAGGGAGTTAGTTATGATGTTTTAGTAAAGTGGCATGTAGATTCTCCTCCATGACCAACGACTTCCCCAATCCTCGGGTAGTATACCAATATCTCATCGACATGGTTAGGGGTACCTAAACAAGATCTAAAGAAGAGCAGCATAAACAGTTGTGCTACTGTGGAAGGGACCTCAAACTATTTTAGCCAGGTGCAATTAATGAATACTGTGAGAGGGAGAAACCGGGTGCTTCAATTGGTTACCCAACACCAATTGTTCAACCTTGAAATCTTATACATACAAGTAAAATGATAGGGACTGAGAAAGTGCTCTTTATATCTTTAGAAGTGTATATGATGTATAATATATTACTTAGGAATATAATGTATATTTCCTAAATATTTAGAAATAAACTATATATTATATAATATTATATATATAAACAATTATAAGTAGAGGCCATAAATTTGAGAAAAAGGAGAGTGTGTAAAATAAGTTAAGAAGAAGGAAGAAAAAGGGGAAATTCAAAAAATTAAATTAAAATTAAAAAATTAAAACTATAGAAAGGAATAAATAAATGCATGAAAAATTATCTTGTGAAAGTCATTAGCCTTTTGTCCCACAAGTTTCTCCAAAGCCTAACATGTTCTATATGGTGTCAACTTCAAATTCTAAAGCATTAACCCAGTATATGATCATTTATGTAACATCCAAATTTTGTTACTCATTATGTTTTAGTCTCAGGGCTTTGTGCTAGTATTAAGATAGGTGGAATAGATTCCTGTATTTAAAAAACTTAGATTTCCTATTATTGATTTCTAGGTTGCACCATAGAAGTTCACTAGAAAGGGGCTTCAAACTAGATAACTCTAGGGGATCTGTTCTTTACCTGAATGACAGCAAAAAGGCACTTTAAAGGCCAATATTTCCTATCAGTGGACTTGGGGAGGGGCATGGAAGGAGATGAGGGAGGGAGGGTGGGATTGGGAGAGAATGAGGGCGCTACTGCTGGGATACAAAGTGAAGAAACCGTAATTAAAAAAAATAAATTTAATAAAAGCAGTATTTTTCTATACAGTAATACTTTACTGGCGTAGAGCTCCCGTGATTAGCACAATATGTGTTCACAAGTTCAGATAAGTTTAATTATGAGAATAAAAAACATAACTATTTGCTTTTACTTGCATTAGTCTTTGTAAAAATATTCTTAATGAGGCAAGAGACAGTGGCACACTGGGGTGCAGAAGATCTTGCACAAAACCTTGTAAAATTACAGTACTGATAAAACCTAGTTGACCAAGAATGTGAACTCCAGAGCTAAGAACAAGCAAAACCAGCAGACAAACAAAGCACCTAAGAATACATTATAATTTATTATAAGGACATGACACATTATAATGCTAAAATGTTCACCTCTGGGTAGGAGTGTTGATGAGACACATGAAATTTTGTGTTGAACTACATACAACAAATAGAGGAAACAGGGTAAAGCCTATACTAAAGTAATGCAGAAGCCCCAGCGCTTGGGACTGGGCATGTAGGTTAGCTCAGTTGGGCGAGTGTTTGCTTAGTATGCACGAAGCTTTAGATTGCATTCCCAGTATGATTTAAAATACAGTGGTGAATAGCAACCCATCAAAACCAGAGAGATCAGAAGTTCAATATCATCCTTAGCTATATAGCAACGTTGAAGCCAGATTGGTTTAAATGAGCTTCTGAATATTTTGTACACCGGGATCTTCCTGCTTCTTACTCCTCTGTCTTCTTCAGCCTATGTCTTTCCTTGGATATTGATTCTTAGTAAGTTTTCTCACTTTGTTTTCTATCATCTAAGTTTTCTGTGGTATGACACATGAACTTGAACTATCCAACCAATAAGAAAAATGTATCCTGTATATAGAGTAAATATGAAAATAAGATTATTGATATCTGATTTTCTTTTTTGAATATGTTTTTAATTTTTATTTTTATATTAATTACAGTTTATTTACTTTGCACCCCAGCTGTAGCCTCTTCCCTTATTCCCTCCCAATCCCATGCTTCCTCCCTCATCTCCTACCTGCCCCTCTCTAAGTCCACTGTTAGGGGGGGTCCTTCCTCCTCCCCTTCCATCTGACCCTAGTTTATCAGGTCTCATCAGGACTGGTCACAATGTCCTCCTCTGTGGTTTAGTGAGGCTGCTCCTCCCTTGGGGCAGGGGCGGGGGGAGCAAAGAGCTTGTCACTGAGTTCATGTCAGAGACAGCCCCTGTTTCCGTTACTAGGGAAACTCCCTTGGATGCTGAGCTGTCATGGACTATATCTGAGCAGAGGTTCTAGGTTACATCCCTGCATGGTCCTTGGTTGAAGAATCAATATCAGAAAAGATCCTTGTGCCCAGATATATTTGCTACTTGTGGAGCTCCTGTCCTCCCTGTGTCTTACTATCTCCCCCTTCTTTCATATGATTCCCTGCACTCTGCCCAAGGTTTGGTTATGAGTCTCAGTATCCACTTTGAAACACTGCTATTAAATCATCTAGAGGTATCTCCATCCCTGATCTCAAGCTGTACTACAGAGCAATAGTAATAAAAACGGCATGGTATTAGCATAGATACAAAATAGTGGATCAATGCAACTGAATAAAAGACCCAGAAATAAACCCACACACATATGGATACTTGATTTTTTACTAAGAAGCCAAAATCATTCAATGGAAAAAAGACAGCATCTTCAATAAATGGTTCTGGTCCAACTGGATGTCTACATGCAGAAAAATGAAAATAGATCCATATTCATCACACTGCACAAAACTAAAGTCCAAATGGATCAAAGACCTCAACATAAACCAGACACACTAACTCAGAAGAAAAAGTGGGAAAAAGCCTAGAACTCTTTGGCACAGGTGACAACTTTCTGAAGAGAATACCAACAGAACAGGCTCTAAGAGCAACAATCAATAAATGGGAATTTTTCATCTTTAAAACAATGTCTTCATCTTCATGCAGGGTTGTGGACAGTATTTCATAACCTGGGTAAAGGGCTTAGAAGAGTGTGTATCATGCAGTAACCATGCAATAAATGTTTACCATCATCATCATCATGCCAGTATTCCACAGTCCAAACTCTGATATATAGTTTCCATGACTCTTTAAATGAGATAAATATACTCACAGTATTTTTCTGTTGATTTACTGTCATTTATTATCATCTTGATATAAAAGTGATAGTTTCTCACTAGTTGGCTTTATTTGTGACATGAGTTTTGAGGCAGTACAAGGTGCTTCATGTCCAGACTGCAATTTCAGACAGGCAGAGTAGAATATGGTATTCGCACATAAATAGCTCCTAAGGCCCCCATCCCTGGGCAGGAGTGGATGGTGGAGGAGAAATGTGGCTGGAGAGAAGAGCCAAAAGCTAGTCTTGAAAGGTCTTCTGGTGTTACAGCTCATCCAGAGAAGAACTTGATAGGTTGTTCTGAATTAAGCAGTGATTTTAAACCATCGTGTTGTGCTCTCTATGATAACTTGTAAATACAAAGCATATCTTTCTAAGTTACTAAGTTCAATATTCCATAGCAAAGAACTATATTTTTCCATATTGTTTTAATCTTATATTCCCTTGATTGACAGTGACTTATAACAGGCTGGGAAGATGGTTTAATAGTTAAAGCATTTCCTCCTGACGAGTAAGAACTAGAGTTTGGATCTCTAGAAATTGTGTAAAAGCCAAAGAGGCAAAGATAGAAGATCAGTCCACAGAAAAAGCTACCTAATATCATACATCTCTGGGTTTGATTGCCTCAATAATTCTATCCCCCATTCTGATAGAATGTGATAGATGCTCAGGCTTCTACATGTATGTGAATGCGCACCCACATTTGTGTACTTACACACATGCAATCTCATGCACAAGCACACATGAACACACTTATATACAAACATAAAAAGGGAGAAAGAAAGTGATATATAAATTTGCTATCAGAATCACTCAATCAAAAAAGAAGATTGCCCAATTAAAAGACAATCTATGTCCAAGCTCAGAGGGAGGAAGATATATTCTGAAGGAAATCTCAGTTAACACATATAAATATTATATTTATTATTTCCTCCATTTTATGGATTTTGGTCTCACTTAGTCTTTTAATACATTGTCATTTTCCATATTCTCCATCTTCAAATACATCTTTCTTATGTCTCTTTTAATTTTATGTTCTTGAGTTTTTAAAGATCCTTTCAAATTGTCAAAGTTCAGGAACTTTCTCTTGATGTTTACCACTATCTCTGATTGACAGTAGAGCAAACTGAAACACAGAAACCCAGACACATCACTATGAAATGGTTACATGAAAGCATAACTCTACCAGATTAAGTCTGATGAGAAATGTGATACCAGTACATGTGGGAAAGGGAAGTAGAGTAAACAACTAAGAAATCCAACATTTTGAACAAAGGTAAAAGAAAACAATGGGTAAGTATTTTATTATTGGAGAAGCATAAATTTGTTTCCTGAGCAGACAGAGAGGTGGGAAGAATACCTCCAAACTTCAAGGATTAGCATAGGGATTCAGACAGTATAGAAGAAGGGAATAAAAGCTAGAAATAAAGAGAAAGAAAAGAACACAAGAGAAATATAGAGATGAAGGGACAACAAGGAGGAGTGAGAGAAACTGAAGCTTCTGAGTTGACTGAACAATCTGTTAGTTCCGCCTCCAAAGAATACACGCCTACTTGAAAATTTGTTTGTGAGCAACATTGTGTGAGGAACATATGTGAGGTATCGAGAAAGAATTATTATTTGACACTCATAATGCTAGCTCACAGTTCAAAAAACAGTAATACAAATAAAGAAAAACTAATGTAAGAAAGTCTTTTTTCTCTTTTTTAAATTTTTTTATTAATTACACTTTATTCACTTTGTATCCCCCCCCATAAACCCCTCACTCCTCCCCTCACAATCCCACCTCCTCCTTCTCCAAACATGCCCCTCTCCAAGTCCACTGATAGGGGAGGTCTTCTCTCCTTCCTTCTGATCCTAGTCTATCAGGTCTAATCAGGAGTGGCTGCATTGTCTTCCTCTGTGGCCTGGTAAGGCTACTCCCCCATCAGGATGAGGTGATCAAAGAGCAGGCCAATCAGTTCATGTCAGAGGAAAGTCTTTTTAAAAAGCAGTAGTTATTGCACATCTTAAAAAATTATATATGATTGCATAGCAGAGTGAAATCACAAAAGGACATCCTCATTTAAGCCTAGTGCAAATTTTAAGTTCAAGCACTTGGCTCTTGGGAAAGCATTGTTTATATATTGATAGTAAAATCAGATTTAAATGATAAAAATAACAATTATCTTGCAACATAGTGCCACCAAAACAGAAGTAGCACCTGTTCATCTGTTTGTTCTATTTTTCTCTGCATTTAGTCCTTGCAGGATCCCTATTTTAGTCAAAGGGTATATCATGAATAAGAAAGCTATTTTAGCAATAGCAATCATTGCCTCATTTAATCTCTTACTCAGGTGTTTGGTGTTGGTAGTACTCCAAGCACTGCGTTTTTACTAGAGAGAGTTGTAAGGTACTCAAAATCTGCAGCAACCCCTGCCATTGAAGAATCTGTAGTTAATCAGGTAGGGACCTCAGTGAGATACAGGTGTGTTGTAATGCAGTAAAGGAAAATAAGCAAGGAAGAAGTCACTCCGGAGGGTTTTGTTGGTAGGAAGCAGAAGTGATTGAAAGAAAGAACTCTCTACAAGGAAGTGGTCACAGTAACATCACTGTCTTTAGGTGAAAACAAAGAAGATAAATGAAAAGTGGATAATGAGTCCTAGTGAGGAGCAGGTGTGCGTGAAGAAGAAACAATGGTCATAGATGACAACTTCAGAACATCAACAGGAGTCATTCCTTTTAAGTTAGTGTGCTGACAGAGAAGTGAAAGTATTCAAGAGAAATCTAGAAGATAATTGTAAAAGATATCCTTTGTTATAGAAGGGATTGGGATTGAGTGATATCATCATGAAAAGCTCTCCAAGTTCTAGTTTGTGCTACTGAGGAGACCATTTCATTTATTTTTTTGTTTTTAATAGAAAATACCAGAAAACAAGGAATAAATGCAATAAGAACAAAAAGTAGGGGAGTTTTTTTAATCAAAGTACATTTCAAAAATCTATTGTCCATACCATCCTCAAAACCCATCCAATTTACATTTGTTTGTTTGCTTTCTTGCTGCTGCTGTTCTGAGACACAGTGTAATTATGTATGCAAGCTGGGCTTGAATTTTGTGTCCTACTGTTTCCTTAGTCCTGGGGTCACAGGCACACACATCCATGCTGGCCTCAGGATGCGTTGTTACTGTGGAGTTGGAATGAGACTGGAGGCTTGTCTACATCAAGCAACAATTACCTGTAATGATGAATGGCCATAGAGTGATAAATCACTTAGCAGTGTGCAGTGTTTCATCTTCGTAGGTAATTCTATAACAGGGCCAACAGAAGTGTAATAGCACAAATTACATTTTGTTCTTTAATTAGGTGGTTTCTTCTGGCTCGTGTAATTGTTAATTTGGTAGTAGAAATGAAACAGAATATACAAACATGTATGCAAGATCAAAGATGGCCTTTAAAAAAATCTATGCTAAGTGTGTTTTTTCTTTACATTATTCCTAAGTAGTCTTCCTGGAAAATGTGCTCAGTTTGCTATTATCAGTTTATTGATCTTACCCCCAAAAGTGACTTAAAACAGAGGAAGAGTTTTCATGTAAAAACAAAATAAAACTCTAGGTAGTTTTCATACTTGGCTGCAAATATGTTTATTTCTGAGAAGAGCCATGTTGAGAAAAGTAACCGTTCATACTTATTTCAAATTGCATTTATATATTACTCACATTTTCTTTAATATTTGACATATACACAAAAAGTCAGCTATTAATTTATAACAGCTATTTAGTAGTTTTTAGACTCAACCACAGGAATGCATCCTTTAATGTTTCTGGATATAATCTGATTATAGTCCCATACGTTTTCAAACTTGTTTCACTCTTTAACAGAGTAGAATCTAACAATACATGTTGAACATGTGTGTCATAGTTAGGGCTATTACTGTTGTGAGGAAACATCATGGCAAAAAGCAATGTGGGAAGGAAAGGGATTATTTAGCTTACATATTCTGAGTCACAGACCACTGAGGGAAGGCAAGGCAGTAACTCAAACAGGGAAGGAACCTGAAGCCTAGAGCAGATGCAGAGACCATGAAGGAATGCTGCTTTTTTGGCTCACTCAACCTGAATTGTTTATACCAGGACCACCAGCTCCGGGTGGTACCACCCACATCAATCCCTAATTAAGAAAATGTTCAACAGGCTTGCCTGCACTCCAGAGGTTCTCTTTTCTCATATGACTATAGCTTGTGTCATGTTGATGTAAAACTAGCCAACCCAACATGACAAATTTAATCACTTTAGTCCCCTGTTAAAAAGACAATAGCTCGTGAAGTTTTAAAACTTTGAGTTGACTTCAAACATGGAGAACATACTTGGTACAGTCAGACAGGAGTCCCTGATGAAGTCAGTGTTAAGCTACAGCCAGCTGGGTACCATGACTGGTATGTCCCTTCATAAATGCTGCTTTCCCCTGAACACCAACTGCTAACGTTATCTTACTGAATACTTCTCAATACTGCTTCAGTTACTTGAAAGTACCCTCCGTTTTGGCCTTCTCTCATCTTTCTACTTTCACAGACTTATGCCAATAAAGGAAGAACTTATTTCCATACAATTGTTTTACTGCCATAGCAGTTCAGTTAACTAGCACACCATGCTGCCTTTTAGCAAAGATCTCAAGAGAAACCAATCTTAAAATGCAGTCGCATTGTAATGATTTTTATTAATTTCATATAAAAATATTAAAAATGCATGCTATCTTTCATTAATGTGAATAATTTATTTTAAGCATTTTGCAGGGATATTTTTCTTGCCAAAAATGTAAGAAATTCTTATAAAACTTTAGTCAATAATACCCCACAAACTTGATTTAATATATCTACCTCTTCATAGAAGAACATTCTTTATATTCTTTGGAGGAATTCTCATTAATATGGCTATTGAGTCAAGTGTAAAGTCAGCATAGAATTCCCTAATAGCCTTCGGAAATAGAGTAATTTAATTCTACAAAGGTTCCAGTCTGCTTAGCTTCCTTCTTCTTCAAAGTAAAAGGGTAAAGTCAGTCCAAACTGCCTCCACTCTCTCATTTCCAGTTTATAATAAACTTATTTGCACAAAATGTTGCTCTTTCCCCTTAAACCTTTTTTATTAGCTGAACATCATTTTTATAGCTGCTGATGCAAATAGCAAGGAATATTGAATGAACTACATTAAACACAGTGAATGTTTGATGAGATTTTTCTTTTGTGCTCCTCTCTACAGGCATTAACGCTCCATTAGAGTTATGGAGTGACGTGTTAAGAAAAATGGGAACATGGTTGACCTATGTACTAGGCATTTTATATAAGCAATCTATCTCATTTATTGTTATTAATATGTGATATACATATGCTTTATTTTATCAGTTTAAAAAGGGGAAAGAAAACCCAAGCAGAAAGAAAAAAGTACTACACAAAAATTTGAGAGACAATTTTGAGGCAAAATTCAACAATTCCTGTAGCCATACTTCCCTCATTATTTTTCTACCAAACAGTCTGAGAAAGTTTAGATTCCTTCTAAACTTCTTGAGTAAAAACAAAGATAGAAAATTTTATGTGGGGAATCAAAAGTACTGTTCAAGGTATGTGGAAGGAAAAGATGATATGGAGAACTGTAGATGGTAGGGGCAAGATGAAAGGAAGGGGGAAAGAGGGAGGAAGAGGGAAGGGATGGAGAGAAGGGCGTGGGATGGGGAAGGGGAGGATGAGGTTCAGCATGAAGATGGAGGCTGGACTCAGAATAATTGGGGAACGAAGGGAAAGAGAGAGAAGAAAGCGTATTTGGGAGTTACTCAAGAGTTACAGAGTAAAGCTATCTAATGAAGAAAGGTTTCTAAAACTATCTTCAGAATGGCTTGTTTACCTTTTTTTTTTTAAGCAGGGACAGTTCTTTGACTTTTCTGATGAGACATTGTGACTTATGTTAATGCATTTTACAAAAGTCTGGGTGTCATGGGCTCTTAATTTAATTAATGTTATAATGAAAGATCTGTGTTCACGATAGAAGTGAAGGCTGCTTTCTAGCAATTCCTCCATATGTCCTCCTATGTTCCCAACTCTTCTGTTTACTCTGAATAAGGACACAGAAAAGTTTAAAAGGCTACCTTAGATTCTATATACTTATCAACAGTTCTGCACTATGAGCACCAATAAAACTATTGAATATCCACACTCAGTATTTCAGCTAAAGTGAAGAATTTGGAGTCTCACAATATGTGAAAGAGTGTAATTTAGGCAATGGAAAGTGAAAGTAAAAATGTTAGATAACCCCATATACCTGGACAGATCCTCATCCAAAATGCATTTTTCTCTCATTCTCTTTTACAGACATTTATCTCTTCACAGTTATTTTCATTTCTGAATTTTTAGATGCTCATCATTTATGAATCCTCTAAATAAAAAAATTATATAATCTGCTCATCTATCCACTTAATAAGATGGAATAAACATCACCTTTTGCCAACTTGCCCCATACTCTTACCCCATTCTCATGCTGCAGGATGACCTGGTGATGTCCTGTAATTAACTACAGAATAAAATAAATGACAACAGATCTTAGAGTCTCTCCCATCTTTTACCACCCAGCTACCTGCTACATCACCCCAGGGAAACTGTCAGTGCTCCAGCTGAGGAGGCTGTGTCCTATTTTAAAGCTAGAAACATAAAATAGCTATGAAGAACGTCCTCCTCTTCAAATCAAATTGCCTCTCTGGACTAGGGTCTGAAGGTTTAGAAATTTGAACAGAGATGTGAAGTTTAAAAAAGAAATATAGACAATTAAACGTCCTCATTAAATTAAGAATTCTGTGGGGATTAGAAATATTTGGGTCAGAAGCTTCCCTGCTCTTGACTGATCTCATCTATTGTGTCACGGAGCAAAATATATAATAATCTCCCATCATCTTTGCAAGATACCACAAGGTATTAGTAAGACTAAGTTCATATATATAAGACCCCTCCCCCCCACACACACACAGAGGAGGGGAAAGGAAGGGAGAATGTCAATAAAGGTAACGGTTGTCATGAAAAACATAAGCTATGACAATCCATCCCTCCCTTTTTTTTATTGAAAATAGAATCTTTTCTCATACAACATGTTCTAGTTAGTTTCCCCTTTCCCTACTCCTCCTAATTTCCTTCCACTTCCCTTTCCCTCCAGATCCAATCCTTTTCTGTTTCTTCTTAGAAAAAAAAAAAACATTTAAAAACATACATGAGGGTATCCATTGTTCTCGATTTCTAGCTGGTCCCAGATACGCCTCCCTTCCCAGTCCAGTAGTCTCTCCCAGTACTCTCTCGCTACATCCTCCTTCCACCTCATCCCTCCTGTTCCCATCGCCAACCCTTCCCCAGCCCAGTGCCCTCCTTCCATCCACCCCTGATGTCTAATCTATTTCCCCCTTTCTCCTTCTCATTGAGATTCAAGCATCCCCCCTTGGGCCCTCCTTATTACTTAGCTTCTTTGGGTCTATGTTTGTAGCATGATGATTCTGTACTTTATGACTAATATCCATTTATAAGGGAGTACATACCATGTTTATCTTACTGAGGCTGAGTTACCTCACTCACGGTGATATTTTCTAGTTCCATCCATTTTCCTGCAAATTTTGTGATGTCATTGTTTTAATGGCTCCAATGTGCAAATGTACCATATTTTTAAAATTCATTCCTCAGTTGAAGGACATCTATGTTGTCTCCAATTTCTGGCTATTACAAATACAGCTGTTATAAACATAGTTGAACAAGTGTCCTTGTGGTATGTTAGACATCTTTTGGGTAAATGCCCAGAAGCAGTACAGCTGAGTCTTGAGGTAAATCTATTTCCAGTTTTCTGAGAAACCGCCCAATTGATTTCCAAAGTGTTTCTACAAGTTTTCACTCTCACCAGCAATGGACGAATGTTTCCCTTTGCTCCACACTCTTGCCAGCATATGCTAACAGTTGCATTTTTTATCTTAGCTATTGTGATGTATATAAGATGGAATCCCAGTATTTTAATTTGCATTTCTCTGATGACTAAGGATGTTGAACATTTCTTTGAGTGATCCTTAGCCATTAGACACCTTTGTTTAGAATTCTCTGTTTAAAAGCTTACCTCATTTTTCAATAGGGTTATTTGGATGGTTGACGTTTAGTTTCATGAGTTCTTTATGATTTTGGATGTCAGCCCTCTGCCATATGTGTAGTTGGTGAAAATCTTCTATTCTGTAGACTGCCATTTTGTCCTTTTGATGGTGTCTTTTGCCTTTTGCTGTCTTTTGCTTTTCAGTTTCATGAGATCCCATTTATTAATTGTCAAACTTAAGGCCTGAGCTGTTGATGTTCTGTTCAGGAAGTTGTCTCGGTGCCAACCTGGTCAAGGTTATTCAACTTGATTGCAGGAATCTATGAGCATGACCCTAGCTAACACTCCTAGCAATGGGGGTTATGGAGCCTGATCCAGCCATCTCCTGTAACCAGGAAAGACTTCCAATGGAGGGATTAGGACACTAACCCAACCATAAAATATTAGACCTTCAATTTGTCTTGCCTATAAAATGTGCAGAAGTAAAAGATGGAGAAGAATTTGAGGGAATGGCTTGGTTTGGGGAACCCTGTGGAGGGATGGGAGGGGAGCATTTAGGGAGCCAGAGGGGTCAAGGACACCGCACGAAGACCTACAGAATAAACTAACCTGGGCCCATAGGCACTTACAAAGACCGAACTGCCAAACACAGAGCATGAATGAGACAGACCTGCGCCCTCTGCACTTATGTGACAGTTGTACCTCCGGGATTCCTGAGGTGGGAGTCCCTGACAACATAGTCTCTGACTACACTGTCTGACTTTGGATCCCTTTCCCATAACTGGGCTGCCTTGGCTAGCCTCAACAGAAGATGTGCCTAGCCTTCCTGTAACTTTACATGCCCAGGCTGCTTGATATCTTTGTGAGGCCTCCCTTTTCTGAGAAGAGAAGTAGGGGTGGATGGGAGGGAAGTGAGGTGAGAGGGAGGAGTTGAGAGAAGAGGAAGAAAGACAAGCTTCAGTCAGAATGTAAAGTAAATAAACAATTATTAAAAGTTCAAGAACAACAGGAGAAGAAAAATGAAATGAATCACTTACAAGAGAAGAATAAAACATAATAAAATGAAATATAAAACAGCAAAAATAATTATAAATGTTAACTGCTCATTGAAAAACACCTAAAATATATACACAACCAATTTAAGACAGATAATTACTTAGAAATTTGATAAGTTTCAGGGTTATAATATGTTATATCTTTGCATAATTCATTTAGAGCTATAACTGTTTCAATATGCAAATTCTAAATTCTCAACATATAGTTAAACATATCTTAAGGAAGAAAAAAAAATCCTAAGAAGATCTTTGAGAGTTTCATGTGGCACAATGAAATATGACAAACTATTTGTCTTTATTATAGAAATTAAAAGTTCTCAAAAGTGAAAATACTCCATCCAAGGACCATTCATTGAGATAACCTAGAAGCCCTGCACAGATGTAGCCCAATGGCAGCTCAGTTCTCCACATAAGTTCCCTAGTAAGGGGAACAGGGACTGTCTCTGACATGAACTCAGTTCTGGCTCTTTGATCATCTCACCCTGAGAGGGGAGCAGCCTTACCAGGCCACAGAGGAGGACAAAGCAGCCAGTCCTGATGAGACCTGATAGAATAGGGTCAGAGGGAGGGGAGGACTTGGAGAGGGGCATGGGAGGAGAAGAGGGAGGGAGGCGAGATTGGGAGGAGACAAAGGACGGGGCTACAGCTGGGATTCAAAGTGAATAAACTGTAATAAATAAGTAAATTAAACGTGAAAATATGGAATTTAAATATTTTAAGGCTATAACTGGCTCCATTTATTTGATGGTATTTAAGGTGTTTCCCATAATTTCAAAAGCACCTTTACAACTAATGTTTTGTCTATCCTAGAAGTTGTTTGAAAAATTTCTGGTTGTCAACAGTGAATACCAGGGTTTATGGAGATCTAGTAGTGTTGCCCATAGGAACTTTGAGCAATGACAGCAACTTCCTGCTCTATCCCCACTTAAACACAGTCACTGAGCATCTGAAATATTATAAGCAGTGCAGAGGAACTGAGTCTTAAAAAATTTCATTGATCTCCCCTCCCCATCTATCCTGTCTTGTCCTTTCTTTTCCTCATGTAGTGAGTGGCGCTCTATTAGAAGCTTGATCCTTGTATATACGTCTTTAAGTCATTACTATCACAGAGAATCTACTTTTATCCTGACTTTTCATCATTTGTCTTGAAATTTCAGGTAATACTTTGAAGCAAAAAAATATGATTTTTCCAAAATTTAGGAGAGTTTGACAGTGCTTTTCTTGAATACAAATAAATTAACAAGCCCCAGAAACAAATTTAGGAAGGATACAAGGTTTTATAATAATTATGTAACTCATAATGGTGATACTTTCATTGGAGAAGAAACACTTGATGGTTCAATAAATGGTGCCAACACAACTGGTTATCTATCTGGAAATAAACATGAATAGTGCACCTATAGCATATTGTATAATGGAAATATCCATAAGAGTCAGATTGTGAGGCTTTTGCCATTGGTAAAAGTACCAACTGAAAACATAGCTATGTGATTGGAACTTGTACCAGAAAGTATTCTTCATTCTGATGATACACTGGCAGTTGAATTGATGTCACTCCATCTTTCGTAACAAAATTTACTTTAAAATCATCAGTATTATTACTAAAATACCCATAGATTCACTTCTATTTAATATAATTAAAATCTAAATACAATAAAATTTCCTTGAAAACTGAGACACCCTTTGGTTTAAGGTTGTATATATTTATTTTGAACAGAGTGTAACACGCTATGGTTGTTTAATGAATCTTTGTAAAGAGTGAGAAAAAAGAAAGTGAAGGAAAGAGAAATAAAGGGGAGAAACAGCGAGATAGTATGGTGGGTTTTCTTTTAATCTCACCATGTTGGATTGTGGCGTTGATATTTAATTACCCTATTATAGTCATAAGATTGATAATAAAGTAAGAACATATATAATGTGATTTCCTTATCCCTGATCCATATATAATGCAAATTATATCAGTTTGGCCCACACAGGGTGCTACAAAATTTTAATAAGGCATGGTAAGAAAGCATCGTCACAAATGCAAATGTATTTCCTATCTCTTCACTGTTACAAATTATATGCTATTCTCACTAAAGAGACCCCAAAAAATCAATGGGAATTATAATATACCTAATATTTTTATTATTTTATTGAAAGATTTTTGTTGTTTTTCAAATAAAGAACTAAATAGTATATAGGGGGCAAAAACAAAACAGAAAGCAAAGTTAAGAAATCATATGAAAGCGTTGTTCAGAAAGCAATCTGAACATTCAGTAGTGACATGGAGGTTGGAGGACAATATGGGTGGGACTGAGGGAAACACCAGGCTCGGAAAGGGAGCACCCCTCTGAGTCCTGTTGATCTGAATTCTGACGTTATATTCTGGCCACTTACTTTGTAACTGTTAGTTGTTTTCCTGTGTGGAAACTGTGTTGCCACTTCACTAAAAGAGGCCAAGGGTTCAGTATGAAAGGAATACAAAGCACAGGCCCTGAGCCAGCTACATTCTGAGTTCTCAGTGCCAAATCTGAGATGCTCACTACTGATTCTTACCTATAACTGGTCACATTTTGCAGTTTGTATCATGAACATTTCATTCACTCAGGCCCAAAGTCTAACTCAAAGCATCCTGAAAGTAGCAATGTTTATAGAAATACAACATTTAGCATCACATTGGGATTTTGGGTGTCATGGGATCTCTTATCCTGGAAAATTCTTGCTCTTGAGCCTGTTGCCAATGAAAGTGAAAATGTGTCTTGTGTTTGGCTGGTCATGGGTAAATGGCAATCAATCAATCAATCAATAATTTGCACCTATTTTAACAGAGTATTTTTATTTTAAAGAGAATTGTGTCCGTGTAACCCAAACATTCACAAAACAAATGAACTACATAATTTATAAGTATTGTTTATCAACAATGTCCTGTCTGGGTTGAATTGTTTGGAAGAACCTCCATGTTGACCCTGAGTGACTCTTTCACTATTCCTGTCACAGTGCTTAATTGATCACAGAAAAAATATGTTCAGGATGAAAAACTAAAAGTCGCATAGGATTAGAGGGACATTTCAACCCAATTTTCTCTCACAGTTCTAAAAGCAAAGTTTAATGCAATAAAGAGAACATGAAGTGCTAACTTCACATTGAGGTGTGAAGAAAGTAACTTAAATATTAAAAGTGATACTGGGTAATCCCTGACAAGCTCTTTTATCCCCCTCTCTAAGGATGACAGGAGGAGGAAAGTAAGATATCTTCTACATTTAATTCTAAGATGCTGCACTTTATTCCATTCTAGATTCTACTTTCTGTTAAGATTGACAATATCATATAACTTCATAATGCATTTCTTCCAAAGCACTGTGCTGAAACAACACTGTGGTATTGATTCATTCTACATGGTTGATACTGTGACTGTATAATTAGAAGAACTGTGAAGAAAGCTTTCACACTTCTGCCCTGGTTGAAGAAATAAACAGCTCTGTGGGATGAATCTTTAAAACATTAAAGGATTTAAAAAAAATAAGTGTTATGTTTGTGATTCATGTAGCCCATATTAATTTGAGATACATTTATTATTTAGCTAAGCAGAATGATACTTGAGTGAGCAGTGCTTCCTGCCGAATGACTGCCTTACTGTGATTATTATATAGAAGTTGGCAATGAAGATTTAAGAGAGTAATTCTCAAAATTTAGTAAGCGTATGAGATAACTATACATCATCAAAAAGTCTCAAGCCAGCTCTCTGGAGTTCACTTTTAATGGGCAGAGTTCTGGTCTGGAAATACACATACTAAATAAGACTTGAGGCTATTTCTTTGAGGTGACCTGAGAATCACATTAAGAAATACTGGGACAGAGCACAGCTTTCTGTGAACCAATGTAAGAAAGAAAAAAGCAACTCAGTGATCTGGGTATAAATCTGCTTTATGTCACACATACAATTTATAAATCCTCCTACAGTGCCCCTTCTTGTAAAGTTTCTTATGGGATTCAGCCATACATGTATGTATATGAGTTTATATATAAAACTTATATTATTATATTATATAACATACATTGCATATACTATGCATATGTGTATATATAATATATAGATTATGATGGGTATTATTTAATGTCAACAAGAGAACGTATAATACATATGATTCAAAACTCTGGGTTTATCTATGAGTAAGTTTTTAGATGGGTAACTGAGTTGGAAAGTCTCACCATAAATGTCAGTTGTGCCCTTTCAGGAGTTGGGAAGGGTGCTAAATACCCACATAAAAAGAAACTGAGACACACACCAGCATTCATGTCCTCTGCTTCCTGACTATGGATGCAATTAGAACAGCTGATTTAAGCTTATTTCACCATGAATTTGATTGTACTTCTTTTTGCTAATGTAATTTTCTCAGGCATTTGTCACCTCAATAAAAAGAGTAACACACATGCATACATATATATACACTTTCACACACAGACACACATACAGACACAAACACATGTACACACATACATATACACATACATACATGAATATACAGGCACACACATGGATACACACATTCACACAGACACATACATCTATAAACATACAAACACACACACACACCTGTAAAAGTAACTTTTATTCACCAGATGCAATTGTCACCTTGCAGGCTTACTGCTGAATAAGCTCAACCTTATTCAGTTGGCTGGCTGGTTCAACTCAGTTGTTTTCACTCAAACTCCTCTCTAAGCTGACTAATTCAAACTGGCCTCCTCTCGGCTTTGACTGAATTCCTCTGCTTGACCTCAAACTAACTCTAGCAATCTGTTCTAATCTTATGGCTCCTTCTCCTTTTTCTATCTCATTCTGTCTTCTCATTCTGTGTCTGTGTCAAGCTTGGTTTCTCTCTTCAAAATGTATCTGTTAAACTCTCCCAGTAAAACATCTTCATATCTCTCTCTGTGCTGCTCTCTCAACTCAACTCTCTTTCTTCTCTGCTCTCCTGAGAGCTGGGTGTATCCTATCTCTGACTCATTCGGTCAGATCTTTCTCTGATTTGTTACTTTGTTTACCCCTCAGTACTTTCAAACATCAGTGCTTCTACAAACTAATTTATCTTCATTGTTTGGGATTAAAGGTGTGCACTAATACTATGCCTGTATTTCAGCTAGAGGGGGATATAAAGATAGATATATATGTGTGTATATATATAGTGAGTAATAATATGATGACACAGAGACTACTAAAGCCACAGTATTTTCCATCTCAACAATGAGGAGGCTTGAAACTTCAATCAGGACTTGCCTAGACTGGTGCACAACACTGGTACTCTCAATGGACAGACATGGCAGATAAGGGCCTCGTGGGGACCTAGGCATACCTCCTGAAGTTTCTGGATACTAATGGATTCTGAAGAAAGTGGTACATTCCCTTGAGTTGTGTCGATGATGGGAATCTACAAGGCTTCATTGGATGGTGCATATTCACAGGTTATACAGATAATGATATTGGGTCATGAAAAAAAAACAAAATACATGAATATAAGAAAAAGATTTATAAGAAGAAGGAGTGACACACAAACTTGCTACCATTTCCATTGGATAACTTCCAGTTCTCTAGAGTCCACTACTCTCCTGGGTCTCTTTTGTAGTTCTCACCCTCCAAATGCCTACTGAGGATCTCTTTGTTGGCTTTTTTGGTTGCAACTTCTTATTGGTATATGGCGGCCATATTGCATTATCTTACCTTTCATTTTTCACATCTCTGTTCTGATATTTGGGTTGTGAGCCTAGGCTTTAACAGCTGAGCCATCTCTCCAGCACCGCTTTCTACTGTTAAATGAGCCTTATTCTTCTTCATACCATCAGTTACAGCACTAAGAGGAGGCATTCGATTACTTTGGAATATCCCTGCTTATTTACAGACTCTGCAGTTTTAGCAGCTGCTTCTGGGAGAAAAAAATGAACAATGATATGAACTTTGCACAGAAACAAATCATTGTTCTATATAACTGATCCCTGTACACAGAAGTGCAGGAAGCTATGTGAGGCTGAAATGCTAGAGAGAATGGACTTTATAAAGCTAGAAACTTGGATGGTTTTCAGATAACAGGAAAAAAAGCGATAAATTTAAATTTAGGGAAGAGGACAAGCTGGTATGCTCATTGGGGCAATCATGTATTTGGAAAATATTCATCCTTTAATAAAAGAAACATGACAAAATCACAAAAAAAAGAAGAAGGAGTGATTGACAGTGGTGTGAGGGGAGGGGAGAATAATCAAAATTTATTGTATTTGGAATTATCAAAGAAAAAATTTAATCACTAAAAGATATAAAATTAAAATTAATTATATTAAAAAAATGAAGGAAAGAAATGAGAGTTCTGAATCAAGAAACACTAATCTTAGGGGCCATGAGTCAAATAACTATTACTAACAAGGGTTGATAATAACCTCAAAGAAGAAAGCAAGCTTCTAGAATGTTCTACATATTCTTCATTACTGTAGGTATGTTCAAAAACACGTTATGTCACAGGATGTCATAGATATTATCCAGACACTGTTCTGTTTTAATAGGCAAATAGTCAAAATTAACAAAAAAACAGACAAAATAGAGATAAAGTATTTATTGATATTTAATTCAAATTACTGAAAGAATGGTTCTTGTTTCAGTCTTGACATTTAACAAGTTTCCCTCACCACTCAAGTCTTCAAAAGAAGAAGAAAATTGACACATAGGATACCAGTGACTTCCCTCAGACCCATCAGAAACATGATGGCTACAAGGTAAGCCATCACCCTAAGACCTGGAGAGGCAGAGGCGTGTCAGAACACATTTGTGAGACACTTAGCACAGGTGTCATAAATAGGTGGTATAGCTTACACAACTATTTCAGTGAACTTTGGAGGCTGGCTGTGGGGCAGATTGGGACTGGGGTTGCCAACTTCTCAGTAAATAATATGGAGAACAGGTAACGAATGAAGGCACTTGATGTGAGTGCAGTGAAATATTCATAGGGGAAAATAAGAGAGAGTTCATCAACCACAAATCTTGTATCAAGGATAACTATCTTTTCACAGTGGAAGAGAAATGCTTTCCTCACACAGAGTTCATCACTCACCCTCAATGGTTACTGACGGTAGTTCTCTAGGCAAAAGGAAGCGAGAGAAGTCAGCAAGTTGGATCTGTATCAACAAAGAATGAGCATCAGAGAAGGAAGAGAGGAAATGTGATTCATTATTATCCTTATAACATCCAAAACACTACTTTTTAGTAAGCAATAGTAACAATGCATTGAATAACATTAGCATAAAAATATGCTGCTGAAAGCAAAAACTGGAAAACTGGCTTCATGTAAAATGCGCACTTAAATTAAAACAAAAAAGGCTCAGTTAAAGCCAGACAAAGCAACAGAGAAGTAGAAAATTTAAAAAGAAAAATGGAATATAAATTCAATAAATCAACAGATGACTTAAGTGCACTAATTGTAAGAGAAATTTTCCAAAGGGTCAAAAAAATACAAGGCCCACCTATATATTGTCTAAATATAACAATTCAAATAGGTAAAAATTCAAGGAAAGAGAAAAACTTGTCATTCATATAATATAGGATAAACATACTAAAATCTATAGTCCTAAAGAAGCTAAACAACAGGGAGGACCCTAGGGAAGATGCTTAATCCTTATTCAGAAGGGCAAACAGGATAGACATTGGAAGTAGAAGACAGGGAATAGGACAGGAGCCTACCACAGACGATCTCTGAAAGAATCTAAGCAATAGTGATACTGAGACTCAGAGCCAAACTTTGAGCTGAGTGCAGGGGATCTTATGGAAGACCCAGAGGACACTGGAGCTCCACAAGGAGACAAACATAACCAAAGGGCCCTGCAGAAACCAGTAATCTAACCAAGGAGCATACATGGAGTTAACCCAGACCCCTTGCTCAGATATAGCCAATAGGCAACTAAGTCTCCATGTGGGTTCCCTAGTAAGGGGAGCAGGGGTTGTCTCAGTGTGAACTCAGTGGCTGCCTCTTTGATCACCTCCTCCTGGTAGGTCCAACCTTGCTAGGCCACAGAGGAAGACAATGTAGCTCTCAGCCAGTCCTGTTGAGACCTGATACGCTACGGTCAGATAGTAAGGGAGAAGGACCTCCTCTATAAGTGGACTAAGGGAAGAACACAGGAGGAGAAGATGGAGGGAAGGCGGGACTGGGAAGAGACCAGGCAGGAGGCTACAGCAGAGATAGAATATGAATAAATTGTAATAAATAATGAATAAATACATATTTTTTAAAAATAGAAAAGCAAACTTCAGTAATTATTTTAAGTTCACAAAGAATTAGAACAAATAAAATTGTCAGTAATTGGACCTATTATAAGTATGTATACATCATACACATAAAGAAAAAAATGTATAAAAGCTTTCATTAAATGCTATGTGATATGCTATGTATAAAAACTTTCATTAATGCTAATCACATAGCATTAAAATTTGGGGAATGGTACATGAAACTATATCATTCAATAAATATACTTCTCCCTTCTGCATTGCTAAAAACCATTAGATTACATTCCTGTAGCTAGCCCCCAAGGTCAATTCCCTTATTTGACCACTTCCTCCTCCTGAGCTGACTCCCAAAATATATGGATCAAAGTATTGAAGTTCAATCAAAAGCCCCCTTTGTATCACCTGATTAACATGGCATTTAAAATTAAACACTCATCCTAGCATGGGATTTCGCCTTTTACTTTTCTAAACTGCCGTTTGCCTATGGGCCACATCTGCCTCCTCTCTGCCCAGAGGCAGGCCTTTGTCCTTTGGGACAAATATCCCTCCCCCTTTCCCTTGTTCCTTTTTCCTTCTTCCTTGTCCTTTATCTGCAGGCTTGAATTTTTTTTCCAAACCTACTTTATTTAAGGTTCTTAAACACCTTTACCTCCTTTCCACCCCTCATCCCTCCCCCCCATACACACACACCTAAGGTAGGAGATTATTAAGGAAAAGGGCTGTAGACCTCTTTTTATCTACTTCCTGCTGATTAGGATCCATGGGTCTTTAGGTGATTACCAAACTCATTTGTTGGGATACCAGCAGTCCAGTGCAAAGACCAACACAAAGCAGCAACATGAAGTCAGCGAAAGCTGCAACACTCAGTTGGATTGCTCCAAGAATTCCTCTGGAACATTTCTCTCTGCAAAGACAAGTGTCAAAGCATGAAGATCAGTGCAGCAATGTCAGATCCAAAAAGCCAAGCTTTCCTGTGCATGGACATCTATATATTTACTCTCCTCAGAGATTACCAACAGATGTTTCTTTTTTTAATGTAATTTATTTATTTTTATATCAATCACAGCTTAGGTACTTTGCATCCCAGGCGTAGCCCCCTCCCTCATTCCCTCTAATTCTCCCCATCCCTCCCTCATCTCCTCCCTGCCCCCTCCAAGTCCACCGAAGAGGGAGGATCTCCTCCCCTTCCATCAGAATGTTCTTAACTGGCCAAAATCACAGCCCTCCCATGAGAGAGCTCACAGCAAAACATCGCATGCCCCCTCACAAACCAAACTCCAGCAAAACAACATGTCCAGCTTGCAGCAAAAAAATCACATGACAAAACTGAGTCCTCAAGGAAACCACAAACTTCCACTTCATCTATCCCCTGTCTTTTCTAAACCCTCTGTCCCCCAGGGGCAAATAAATCTCCTTTGTGCTAAGAAAGCCACACATGGTCTTGGAGGTTTTAAGCTAGTACCCTAAATCAAAGCAAATGTCTGAGAGCTGGTGAGAGGCTCAGTGTGAAGAGGGCCTTGCTGCTGAGCTTGAGTTTGATCTCTGGAAAGCAGAGGGTAGAAGTTCTCATCTGACCTCCACACACACAAAGTGATACACAGACATGCAGAATGAGTACATTAGTGTAGTATCAGAAGTATGATCAAGGAGCACATCTCACATCAACCTCTGGCCTTCATATGCACACACATCCACACCACACATAGATACACACATTTAAGTCGCACAAAGACACATGATTTGGTAAGTGAAATTGTTACAACTTGAGGCAAAAAGATGATTTCTTTCATCTGTGTATTGCCCAGAGAAATTCTCAAAACAGAGATTTGCCTGTGTTTTGAGAAAGAAGGGTAAACACAGGCCCTGGGTAGACCCAGAAACTGTTCCATCTGTTAGACACCACCCATACAGTGCAGAATGATAAGTGACTTATTTATCCTTTGGATACAAGGAAACTTCTCTATACACTTATTAGGGAGAATTTAAATGGTTAGAAGGATATGGGTACTCTAAAATATCATCGTGGAAGCAAGACCCAAAAATTTATCAGACATACCAGATTGAGGAACGCTGTACTCCCTTTACTAAGGCAGAACAAACTGACAGACAGCTGCCACTGTGATGGCACAGAACAACCTGTCATCTGATAGTCTCTATGTGTATGTGTCAAGGAAGGAGGACTTTCTGTTTCAATTTGGTGCTCCCTGATGATGCAACCTCCTCGAGTGTCTGCCCATTCACTGAACTGCCTGCCTGAACCAGGACCCAGACCTGACCAATTTCCTTAACCGGACAGTTCCCTATTCCCAATCTGGTTTGGATCTTTCTCCCTGCAGCTGAATTCTACATCTTTGCTCTCAAACCTGATTCTAATAGCTAGCATTGGCCTCAGCATTGGCCTCATTCATTGGCTTATCTATATACTATTTCTCAGCCCACTTCTGAGGACTCTTTTGCTCTAATACAGCTGATATCTAACTTCCACTCATTCTGTAATATGTATGCATATCCATATATGTGTATGTATGTGTCTTATATAGTTAAATATGTACATATATAGCTGTGTATATAGTTAATTATATATTATATACAGCTGTGTATAATCATTTATAGTTAATATATACTATCTATTAATATTTGTCAATAATTAATATTAATTATGTGCTTAATTTGTTGTTAATTATATATACAATAAATTATGTATATTAACTATATAATTATATATGTAATTTATGTTGTATGATACGAGCATTAATATTGCTAATTAAGATTGGGCCAAAGAACTTTTTTTAGTCTCAGCTAAGCTACCAAGGTAGATGGATTTTATGACAATTTTCTCTCACTGAACCTGCTAAAGCTTGAGAATGTACTGTTACTCAATTAATTCTGACACTGCAGGGAGACACAGTGTGCTTGTTCCTCTGTGATTCTAGCATAACAAACTCATGGCACTTGGCATTAGTAAAATACTGACAGTCTTATTTGTTCACTAAAGTAACAATAATTAAAGAAAAACAGCAATGAACTGAGAAGTCACATTTTTAGATTTATGTTAAAATGGGGAAGAAAATCTTGCTAAGAACAGTGAGCTTTATATTTTAATTTGACATCATCTCTTTGCTTCTCTCCAGATATGCAGTGGCCTCAAAAGTTAATAGCCCAAATTTCAAATGCAGTTTGGACATCAGCTGGTAAGGAAAAATGAAGATGGGTCCACAGCTTTTTTCTAAGTCTTACTCCAAAAGAATTGTTTTTTAAAACTGTCTAGCACTTATCTGAAAGAACCTGGTAGCAAGGCTCATGGTTATTGACCTGACACAGAACAAGGCCAGTGTAAAAAGCCTTTTCCTCTAGAGGTACTTGTTGAAAACAATTATAACAAACATGTTAACCTCATAGCTGTCTGAAGTGCTCAGTAATGTTTAGGAGAAACAGTACACTAGCAGGAAAGCTTTTCTTTGGAGAAAATCTGAAGAATCCTCTGCCTGTGGAGGATTTAAAAATCTCCCAACCATTCCCAGGAAGCTAGAAAGCTAAATGCTTGCTGTAGACATGCTGAAGATTGTCCTAATGCCAGAAAGATCTGGAAAGGCCATGTACCGCACCTCCGCCTGACAGGCAAGCAAACGGTTAAAGTAGGAAGTGAAGGCAGAGACACACTAAGCACCTGCCTCACTGCTGATGAAAGCATGCCTGGACATGCAGAGAGCCCATAGCAACGATGCGCTGTTTATTGTGCCTAGCCATTTCACAAAACATCTATCTAATATTAACTGGTCACTTGGGTAACCAAGCAGAGACCTTAATAACCATTAACAAGAAAGAATAACTTTAAAGATTCACTAAAGCGAACAATTTTAATTAGCATGAAGTTAGGAATGGCTGCTATTGAGTACAAAGTTTCCTTCCAGGGGCCTGAAAAATGATTAATAGTTAAAAAGTGATTGCTCAAACCCAATATTAATATGATAAAAACATCCCTCATTGAATAATAAAATAAATTCTCTCTCAATTCAAAGGTCTAACAGAACCGAATGGAAAGCTAAATTTTTACACTTAGAGACTGTAATATTATTGATGGATGCAGTAGGTAGACTATCAATACAGATATACATGATTTAAACATCTCTATCAGTCAGTGTGCTCTTATTAAAACTTATAAAATATAACCGAAAATATAGCAAAGATAAGACCTAAAATATTTATTGAGATTTGATTCATAATACATGCCCAAATAAATTTAAAATAGTAAATTTATACAAAATATGTTCTCACACAACAATAGGCTGTATTAGAAATCACTAACCAGGCATGGTGGTACATGTCTGTAATTCTAGCACTCATGGAGACAGAGGCAGGCAGCTCTCTGTGAGTTTGAGGCCAGCCTAATCTACAAAGTGAGTCCAGGACAGCCAAGGCTACACAGAGCAACCCTGTGATGGGGCTGGGTGGGGGAGGGGAAGAAGAAAAGATATCAATAGCAAAAATGTAGGTGGAAAATCCCTCAGTAATTTAGAAGTATTTAGCAATAGTCTTCTTAACCGATTTATGATGAAAGACTGTCAAGACAGACATGGTAGCACAGGCCTTTCATTCTAGCAGTGCAGGGACTTTAATCACCAGAGGCGGGGGTGGGAGGGTACTAGAAATTTTAGTTTCTCTTAGGCGGTCTAGTAAGTTTATGACCAGCCTAAGCTACGTGACAATGGTGCACAGTGGGGTCTTCCCATGGATTGCCTTCAGTTCTCCACCTTGTAATTTATGTGGAAAGGATTCTGATAACACACACGGAGCATAGCACAGAAGAGGTATAGAGTTTATTACACATAAACTCAGCCATTCTCAAGGGTGAAAGTGAGTCAGACCCAAAAGGCAGACCCCTCCTAAAAGAAAAGAGGGAACATTTTATGTGAGAACATAATGCTATGTCTTTTTTTTTTTTTACCCAGAATACTTCTGTATAGATCTTAAGATCTTCAGCGTAGATTAAAATGTCATGACTTTAATTACCACCAGAGACATGGCTCCGGTGTAGCTTTTCCCGCCAGTAATCAAAATCTTGTATTTTCACTCATTTTTTAAAGATGCTGATTTATGATGGAGGATGGCCTCCCTGATATTCTAGTCTACTACTCTCTAACTAGCTTGATAGCAGCAAAACCCTTTGTCAGTAAGCCAGAGACTGAGATATTCGCTCAAAGTGGTAGAACACTTGTCTAGTACGCCCACACTCTGGATTCAGCTACTCAGTGCCAAAACTGTCAAGATATTGTAAAGCATTTAAGTATACTTAGGTATATATCTTATAAAGATCAGTGTGTTGAAAAAGAGAAGAAACTTTGTAGTGCTAACCTGTATAAGACAAAAGAAAAAACTTAATTCCTTTTTATTGTTCATTTTGTAATGATTTATTGTATAACAACAAACATTTCCGTGTTAGTTTTGCATACCCAAAATTAAAAAATATATTCATAAAATATAATGTATCTTGTACATAAGCAGTAACTAAGAATACGATATTCCTAGGTTTTGATAGAAAATGAAACCAAGTAGGAAACAACCTTTTTTTCAAATATGTGTCCAATATAAACATATAAATATTCTTTGTTTATTGGGTACTACTTGTCCTTGAGTTTCTAGGTGGCAATAACTTTTTGACATACCAACTTGCTTTACTACTTCCTAAAAGAAAAATAAAAGAGACAAACTTTGATTTTTAATGTGACCACAATAGCTATAGTGAGGATACAAAGTAAATAAATTGTAATATTTATATATATATATAAATTAAATTAAAAAAGAAAACTTCTACATCAGATGCTTCTGAAGCCTTTAGAAATCTGTGCCAGCATGAACAGTGGAGTCGTGTACCACAGCCTGCACTCACTTTCATTATGAGAAGAACCAAATGCCAAATGCCTCCACTCAAAATGTAAGAGTCTAGATTCAGTTCTCAAATCAAGAAAACCTTAATTCTTAACTTTAGACTTAGAAATCTAGAGAAATAATAGTAAGTCAAGAAATAAAAACAAGAAAATGTTAAAATAAGAGCAGAAATCTATTGATAGATTAGAGATGATTTAGATAAATAAATGTGTAGATGACATAGATGGATGGATAGATAAATAGATAGAAAGATAGAGCATGTAGGGAAGTGAAAACTAATTCTTTAGAAAGGAGAAAAATAAGAAACCCCTAGTGAAACTAAGAAATAAAGAAAAGGTGAAAGAAAAGGACATGACAGGGCAGGAGAAAAAGACAGAAAAGGAAGAAGGATACAAATCCCTAAGATTTAAAATAAGAGATGATTACTGAGCTCATGAACATTAGAGGATAATAAATAATACCCACAAAGTGTGTAAATGCCATAATTTGTATGACATGTATTAATTACCTGAGAAACGCAAGATAACTCACAGGAACCATAGGTGAACTAAACAGATCGTATAAATTTAAGAAGTTTTATCTATAATTAATAGCATCACATTGAACCAAAGTGCTTTAACCAAATGATTCAATAACAGATGCCAAGGCAGGAAAAAGGCCAGAACTCAGTACATAATCTCATCGTGAATACAGAAAGAGCTTTTCCTAGAAAGACTTATGGTCCCAGCTACTTTAATAAAAACTGCAGAAATAATCAAAAGTAAAATTATAGGTATTATTCTGTACCATAAATGTAAAATATCCTCAAAAAAGTATTATAAAACCTAACCTAAAATTGCATAAAATAAAATACACCTTGGGAAAATAAACCTGGATTTGGATATAGGCACAAACCAATTTCCCTGCTGAATGGTTAATATTTTTTAAGAAGTGTGGTATATTACTTACACTCTTCTAGAAAACAATGACCTAGTTACATGCCCTATTCTCTCATTTCAAAATGGAGCACAGACTAGGAAATGACAAAGAAATGTGATGGAGAAACACAAGATGCAATTTGGGATACTGTGTTTAGAAATTGGTGGAATTTTTAGACTACGGGCAGAAGGAATTGCATTGCATGTAAGTATTATAGTCTAGATGATGAAGTTGTCATGTGGAGCTCTGTGTTAACAATTTTTAAACCAATCTATATGTGTATTAGTAGCAAGTGGTGGAGGGGGATCATGTGTAGACCAGAAGAAGCCAAATGATTCGTATGGTGATAGACTGGAACAGAGAGATCAGCAGCAACTCAGATAATGCAGTACTGATAAATGCAGTAATGGTGATTAAGCCATTATTGCAATATCGTAAATAGCAATATTTACAGATGTGTACAGATATATACATGGATGGATGGATAGATACATAAATAAATGATAGATACATAGATACATAGATAAGGTTATCTCATATACACACATTTCCTTCTTTTTCAGCCAAGAAGACAATAATTGAAATGGTTCATTTTTATATCTGAAAATGCTAAAGTATTTAACACATGATATATTTTTATCAATTAATTATCATTATGATTAATTATTTGTCCTGAGTATTGGCTTTATCCACACTCAGATATTAAACTGAAATAAACGAAAGAGTCTACTCATTCTTTTGTTTTCTATTAACTTATTTAATAAATATTTACTGTGTACTCATTCAGAGCTAATAATAGTTTATCTTAGGAGTATATAACCTAAATAGAATATGTAAAAATATAAAAATTCTATCTTGGGAATAAAAAAATACAGATGTTATTCACCTCATGAAAATAATGTGGTACGTTCACTGATTTAAATAATAATATGTATACTATATAAACATAGCTATACTTTTATGTATTGAAACACTCCTAAAACAAGTAAAACAACATTTGTTTAGCATTGAACAAAATTTTCCACTAGTGAAACTGCTCAATTCCTTGCTTTTTGACATCATCTTACATTCCATTGTCATTCCCCTGTAACTCGACTATTTCAGTTTTTTTATTTATTTTTTCATTAATTACACTTTATTCACTTTGTATTCCAGCTGTAGCCCCCTCTCTCCTCCCCTCCCAGTCCCACCTTTTTCCCTCTTCTCCCCCTATGCCCCTCCTCCAGTCTACTGATAGGGGAGGTCCTTCCTCCCTTCCATCTGACGCTAGCCTATCAAGTCTCATCAGGACTGGCTCCATTGTATTCCTCTGTGGCCTGGTAAGGCTGTTCCCCCCTCAGGGGGAGGTGATCAAATATTAATACAATTTTACACTCAGTACATACTTAACTGTCACGTAAATATCTTACATGGATCATATTTAGATTTTAAAATATCCAATAATTCCATTTTCCCACATGTATTAAGAGGCAACTATAAGCCTTTTTCTGGAAATTTCTAAGGTGAATTAGACATACTTTCTGTCTTTGCATAAGTCAGGGGAGGGAGAGAGATACATCAAAAGCTATTTTCATGCACTACACCTAAAATAGTACTTGAAATACCTGGGCTATCCCATATCGTAGCCTGAAGGGCAGAAAGGATTCCTGGCAAATTCCTTCCCTAAGATGCAAGACTAAAAGTCTATGGAGGTAGGAAGTCTGCAAAATACAGTTACTGCTCATGAACATGGAGATGCAAAGTGGAGCCCACAGAGACCTGCAAACACTGAGGCAGGGGATATAGATGGTGTAGAGGCTGCTGCTGCTCTAAGAAAGTTGGGGGCAACGCATGGGTTTCTAAGCAAAATAATTATACAGCCAGATTTCAGATGTGTTCCTGTCCTTGAGGTTCTCACAGCCTGAGAAACCATCTGAATATGTACAGGATAACAACTGGGCTTCCTTAAGAAAGTCAGAACTTAGGAAGAGAAATAAATAAAGAAATTCAAGATATCATAATAGAGAATAGAGAAAAAGCAAGTAGAGTGAGCTTTCTTGTCTCAGAAAATTTCTTTCCTACAAGAAAATTTGGACGGTGAATCCTTAATTCCAAGGCTGATCTTTAGAAATATCTATTTTAGGGATTGGAACATTTAAAGAGCAAGATGTGTGGCAGGATGGCCTGTGAGGGAGGAGTGCGTTTGGTATACTCTGCATGTTCTGAGCAAGATCGCCCAAGTGGTCACAAGGAACGACGATCAAGCTTAAAATTAACCTTTTACTTTCATCTTGCTAAGAACAAGCCTTTTAGTTGACATTATACAATGCTTAACCAGAAAAGCAGCTCCTGAGGTTGCTTCAGTAATCACAGAAAAATATAACTTTCCCTTCTGTGAACTAAATGAAGCAAATTATAGTGAGGGCTACAAGAAAGAAAATTACAAGTTGTCATCAATTTAGGCAATAGAGTAATAATTTGAATAAAGAATTTTTCCTATTAGTTTTGTCAGATATTTTTCTTCCAGGTGTTAGAGTTGGGTGATTAACTATCCAAGTGTTCTCAACAGGCTCACACATTAAAAGTTTTCTCCCTTAGCAAACTGTTCCTGAGAACTCTTAGAACTCTTATAGTGTGATGTCTAACCTTCCTCACCAACTTCAACAGATTTGGAATAACTTGCAAATGTATATTTGAGGGGATTTCCAGAGATGTTTAACATGTGGGAAGCGTCATCCGAAAAACAGTAATCCAGGACTTTTGAAATCAATCTGGCGCTTTCTCAGAAAACCCGGAATAGTACTACCTCAAGACCCAGCAACACCACACCTGGGCATATATTAGAATGAAGTTGAGCCATACAAAAAAGACATTTGCTCAGCTATGTTCATGGCAGATTTATTCATAATAACCAGAATCTAGATACAACCTAGATGTCCCTCAACCAAAGAATGGCTGCAGAAATTGTGGTACATTTACACAATGGAATACTACTCAGCTATTAAAAACAAGGAAATCATGAAATTTGCAGGCAAATGGATAGAACTAGAAAAGATCATCCTCAGTGAGGTATCCCAGAAGCAGGGAGACATAGTATATACTCACTCATAAGTGGAAATTAGCCATATAATAAAAAATAACATACTAAAATCTACAGACCTAAAGAAACTAACCAATAAGGAGAATCCTAGGGAAGATGCCTAATTCTCATTCAGAAGAGAAATTTGGATGGACACTGGAAGCAGTATAAGAGAGGAAACAGGACTGGAGCCTACCACTGATACCCTCGAAAAGACTTCAACCAGCAGGGGAATGGAACAGATACAGAGACTCAGAGGCAAACTTTGGACAGAGAACGGGGAGTCTTATGGAAGAAGGGGATATAAAAGGACCCACAGGGGTCAGTAGGACTTCTATAATGGGACTAGGGGAAAGGGATAGGGGAGGAAGAGGGAGGGAGGGTAGGACCTGGAGAAAATAAAGGATGGGACTACAACTGGGATACAAAATAAAGAAATTATAAATAATAATAATAATAATAATAATCTTTAAAAAGAAAGGGAAAATAGTTGAGTACCACCGTTGATTCGCCTCTGCTTCTTTATTGAGGAAGGAGCTATGTCACACCCATGTCACTGTACTTTCTGCAGCATAATAACGTATTCCATCAAAAGTGAGCCAGAATAAACCCTTCTCCTTCAAGTTGACTCAGTCAGATAAAACAACCATTACAGCATCAAGAAACAAAATGGAACCATGTAGTATTTGATAGTGCCATTCGTTTACTCAAAAGTATAAAGAAAGTTATAGCCAATAAGCACAACATTGTTAACAACACAGGTAATTTATAAATATATATAAATGATATATATATTTTATTATATATATATATTATATATAATATATTTTATATTTATATATTTTATATATTTATATATATATTATATTTATATATTTTATTATATATAAAATCAGGGTACTGGAACTTTGATTTTTTTATAAAATCATATATAAATGATATATATATTTATATGTATATGTAAAATCAGGGAACTATATGTTTATATATGATTTCAAATGTCCTCAGATCAACCATTGTAATTTTCAGTTTATAATCCAACCAGGCCTACTATTGTAGGTCTCAAGAGAGTAACAATTTTTAATAAAGGCATTTCTGTCACACCCCAAAGTTTGATAGTAATGCCTAGCCATTACTGTTTAGATATCAACTTATAAGACTGATTTTAAAATCTATAGCATGACCAAGAATGACTCTGAGCATGCTTAAACAAATACGCTTCTGAAGTCCTGCTGAATTCCTTTAGGTTTATATGTGTTGGGATCAGGCTAGGCACTATTCTGTTGCTCCATATTGTACAAAACAGTGGCTCCCAAGACAAAATGTTAACCATATGATGCACATTCAATAAAGTTAATAGATTGTAACTAATACATTTGAATGACTAAATATAGTATGAAAGAAGTTCATGAAACATTAAAACTACTATAACTATAAATGACAATGTCATATACAAATGACATTTGCAAAAGACAAAGTATGTAAAGTTATATGTCAAGTAACAATGACAGTGAGTGTGTAGACAGAAGTTGTCAGAAGTTGTTTGAAAGAAAACAATGGGGAAATTAGTACTTCAAAATGGGATTTTCCTTATTGAGACCAATTAATTTAATCTCTATTCTTTTCTTTAAACTTGTATAATATGTGAGACATATCTAAAAGCATGCATGTACTGGATGCTAATGAGTAGAAAACAATGGCAATGTGAAATATACACATTTAACATTGATTTATTTATATTATATTATAGATATGAGTATTGACCTCTATTCTGATTTCTTTAATTATTATCATTTATTACAATTTATTCAATTTGTATCCTGGGTGTGGCGCCCTCCCTCATCTCATTCCAATCACACCTTCTCTCCCTCTTCTTTTCCTGTGCCCCTCCTCTAGTCTACTGATATGGGATGTTCTGCCCCCTTCTATTTGAACCTAGCCTATCAGATCTCATCAGCTTACATTGTCTTATATTGTCTTCTTCTGTAGCCTGGCAAGGCTGCTCCCCCCCCCCCCACAAAGGGGAAGGTGATCAGAGACCCTGTCACTGAGTTCATGCCAGGGACAGCCCCTGATACCCTTACTAGGGAACCCACTTGGAGACTGAGTCTATGGGCTACATCTGAGCAGAGGTTTTAGGTTCTCTCTATGCGTTGTCCTTGGTTGGGGTGTCAGTCTCTGCAGGTCTCATAGGGCTCAGGTTTTTTGTTTTGCTTGTTGTTTGTTGTTTGTTTGTTTTGGCTCTGTTGGTATCCTTTTGAAGCTCCTGTCCACTCCAGATATTTCTATCTCCCCCTTCTTTCATAAAATTCCACGCTCTTTGCCCAAAGTTTGGCTATGAGTCTCAGCCTCTGCTTTAATAGCATGATCAGTTTTTCAGAGGCCTTCTGTGGTAGGCTTTTATCTTGTTCCCTGTCTTCTCCTGCTTCAAATAAATGTCTTATCACATTTGTCCTTCTGAATGAGAATTGAGCATCTTCCCTAGGGTCTTGTTGTTTAGTTTCTATAGGAGTATAGGTTTTAGTATATTTATCCTATATTTTATGGCTAATATCCACTTATGAGTGAGTATATACCATGTGTGTCTTTCTATTTCTGGGTTACTTCACTCAAGATGATCTTTTCTAGTTCTCACCATTGGACTGCAAATTTTGTGATTTCCTTGTTTTTAATAGCTGAGTATTATTCCATTGCATAAATGTACCAAAATTTCTGTATCTATTCCTCCATTGAGGGACATCTAGGTTGTTTCAAGATTCTGAAAGTTATGAATAGAGATGCTACAAACATGATTAAGCAAATGTCCTTGTTGTATAGTTCAGCATACTTTAGATGTATGCTGAGGAGTGGTAGAGCTGGATCTTGAGGTAGCACTATTCCTAATTTTCTGAGAAAGCTCCAGATTGATTTCAAAAGTGGTTGCACAAGATTATATTCCCACCAGCAATGGAGGAGGGTTCCCCTTTCTCTACAACCTCTCCAGCATGTGTTGTCACTTGAGTTTTTGATCTTAGCTATTCTGATGGGTGTAAGGTGAAATTTCTCAAGGTCATTTGATTTGCATTTCCCTGATGACTAAAGACGTTGAGCATTTCTTTAAGTGTTTTTGGCCATTCGATATTCCTCTATTGAGAATTCTCTGTTTAGCTCCCTACCCCATTTTTTAGTTGGATTACTTGGTTTGTTGGTATTTAACTTCTTGAGTTCTTTATATATTCTGGATATCAGCCCTCTGTAAAATAAAGGATTAGTGAAGATTCTTTCCTAATCTGTAGTTTGTCGTTTGTTTTGATGACAGTATCCTTTTCTTTACAGAAGCTTTTTAGTTTCATGAGGCCCCATTTATTGACTGTTGATCTTCAAGCCTGTGCTGTTGATGTTCTTCTCAGGAAGTTATCTCCTATATCAATGAGGTCAAGGCTCTTCCCCACTTTTTCTTCTAACCAATTCAGTATGTCTGGTTTTATGTTGAGGTCTTTGATCCACCCGGATTTTAGTTTTGTGCAGGGTGATAAATACGGCTCTATTTGCATTTTCCTACACGTAGACATCCAATTAGACCAGCACCACTTGTTAAATATGTTATCCTTTTTACATTGTATTGTTTTGACTTCTTTGTCAAAAACCAAGTATCTATAGGTGTTTGGTTTTATTTCTGGGTCTTCTATTCAATTCCATTTATCCACGTTTCAGTACCATGCAGCTTTTATTACTGTTGCTCTATAGCACAGCTTGAGATCAGGGATCTCAGGATTATTTTAGCAATTCTGGGTATTTTGTTTTTCAATATGAAATTGAGAATTGTTCTTTAAAATTCTGTAAAGAATTGTGTTGATATTTTGATGGGAATTGCACTGAATCTGTAGATTGCTTTTGGTAGGATGTCCATTTTCACTGTTAATCCTACTGATCTATGAGCATGGGAGTTCTTTCCATCTTCTGACATCTTCTTCTATTTCTTTATACAGAGACTTGAAATATTTTTTCATACACATCTTTCACATGCTTGATTAGAGTCACACCAAGGTACCTTATGTTATTTGTGGCTATTGTAAAAGGTCTTATTTCCTTAATTTCTTTCTCAGCCTTTTTGTCTTTGGTGTACAGGAGGGCTGATGATTTTTTTGAGTTAATTTTGTATCCATCCACTTTGCTGAAGGTGTTCATCAGCTGTAGGAGTTCTCTGGTAAAATTTTTGGGGGTCATTCATGTATACTATCATATCATCTGCAAATAGTGATACTCTGAGTTTTTCTAATATACAGGCTTGCTGTAAATTGTTTTTACTATGTTTAAGAATATGCCTTGTACATTTAAAAAACATTAAAAAAAAAAAAGAATGTGCCTTGTATCCTTGATCTCTCCAAAACTTTAAACATGAGTAGGTGTTGAATTTTGTCACAAGCCTTTTTTGGCATCTAAGGAAATGATGGTTTTTTTTTCTTTATTTCTGTTCATTTATGTGGTGGGTTGCATTGATGAATTTCCATATACTGAACCACCCCTGCATGCCTGGGATGATGCCTACTTGGTCATGGTAAATGATATCTGTTATGTGTTCTTGGATTTGGTTTGCAAGTATTTTATTGAGTATTTTTGCATCCAATGTTCATAGCAGTGATAGGTCTGAAATTCTCCTTTTTGTGTTGGGTCTTGGCATGATTTAGGTATCACGGTTAGTGTAGACTCATAGAATGAGTTTGGTAATGTTCCTTCTGTTTCTATTTTGTGGATTAATTTGAAGAGAATTGTTTGAAGGTCTGGTGGAATTCTGTGATGAAACCATTAAGCCCTGTCCTTTTTTTGGCAGGGAGATTTTGATGATCTCTTCCATTTCCTTGGGAGATATAGAACTGTTTAATCTATTTACCTGATCTTGGTTTAGCTTTGGTATATGGGATCTATGAAGAAAATTGTTCATTTCATTTAGATTTTCAACTTTTGTGGCATATAGACCTTTGAACTAAGACCTAATGATTGTTTGAATTTCCTCAGTGTTTGTAGTTATGTACCCCTTTTCATTTCTGATTTTGTTGATTTGGACTGTTTCTCTCTGCCTTTTAATTAGTTTGCCTAAGGGTTTATCTATCTTGTTCATGTTCTCAAAGAACCAGCTCTTGGTTTCATTGATTCTTTCAATTGTTTTCTTTGTTTCTAATTGATTGGTTTCAGCCCTGAGTTTGATTATTTCCAACCATCTACTCCTTTTGGTGTGTCTGCTTGTTATTTTTTCCCCTAGAGCTTTCAGGATTGCCATTAAGTTGCTTATATGAGATGACTCAAACTTCTTTTTTTTAAATAATTTTTATATTAATTACGGGTTATTTACCTTGTATCCCAGTTGTAACCCTCTCCCTCATGCCCTTCCAATCCCACCCTCCCTCATCTCCTCCCTACCGTTGTTTAAGTCCACTGATAGGGGAGGTCCTCCTCCCCTTCCATCTGACCCTAGTTTAACAGGTCTCATCAGGACTGGCTGCAATGTCCTCCTCAGTGGCCTAGCAAGGCTGCTCCTCCTTGGGGGGGGGGGGGGTGGAGAGGTCAAAGAGCCTGCTACTGAGTTCATGTCAGAGACAATACCTGTTCCACTTACTAGATTACCCACTTGGATGCTGAGCTGTCATGGGCTACTTCCGGACAGGGGTTCTAGGTTATATCCATGCATGGTCCTTGGTTGGAGAATCAGTCTCAGAAAAGACCCTTGTGCCCAGATATATTTAGTCCTTGTGGTGCTCCCATCCTCTCCAGGTCTTACTAACTCTCCCTTCTTTCATATGATTCCCTGCACTCTGCCCAAGGTTTGGTTATGAGTCTCAGCAACTGCTCTGATACACTGCTAGGAAGAGTCTTTCAGAGGCCCTCTGTGGTAAGCTCCTGTCCTGTTTCTTCTTTTCTCCTACTTTCAATGTCCATCCATTTGTCTATCTAAGTAAGGATTGACCGTCTTACTCCGGAACCTCCATCTTGTTTAGTTTCTTTAGGTGTACAGATTTTAGTATGTTTATCCTATCTTATAGGTCTAGTATCCACTTATAAATGAGCATATACCGTGTGTGTCTTTTCAAACTTCTTTTTGAAGGCACTTGGTGCTATGAATTTTTCTCTTAGCACTGCTTTCATTGTGTTCCATCTATTTGGGTAAGTTGTGCCTTCATTTTCAGTGCATCTTAGGAACTCTCTAAATTCTTTTTTATTTCTTTCTGATATAGCTGTTGTTGAGTAGCGAGTTGTTTAGTTTCCATACATGTGTAGGTTTTTTGTTATTTCTGTTGTTGTTGAGGTCTAGTTTTAGGCCATTATGTTCTGATAGGATACAAGGAATTATTTCAATCTTCTTGTATTTGTTGAGGCTTGCTTTGTGTCCGATTATATGGTCAACTTTAGAGAAGATTCCATGGGCTGCTGTAAAGAAGGTAGACTCTTCTGAGTATGAGTGAAAGGCTCTGTAGACATCTATTAGGTTCATTTTTAGATTTTGTGTTTTCATGCATACTTGATTTCTTGGATGTTTTGTGCTTGGGACTTTTCCAATTTTATTTTTTCTTTGACAGATATATCAGTTTCTGCAATTGTATCTTTAGCGCCTGAGATTCTTTCTTCCATCTCTTGTATTCCGTTGGTGATGCTTACCTTTGTGGTTCCAGATATTTTCTCTAAGTTCTCCAGCTCCAGGGTTTTCTCTGTTTGTGTTTTCTTTATTTATTCTAATTCTTTTTTCATGTCTTGTACCGTTTCCTTCATCTGTTTGAATGTGGATTCCTGTCTTTTCATGATGGCATCTATTTTTTAATTTATTTTCGCTTTATGTGCCTCTATTTCTGTCACTATATTTGCCTGAATTTCTTTGAGAGAGTTTTGCTCCTTTCCTCTTTATGTAGCTCTAATAACTCAGTAAGCATAGCTTTAAAATCATTTTCCTGTGTTTCCGATGAAATCAAATACGCATTGATTTTGGGCTTGCTGGTGACGCCATGATGTTCTGATTTTCGTTGGATGTGTTCTTAAGCCTTCCTCTAGCCATCTGAAGGTCAGTAGCCTTTGCTGTTTGTTCCTAGAGCTTGTGCTTCAGACTGGGTCTGTCTTTCACTGGAGTGTGGAGTATTCTTCAGGAAGATGAGAGAGGTCCTCCTGTTTGAGAGTTGGTGTTGGTGTTTTAGATAGGAAAGTTACAGGTGCAAGTGTGCAAGCATGCAAGAGCAGGAGAGTGCATGGAAGTGTGCCTGCCTGGAAGGGTGAGGTGAAAGGGTGAGTGGGGGGAGGGGTGTGGGTAGGCGGGACCAGATGTCTAGCTGTTAGTGTAGAGAGACCTCAATCTGGGACATTGTAGGCACTCTCTTGCAGAAGCACTCACTAGCAGGTGTGTGTTGAAAGCACAGAGTGCCTGTGCACACTCACTAGCAGGCCTGTGTGGGAAGCCAAAAGGACCTGCGTGTACTCACTCACAGGTATGTGCAGTAATCTCAGAAAGCCCAGTTTTCTACTCTCAGATATAGGTCCCTCGTTTGGCCATTAGAGTAAGGAGGCACCCCATACCTGGGGCCATGTACTCCCGCCACTGCTGAGCCACAGGGGCAAGCTGAGCAAGGAGAAGTGCAGCTGAAAGTACAGGGGGTGGATAGTTTGCCACTCTCAGCCCCCCTCCCCCGAGATATCCACGGGGTGGGGGTGGGGGAGCTGGATCCAATCTGTCCCAACTCATGGGTTTTCCTCTCTAGCCCAGGAAGCCTCACAGTCTTTGCTCTGGCTTCAGCTGCCCATCCACTCACCAGTTTTGGAGTTTTGGATCTTCTGGCCTACAAAAAAGGTGTGCACTATTTACCGCCATCTTGGCGATCCCCTGAGCTCTTTTCAAAGTTATTTTCAGTGATTCAGTAATGAGATCTTGCCCATCCTATACAAGCTCTAGGATTAATCCCCAGAACTAAAAATTAAAAATAAATAAATTAAAATGGGGTGAGAATCGGCACTTATTTAAACTTTTCAGTAGTGTTATGAGTTTCTGCCTATTTCCCTACAAGTAGTCCACAGAGCAAAATGCCAGGAAATTTATTTTAAGACAAATGTGCTGCAGCCTCTAACAGGTGAGTTGTTCAGCAACCCTACAAACACTGTGGGCCTGCCACTTTGAACTGATGGGGTGTTCATAATCCTACTTTAACCATCAGGTCATCGCTAAGTAAAAGAGATGAAAGACACTAGGAAGCCACAGCTCACTCCTCTGCCATAGAGGCCACCATGAACTCTGTCTTAACTGTGTCAGTCCTCAGGGCTGCGACAGACTTCTAACCTATGCTCTGCTAGTTACATTGTGTAACTCTGGAGCAAATGAGTGGGTAACTTTTTTAAGTTTACAGGAGAAAAAAATGAAGTATGAAACTTGGCTAAAATCTTAAAGTATCAGAATAATTTCCTCCTAGGCTTGCAAACCGTACCACCCTCTGTCCTACTGAGATATAGCCAGATTTGTATTTATAGAGGAGTGATCAGCAAAGCATGCTAAGTGTAATATTTGAGATGGTACAGACAGAAAATCAGACACAAGTAGCTTCATGTCCAAACTTGTCTTCAATACTCAAGTGTGACTTATCTCTTGCCTCTCAGCATCTTTCCACACTTGAAAGTGGTAATATAGTATGTGCATCCACGGACTTTTGGATAAATAAAATGGTTTAATTCATATACTGCAATGAAAAACTGCCTGTTGTAGATTGAAAAAAAAAGAACATACAGCCAGGCCTGTCCTTCCAAACATCGATGTGGTCATTTTCATCATATGATAGGAGTAGGAAGCACATAATATAACTGATATTATAAGTTTCTATAAAAATTTGAACCCAGGTGGTGGTGGTGCATGGCTTTAATCCCAGCACTCAGGAGGCAGAGGCAGAGGCAGATGGATCTTTGTGAATTGCATAGGCCACCCTGGTCTACAGAGTGAATTCCAGGACAGTCCAGGCTACACAGAAAAACCCTGTCTCAAAAAATCCAAACCAAAAATTAGTTTTTAAGACTACCATTGGGGAGACCTTCACCCTTGGTTGCACAGGTGTAATTAAATGAAGCAGAATGAAAAGGGAAAATTGAGCTATGTCATATGAAAAGATACCCAAGGAGTTCTGGGGAATTACAAATTCATACTGGCAAGAACTACGGAAAGAAAAAATAGAATAACAGCCTCAGTTATGATTACCAAATAGTTGGTGTCAGTTTTTGCTTCTTACAGGAGTTACACAAGATCAAATAAATTAGGTATCACAGTAAAGCAAGAACATGATCAGATCAAAAAGAAAGTCTTCAGAAAATGGAAAGATTCTGTTTGAAGTCGGAGGTGACTGAGGAAAGTGAGCAGCTCTAAAGTTGGTCCACGAATCTGAACAACTTCAGCAATGAAGAACTGGCTGGAGAGTAAAGCCAAAGTGATAAAGAAATTTCAAAAGAAAGAAACATGGTTAGACTAGTGTTTGTCTGGTTTCCTTATTTATGGTTAGATTGGGGTCCTGCGGTTTTGGGGAGAAGATTGTACAGGCCAGGTGCCATTGTAATCACAAAATATCAAAGATGCATATACATTATGACTATAATGTCTGTCAATGGGTGTCCCCTGTATCCAATGTCTAACTGTTATCATACAGTTAGAAGCTCAAACAACAACTTACCTTAAAATTTCGAAGCTACACACTCTACATATATCTCATTAGACCAAAGTAAAGATATCGGTGAGCTGTATTTTTTCTAGAATTTTATGATTCCATCTATGCTCTTTTTCTGTTCAGTTCTTGGAACATGCCCACTGGGCTTAACCACTTTCTCAACTAACAACATCAGTAGCGTCTCTGTTTCACTTCTACATGTATATTTCCCTCTAATCTTCCTCTTCTCTTCCATTGGGTCCCTAAGATTACACTGAAATACTTGACTAATATAAAATATCCTCTCTATTTTAAGGTCACCTTATAACAATTTTAGTTTTGCCTAAAGCCTTAAATCAGTTTGATCATGACATATAACATATACATAGATTCCGGTAAACAAGGCCTACTCATTTATGGGGTCATTATTCTCTTTACTTCCTTTGCTTGCCTTGGTAACAAGGTTTGAAGTATAGTGTTTGCCAGGGTTCATTGTGTGTTTACTCATTTTGTCATCTTTTAATTTTTTTTCTGAACCTAAGGAAGTTGTTATTCGCAGCTCATTCTGGAAGAGTGTTGTTACTGTTTGAGTGGGCATCCTTGTCAATCACCGTGCGTGCATTGGTACTTATCAACAGGTGGTAGAGTTAAAAGATGAGACCTTTAAGCAGTAACTAAGTCATGAGTGCTCACTTGACTGAAAGGAATAATAGAATACCTTTATGAAGGATTTGAAAGAATTTATTCGTACTTCTCTTTTTCAGCCCCTTCTTCATAGGACACAGAGGAAAAAAGGAAAAACAAAACAAAACAAAACAAAACAAAAAACCTCCCCTGAAACTGATTCTGTTGACAGTTTACTTATTTAGCCCTGGTAAGCAATACATTTTTATTTTGAATGAATTTCCCAAGGTAGCGACACAAGGAGACTAAAAGACACCAGGAAGTTGTGCTGTAACTTAGGGGCATAGTAACTACATAAATTATTTGAAGATTTTCCTCTATTATCCAATCATTTATTTAAAGGCCAAGGAAGACTTATTCTATTGGATTTATAATCTTACACTATTAGTGTACCTTGTTCCTGAAGTTGTCAGGTTTGGCTACTGGAAGTTCTTTTTGTAAAACCTGAATCTTTTAAAACATGCCCAAGTAGTTTTGAACTTCCCCTTTCTTTCCTGAGCACTTTCTAAAGTTACAAGCTGCCACAGAGTCATGCATGGTGATCTCTCACCAGCTTATTTCCCTTCTGCTGGGTGTAAGGTGTGAATACCAGAGTAGCCTACTGTTGCTAAAGTGTTGGATTCTCAGTCCTCTTACCTGAGAAAGAGAGGAGATGGGTGCCTATACAGTAGCCTATGCGTAGTCCTCAAATGATTACATATGGATTCACCTATATCTAATCCGCGCTGAGATAACTAAGTTAACTCTGTTTCTTCCACTTCAAATTAGCTGCCACATGGCTTGTTTTAACTTCCTCGCTTGCTTATGAATAACCTACCACTGCAACCAAGAGAAACGTCTCAGCTTTTTCTGTTTCATTAACAGTACAATTTTGTGCATGTAGACAGTGGTTTCCTGCATGAAACTTTTAGAACCAGCCAGATATGGTGGTACATGCCTTTAATCCCAATAACTGAGTAGGCTGAGGCAGGAATATCACTATGAATTCTAAACCAGCCTGGGATTAATATCTCAATCTTAAAGACATAGATGAATTATTGAATTAAACGAAAATAAATTTCAGAACCAATTTGCCACTGTCTTAGAAAAAGCTTGCTGGATGTTGGCTCTGTATCAATCTACAGATAAATTTAGATAATAGTGGCGTTTTAACAATCTACATTGTCCCTCAAGCTTAATTTTTCAGTAGAGAAATCAATATCCTTAATTGATTATATCATCATTAGTATAGTTGAAATCCTATAGAAATATTATACTGTAAAAAGGAAAGTATACTAAACTGTTCCCAGAGATTTAGTATTGACTTATTCCGAAGGAAGCATAAACAAGATAATCTTTAAAAGAAAGTAGTATTGGAACTTTTAGGAGGGAAATATATATAAGGCATAACTGATTATAAGACAAAGCTACAATGGAAGTTATTAGGAAGACAGTCTAGGATCTAGGTCACTGCCCAAACTGCTAATCTTAGTGAGCAAATTAACCTCTCCAATCACATAATTTGTAATTTATTTAATATTTAATTTGTAAAATATTTAATATTTGTAAATTATTTAATGTTATGATGGCAGCATGAAATACATATGAAGAAGCTTGTATGAGACCTGGTTTATAATAGAAATCATTAACACACATCTCCTCCCCCAATTATGCATTTTAATCTTTAAACTGAGGGAAGGAGAAGTTTACTGTTTCACTAAGTTAAATATATATGTGCACATCTATGTAAATATACACATACAGTAGTCTTAAATTGTAAGATGGGAAGGAAGAAATTTTTCTACAAAGTTCTAGAAAAGAAAAACTTTCAAGTCTGTCAGCCAGATGAACTTTCATAATTTTAAATTTCTGCCTTTGTTTTTATTTATCTATGTATTTATTTATTTATTTCAGTTTAAAACCCATAAATAATGCAAAAGTGAATGAATTGTTCTGAACCTTTAAAGTTGGATAAGAAAAGGTAACTGAATAGAAGACCCAGAAATGAACCCACACACTTATGGAAACTTGATTTTTTTACAAAGAAGCCAAAACCATTCAATGGAAAAAAGACAGCATCTTCAACAAATGGTGCTGCTCCACCTGGATATCTGTACGCAGAAAAATGAAAATAGATCCATATTTATCACCTTGCACAAAGCTAAAGTCCAAGTGGATCAAAGATCTCAACATAAAGCCAGACACACTAAACCGGCTAGAAGAAAAAGTGGGTAAGACCTTGAACTCATTGGCACAGGAGACTACTTCCTGAATAGAACACCAACAGCACAG